>CM053576.1:70159464-70263988 GCA_028646485.1 Cryptoprocta ferox | reverse complement strand
GTTTTATTTCCCTGGTCAATTATATGGGACTCTCCACCATGTATATTTTGGCTTGTTTTTTGAGGTATCCCTGAAAAGGAAGCAGACTAGCATACAGGGAACAAAAGCACGCAAATGCACAGACAAATGAAACAAGCAAGCCAAAAGGGGAAAGAAGTAAAGAAAAGGAGAGGAAAGGAAAGGAAAGAAAAGAAAGAAGAGAAGAAGAGAGAGAAGAAAAAGTAACAAAAACAAAAAGAAGGGAAAAAAAAAAAAACAAGGTGGGGGACAGAGACAGCAAAAGTCTGAGGGCAGTCCAAAAGCATATAACCAGCCAAGAGGAGATATAAGAATATGCTACTGGATATATATCTGGATGGCAGCAGAAAAGAAGGAGAAGCAAAGAAAAAAGGAAAGAAAAAAAAAGAAAAAAGACAACTCCCCTGTGCGGATGGGCGTGGTCTGGCGTCCCGTCAGGTCTCGGGGGCTGCTCTCTCCGAGGCCCCGCCTTGGTGGTTGCAGGGAGAAGTATGGCGCCGCCTCAAAGTTTTGCCGGAACCAAGCGTTGCAACCGCCCTTCTGAGTCCGATCTCCCTGTGCCGCGGGCGAGCCAAACTGTATTCTCCAAGCTCCGCCTCACTTCCAAATCCCAGTCCGTGCAGTTCAACACCGTCACCGGGAATGAGATGCGTCCCCGCTGGTGGCTGGGCTCCCGGAAGGCTTGCACCACCCTTTCCGTGGAGCCGCCGCTGCCACCGCCGCCGCTGCCGCTTTTCAAGGCTCCCGGTGCGGCTGCGCCCAAGGAAGAACTCGCCGGCCAGATCGGACAAATTTCTCTCTCAGCGCTCGGCAGATATATATGGGGAGATGTGCGAGTTTTTCCTCCCTTAGAGATGGTTCTAGGTGCGTTTTCCGTCTCTCTTTCTCTTCCCCTGGTCTCTCCGGGGCACAGCGCGCTCTCCCTGTGTTGGGCTCGGGGGCTCCTTTTCCCTTTACCACTAGGACGCGCCCGTCCCCTAATTTCCCAGATCACAGTCACTTACTCAGGCATCTTTGAGGTTGTCTTCTTTCTGGCATCTGTTTCTTCTTTCCCCCACTTGCAAATCCAAGTTTTATCCCTTCAGTCCTTCTCAGTTCAATCCATACGGGCGTGCACGGATTACAGAGCTCCCTGCCTCTCCGCCATCTTGTCCTCTGTTTCATCTTTTTAAAATTTTTCATTTTACTTTCAATTAAAAGAAAAAGAGTAGAAAGCCATTTCTCCAAGGCAACATTAATTTTTCTTGTAATTCTATCTCAAGTTTTCCCCAAATATTCCTCCATATTGCTTCTCATTCAAATATCTATGATTCTAGTTGATATTACTACACAGCAAAAATTTTTGCTGAGAGAGTCTTCTTATATTTTTTTGTAATAAATTCTGCCAAGGAGAGGTAAACAAAATGTTTTTGTGGCTACTCCAAATTAAACAAAAATTTTTTAAATATACCCTAGGGGTACATTATCATGCCAGTATAGAAAGAAAAAGGGAATGCTATTAATAAGAATGGATACCGAAGTCCCTAATAATTGAGTGCCTTTTAAATTCAATAATTCTCTTAAGAAGTTTAGTAAGTGGCATAGCTGTATTTTCTTGCATTTCTATTTCACCTATTTTCTCTCATTAGCATGAAGACTTCTCATCATATATCCAAGATTCTCAAACAAGATCCCTCAAGCATGGCAGGGGGGTCACAAAAGAATGCTATAAACCCCCTCAGTGTGGAAGCCCCCATGTTGATTTAGATGTTTTTCCTATGAATTTCCCTCTCTTCAATATTTTCACTGATAGATTTTAGCTTTTCCCTACTCCAGTCTCCATTGATTCAGGTTCTCTGACTTTCCCCCCATAAATTTATTTTCCATATCTGTCTCTTTTATTCCAATACCCCACACCATTTGGGTAGCTCCCATCTGTCCTCTGAAAACTCCATTGAACTATACATAAAAGCTTTTTTTCTTTTCTTTAATTCTATAAGTCACAGTGATTTAGAGAAAATGGCAATCCACGAGTATTCTTCCTCTGGTGGAGTCCATTTTTTCCCAAATAGGATTCCAGCAGCAACCAAGCCTTAACAGATTTAACTAATTTCTTCTATCAGTAGCATCCAGATTTGATTCTGGTTGTGCAACATAGAGTTGTACCCATGAAATAAAAATTGTGCAAAAATTACTCTTCAGGAGTGTCAGAATGGTCATTTCCATTCAAGTAATAATTGAAGAATAGCAGCACCACTTGCTTTAAGCATCCTGTAAAGCATTCTGTTAAAGCCTGTTTTTTGTGCAATAGTGGCTGATTTTTTTTTTTTTTTTTTTTTTTTTTTTTTTTTTTTTTTGGTCAGAGCAATTCTAAACCCTGGAAGAGCCAGATATTTATGGCCCTATAAGACAAAAATGACTTGAAAAACAAAGTTAGAAAATGTGAAAAATAGAGAAACAAAATAATTTTCCACTCCAAGGAAAAGGAAAAGCACAGGAGGGAAATCTCTGCATCAGAAAGAATCCTCATTTCTGTCCAGGATGCTGGTCCTCTGCATTGACACCCAGGTGAAGGAGCTTTTCAGAGATGTGATGCTGGACCTGGGTCGTGTTGCCATGGATGTGACAAGCTCAATATCTTTAGAGACTGTGTGCCCTCCTCAGCACTTTTGGCAATGGTGACAGGTTCTTTTCCTTTGTTCAGAAACTGCTCTGGAAACGGCCTTGCCTCCTTCCCAATGCATTGCACTGTGAGGCCACACTGTAACCAAATTACACAAGAGGAAGATTTTTCATTTCCAGTCCTAAAATTAGACTCTTCTGTGTGTGCTAGCACGACAGAAATAGAAACACTTGCTGAAAGGAGCCCACACAGTGGTGATCCGAGTTGCCATGCCTTTCAAACACAGTGGCTGAACCCACAGCACATGGGTGGACATCAGACTCTAGACACATTAGGGCACTTCTATGGATTCTAGAAAATCTCTGAAAAGTTAGTCTCAAGAGGTGGGGGGCTTGTTTTGTTGAGGGGCTTGGGGACACAAAGGACGCAGAGTACTTTCCAGGCAGATGTTGGTGCCAAAGCATTTGATGAAAGGGAACAGATTTCCCGGTAGAACTTTTCACAAATGTACCTGATTGACTTTAGAATCACGGCAAACTGTTTCTTGCCTCTTCTTGATGCAAAATCCACACTACACCCACAAAATAGGTGAGAAGAGTTTAGAAAATAATAATTTTTAACTGATGGTTATGTCTGAATACAGACTGATTTCTTCAAAGGACAGTGTGATTTATAATAAAATCATCAGATAGGTGTTCTCTATCATCCACTAGAAGATATTTTCTGGCTGAGTAGACCTCACTGCAGATTTAACACATAAATACATTAGCTAGGTCTGGATTAAAAATCCTTGTGACCATCAAGGACAATGGAATGAGAGATCCAAGCAAGTTTTTTGAATTTGGGCTAAAATAAGAAATTTCATGGGTAGCTTCAAAACCACTACTAGAAGTCTTTGTTCCCCTACCCACATACCTCCATTCACTCTGAACAGAAAGGCCCTCTCTGATCACATTCTGTTATGTATAAATCTCTCACACAGGTATGGGTGTGTATGTTTGTACAAAACTACGATTCTGAAGTATTTTGGAAACATGTCAGGGAGAAGACTCTGTAAAATACCTTTTTCTTTTTCATTTATGATGGATACCATCCATAGCTTTAAGAAAAATAGAACACTTACCTCAAATCAGGAATACAGTATCTAATAAATCTTAGATGGTAAGCAAATCTAATAGTAATTTTAAAAAGTGTTTAAAAAAAGAATTTGACAATAAGACAAAAACAGATTTAGCAGCTTAATTACACTGAATGCCATTCATGGTATTAAATGATTAAAGGAGATGCTATGTATAGGCTAGAAAGAACACTGAATTGGCCTATGTCTTAGCTTGAGTCCATCCTTCAATAGCTATATGATGAAGTACTCCTAACATTCTGTGACTCCTGTAAGCCTTTACTTAAAAAAAATGGGGTTGTCCAATGTGATATATAAGGTTATATCCAGCTTTGAAAATTCTGGATTTTTTTTATCTACACGAAGTTTGAGTTTAGTACAAATGTCCATACACAAAATAGGTATGTTCCTTTTAAATGTGATACAAAATTCCTTACAACTACTTTATAGCACATTGGGTATGTTACGTATAAATATCTATTTATGTCATGTGGGTGACTACCTCATTAGATTTAAAAGTTAATAAAAGTGCACAGACAGGAGCTACATTTAATACACAATCTTCCTATGGATTTATACCATATTAAATATGTACTCAGTGGAGCTCACAGACCAGTCTGAGCAGTAGCATTCTGCGTGTTATGAGAGGTTAGGTGTAACCCTATGAAATATTTTTATATGTAACCAGTAAAAAAATGTTCACATTAGTTTATGTGTTCAAGAAAGAATATCCCAAATTCAGGTGATCTTTAATGATCATTTGTACCAATTTTCAAAAAAACATTTTTAAGATTCACCCATGTTGTCACATATTGCAAGATTTCCTTTTTTTTTAATCAAATGATATTCCATTAAATGTATATACCACATTTTCTTTATTCATTCATCTCTTGATGGACATTTAGGTTGCTTCTGCACATTGGTTCCTGTGAACGGTGCTGCAATGAACATAATAGTGCTAATATCTCTTTGATATCCTGATTTCAATTCCTTTGGGTAAGTATCCAGATGAGGGACTGCTGGATCACCTGGTAATGATCACTTGGTAATATGCCAAGTGAAATAAGACAGTCATGAAAAGACAAATACCACACGATTCCACTTACATGAGGTATTTAAAATACTCAAACTCATAAGAGCAAAGAATAGAATGGTAGTGGCCAGAGGCAGAGGGGAAGGGAAGATGGGGTATTACTAATCACTGTGTACAAAATTTCAGATATGCAAGATGAACTAAGTTCTAGAGATCTAATGTACATCATCATACCTATAAAGAATAATTGTTATACACTTGAAAAGCTATTAAGAGAGTAGATTTCATGTTGTCTTCCTATCAAAATAAAGACTTAAAGACATTTTCTTTTCAAGTAATACCTAGCAAATAATACTGTCTTTTCTGAAAATAAGACTGTTATTACTTTATGATTCCTTTGAAATATTGTGTTCACAAACTGGATTTTGCTCAGTGATTCTTGTGAAATGTTGTAGAAACCATGGCAGAGCAAAGAGCCACATGCTCCCATGGTGTCCATGCTGATATTCCAACCACACCTTCTGTGGGCGCCTCTTCACCACTGGACAGAACTGACTCCATCTTCACTACATTTTTCTATCTGTTCTTGACTAAAAAACCCTTCAGTCTGGGACTTGGTAACTTTGCATGGATATAAAACTGGGCCCAAGCTTTATTTGTACTTTGGCCTACAAGAAGCTAGGAGGAACTGTGTCATTTATAAATTAAGAAATTGAAGGCTTTGCATCTAACCAGAGAGAAATCCGTAAGCACTTATTACACTCATCCTGTTGACTTTTAAATATGCACTGGTAGGGTGAAGTTGTGACTCTTAGCTAATTACATACAATTTTATATAAAGAATAAAATAAGCATTAAGGAGATTTCTTCCTCCAGGAAAATGCTGTACATAATTAGTCTAAACACTCAACTCTCAGCAAAGAGTAGTATCAGCCACAAAAGGTATCTGATATACTTGGAATTCCAATTGCCAACTATATTCTTATTCCTGTTTATCTAAAGTCAAGAGGATATATTTTTTATAAGCTTGGGAATAAAAAAAAACCTTCTAATAAAGGCACAGTGAGCAAGTTCTTATAATGGAAAAAATCAAGAGTTCAGACTCAGATCAAGAGCTGAGACTAATTTATGCAGGGATGTCAGCTTGTCACATTGAATTGACCTTGCAAAGCAGCTAGCATCATGCAGTCAGAAACAGTTTCTGCAGGGAAATCACGTCGTTATTTGTAATAGTACCAATAACATCCAAGAATAAGTTGCATATGCCTTTGTGTTATCCGGTCCAAATCTCAGCCTGCCACGAGTACAGGACTCTCACTGCTCTGAGAGTCTTTGTTTTCCATCCTCAGATCTCCTCTATTGTCTGTTCATTTCAGTTGTATTTATACAAGTATTTGGAACTGGTGGTCCTATCACATCTATCTTAGCTATAAATGAAGGCAACCCTCTCGGATACATGCATTTAACAGAAATCTTGTTTTTGAACTGTATTCTTTGCATATTATGTCCAATAGCATATATCAAACAATGGATTTTCTTTTCATTAAAGTACATTGGTCATGTAAAGAGCTGTTTAATTATAAAGCATTGTCTTTCCATTTTAGGATCTCTGAAATCAGCAAGAATCTGACATGGTATAATTGACATCTTTTTACTTTCTTAGTGGTACATATGATAATGCTGCATCGCACATCAACAACAGCTTAAGATTCAGTAAAACATGATCTTCCCTAGCCATTTCTTGTGGAGAAAAAAAGAAAAAAACCTTCTTTCATAGAAAATAGAAATGCATTTAAAAACATATGTTTTGAGACTGAAAAGTTGCTTAATCTCTTCTACTTCTTAACTATGCAAGTACTAGGTATCTAATTATGTATATACTTGATACATTAAGTATAGGTGAAGACTCTTCTGATTTCTCTTCAAGACCTCTAACACTTTTACAGATTTTTTAAAAATCTTACAATCATTTTCATATTTGTTGTGCCTCTTCTTAAATAAGATAGCACACATGCTGGCATTTCAGTGTTTGACATGAGCCTCAATTCCCACTCAGAGGGAAACTAAGACAGAGATCTTTTTTCCCCCTCTTTTCATTTACATTCCCAGTTGCCTCAGAGATGGTATAACCATATAGAATACTCACAATAAACTAATTATATTTTTAGGTTTCTTGGAACAGAAAGAAGTTCAATGTTTTCAGTCAAGGGCCCTGGCACAGTCATACTGTGAATCCAATATGAAAGGACAAATGGCAAAGGAAATTTTAAAAATGGAAAGTAGGGAAGAGCAAAGAGAAAACTACCAGCAGTATCTTATTTTATGATGCAAATAATCCCTTCTGTCAACACGAATATTGACATATGTATAGTTTGAGATGGGCGAGAAGTAGATTCGTTTCATTTAATCTCATGATTTTTAGCCAGATGGTTGGCCAGTGGAAGAAAGAGAAAGGCATTCTTACATGCAGTACCTGACAGACCATATCATCACTAATGAGCAAAAGTAGTTTAAAAACAAAATAAGATTTAAAAGACCTAAGATATCTTTGCAAAGTGTTCATGTTTAGTATCTTCTCCTGAATTATAACCAGTCTCTGTCATTTCATTTAAACTACTATTTACTTAGTTTTTTTAGGGTTTGATTTTCCCTTAGTCACTTATGAACTAGAAATAATCATCAGAATGTGGAAAGAACACTAGTGACTAAATACTTAGAAAAACATGTCTGTAAAGAACACCAACCTAGATTCAGGAGATTTGTCCAAATCCTCACCATTTCCCAAAAACCACCACCTCAACCGACATGATTCTCAACAAGATACTTCAGCCCATAGATATAATTTTATAAGTAACATACATGGAAAGGCATTAAATCCAGAAAAAGTGCCACTTTATATTCACCAGGGAAAAGAAAGTAAGCCCCAAAGTAAAACTGTCAATTACTGTCATGGCTTTGTTGCACTGAAAGAGTTTAATCATATCATAAAGAATTTTAGCAAGTACTAATTAAAATGTGAAATCTTCCAACTACCTGCAGCTTTCCGTAGCTCATACATTCCCAAGTTTTTGATTTAAATAAGAGTCCCTTCCCTATATTCACCAACTACGTATAAGATGTAGAGGACTAGTACTATCCAAGCATTTTCTACTTCCCTTCATCTTCTCTTTATCTTGTTTTCTTCCTTTCAAAATTACTTTGCATTCTTTTTTCAGACATCTGCATCCTTCGATATCACACTTAAGAATCCAGATAATATGATGGTCATTATGGAAAGCAATCACACTGTACATTGATGAATGACTACAAAATGATTTCTATCGTTTAAAGGAGAGAATGTAATTGAGACTTTAAATTGCAGATAAAATGCTACAATTCAAATGACACTGACTAGCTACAAGCTTCTGGAAGTCACCCACCTGGGGCAGCATGCGATTTTCTTCCTCCAGCTGTCTTACTCTTGCCTCCAGCTGCCTAACATAGGACAAGGTTGATTCTAAAATTAAAAAGAAAGAACTCACATTATACACACAGGTCTTGTTTGGAGCACTGTCAGGGTATTTCTGGTTCGATTTATTCACATCAGGTAGTGACTACATTGTCTTTAAAAAAAAATATTTCTCCCCAGAAAAACAGAAACATGAGCCATTGAAACCACGAGCAGTTTGAACAACCGTATAATGTTAAGGACAATTAGGAGAAGTTATAGGGGGTGTGATTGCAGGCTTTTATACACTATGTAACCCTCAGAATGTTAGACATCTTGAAGATACTTACTCCCTTTTCTACTTACTTTGTGCATTTTGAGCTTTCAGTGAGCTGTGCCCCATGTAAGATTTTTTGTAATGTTAATTGTAACCAAAAATAAATTATAAGGTCATATTAAAAATAGAAAATAAAAAATATTTCCAACATCCAGCTCCCTTCATTTTCCCAATAAATACTTCTAGTCTTAAGAGCAACATTTATTCTTCTCACCAATCTACAGATATTAGGACTATAATGCAGAGAACCACTACAGAAGGGCTAAGTGGCATTGAGGCTACATTTTGACTCTCAGTTTGGCAGTGTGACACAGATCCAAGTTTTCTGCAAATCTTTACGTAAGCCAATGGGGTAGGGGGTGCTGACTTTAAAATTCCTTGTTTTCATTTCTTCACAAGCTCAGGTATGTACTGAATGGTAAGGCTCAGCATCATGTGAACTGGCAAGTTTATATCTTGACCTCGGGAAAGGGCTCACAGGCGAAGGAAAGAGGAGTTTCATTCTGACAAACAATGTAACAGTAATTCTTCCTCATTAAAGCAAAAATATTCAAAGGCATCATATAGCAACATAGTTGCCATTGATTCATGAACCAAGAACAAACATATTTCAGGTATAGTAAAATGTACATGACAATAGAATTCCTCCAGCATATTTCCATAGTTAATATTAAACCTTAGTGCATGTTCTTCAGCTTTGGAAACATAAAACAGCAAGAAGCAAGACCAAGATGGACGTGCATTTAAATGGTAAACACTTGGAGCCCCTAACAATCTTAAGTTAGAATGGATATTGATGCAAATTAATGCCTTGATCTGAAATTCATCGTGGAAACTATAATTTTTACATGGAAATTGGTTATTTGAACTCAATTCCATTTTTGTTACCTTCGAAGCAGTAATATAGCATGCCTGTTTTCACACATATTTGCAGAAAGTCTCTGTCACTGACATTAATATAAAGACTCACTGATTTTGCACCAATGGACAAGACTTAGCTTTAAGCATCCCTCACACAAGCCAGAAACACAAGGTAGGGGAAACTGAAGACATTTCCTAGAAATATGCTCTCATTTTTTAGATCAATGAAATGTTAAATGTTTGCTTTATGGACTCTTCCATATGGCAAATAAATACATAAATAAATAAAGTATAAATGAATAACAAACATATTGATTTCATGAATCTGCTTTACTCTAGCAAATGAGTAAGTGATTTGCTGATCATCAAAATATGAATGTAAATTGCCTGATTTACACAGTTTTGTAAGCCTCACTCTAGAAAAACAACCACTTGAAAAGGGCCATCCAGGTGAAAAGTTGCTCAGAAATGTTCTGTTTAAACCATGAACAAGTATAATTCTTTTATCCTTTGTTCATAATTTATACCTTATCTTTATTGTCCCTATACTGCACTATCCCCAAAGCTGTGATACTTACCACAGCTGAAATGACTATATACAGAGTGACTCAGGTGACATTTGAAAATGCCACTGAATAGATTTTAATTCAGTAACTATCTTCAGTCACTTTAATCTACTTCTCTTTTTAAAGTTTTTTCAGTTTACATATTTGATGGCTTCACTAGGCATCTACCTATATCATGAACATCTCATCATGTCAGTTCAAAATAAAGAGGGTAGATTCCTGAATTTGGAAAATACTCCCTAACTCCAATTTTTAATGTCAGGTTACAACAGATGAAGTCCACATCTTTGTTTCCAATCATTCACTGGAAATATGGGCTGGGACAGGAAAAGATAGCGAACATTTTTAGAGAGAGAAAATATTTTTCAAAAATTAGCTTCATAAGATAAAAGCAAAGCTAAGGAGAGTTGGGAGTTCATTCACTCAACACATACTTACTGTGTCACTGGTTTGTATCAGGCACTATTCTAGGTTTGGGATGAAGAGAAGACCAGTTATTGCAAGACTTATTACATTTCTCAGAATACAAATTCTGTTTTAGGATTACATGCCCATGTTGTTCTGTGTTCCAGAAGGCCCTGTTGTTCCAGGCGGTCTCTTTTACAAGTTTTACTTAACAGTGAATGGGTACCACAATGAGAAAACTCCTCAGGGAATTGGGGGTGGGGGGGGTGAGGGCAACAGGAAGAATAGCTTGATGTGCATGCATAAATAAGAGAATTCATGCTGTTATTCTTTTATTCATCAAGAACCTAATTATATAGTTCCTTAACGAGAATGGAGTAGGCAAACATTTTTCTGGAACATTACTGGTCCTCAAGTCACTATACAAAAAGCCATTGAAGAAACTACCCAATCCTTCCACTGTGATATGAAAGGAAAATAAGCATTTGTTTTGTTAAGCTTTTAGGATTGCGAGGTTTACTTGTTACTGCTCCATAGGCTAGCCAAACCTGACTACTAGTACATAGCAAATACTGGGATAGGAAATATGTAAACATTTTTAAAATAAGACATAATAGGATAAAGTGTAAGAAACTCCATAGTTTTACAATATACCATTCTACATCCCACTTCCTGCTGAACTCTGGAAAAAACACTGGTATAATTTTCTTATAAGAAAGAAAAGGAGCCCCTTTTACACTACAATGTATTTGACCATGTTGCTATAACCCCTTCCCCAGGGTGCTTCTTCCCTTTTCTTCCTTGTTCAAGAGATTTCCAAAATGGTATCAACTATAAAATAAGCTGGTTTTCCATTACACGCAGGGAATGAGGACTACAGCTGAGTGTTGACCTAAGAGAAGTATCTGACAGTGTTATTTTTTTTCCTTTTAATTGAGGTATAGTTGACATACAATATTAAATTACTTTCAGGTGACACCATAGTGATTCTATAACACTAGACGTTATGCTGGGCTCATGGTGTTTTTCATTATAAAGTGATATCTACACACACACACACACACACAGCCTTGCATTAGAATGTGCTATAATCTGAATTCATCACCCACATTTTATACCAGTGTCTGATAGCTGTTGAAACTTAGATTTCAGAATGTCATCTTGGCTTTCCGAACTCAGATGGAGGCTCCTGAAAAATGGCCAAGCACTATGCCATACTCTACATAGATATATAATGTATTCCAGAAAGATCCTGCCTTTCAAAAGTATATAACCAGTTGTGCAGGGGAAGGAAAAATAAAGGAAATGGTAAGGTAATATGAAATTCAGTGCTAAATCATGTGAAACATAATACAGAAAGAGATCAATATTGGTTGCAGTTCTTATGAAAGAGAAACTTGAACTTAATGGATCAACAGAAGTTTGACAGGCCAGAGAGATGCAAGTGTAGCCACAGGATGGACAAGGACCAGAAGCCAAGAATGATAGTGTTGTAAAACAGGGCAGAGAGAAAGGAGTCACCTGGAGGAAGAGTGGGACATACTGGGGAGAAGCAGGAAAGGCCAAGCCGCTTCCCACAATCAAGGATATGCAAAGCTAACATCAAAACAGTTATGCAGATGGTAATTTGCTTTCAACTTCGCTGCCAACAGGTAGTTTCTCTTTCCATCATGGGAAATCAAGAACACCTATACACTAGAAAAACAAGGTTAAGCAAATAATACCAATATGAAAATCCAATGACATTGTCAAGATGTTCTTCAGGTAAATTTCAGGCATATTTTCAAGCAGAAACAATTTTTCTCCGTGTATCTTACTTTTCTTTGAAACTATATGTAAAAGTTCACAGCACCTCTCATGATAAACCAAGTGTAAGAACCAGTCAACAGTGGCAAAAATTCCACCAAGTTCATATCTTCTAAATGCTTCCAATTTTCAAACTGTATTCTGCCGTAGAGGTTTCCTAGTTCAGCCTATCCCTGATCCCCAGACTCATTAGGCAGATAAGAGAATAAGACCCAGAGGGTAGTAAACTTGGCTTCTAGCAATGGGGATTAAATACATTCAAAAGAATTTGTTCTATTGCTGGGGCATCACAGTGACTGCCATCTTGAATCTTCTAATTATTAAGTGACACCAAGCTTCTTACATAGATAAATTCCAAGTTCTTTTGTCTTCCTGATTCTAAAATATTTTAGATGGGTCTTAAAATAACTTGGGTGTTTTCCTTGGACAATATCCTGGACTTGATTTCACTTCATTTTGCCTGAAATACCTTCAATCAGATAAAGTAGCTGGATTTTTTCTCTGCTAGTTTGAAAATACTCTGATCAAAATGTTAAACCCTCTCATTTCCCACTGCTTTTGAAAGCAGTGTTTCTCTCCCTAGGGGAACACCCACACTTGAAATCTCCCACAATTTACTCTGATTATTGTACATAAAAGGTTTATTGTTGGTAGTTGCTATGGTCTAAGGTTTGCCAAACTTCTCTGAGTGGTTTTGATTAGATCAAGTGCCATCGTGTCTCCAAAATAGGGCAGAAAATAAAATCTAGTAATGGTCCATTCTAAGACAAATTATAGGATTTAGAAGAGCACACAGGAGGAAAATCACTTGGAAGTCCATTGCAGCCATGGGCATACAGATGGTAGCTTCTTGGTGCCTCTCTCAGAGTTAGCCCCCTTTAGCCAGACAGTCCAATGGCCATGTGATTTCAAATCTGGAGGCAATCTCTTCAATAAAACCCAACTTCTAAAGATACTGCTTGGATTATTTCCAAATTAATCCCACCATCCACAGGCTTTTGCGCATTCTTAAGGAAATTGCTTCAGAACCGTATTTTTAAAAAATTATTACTGTTCTGACTAGAAGTGTTTCTCTTTCTTCCTCAGGCAAGCAAAGGTCAGCCTCCTACTTAGAATTCATATTAACTCCAGAAGTATAAATGATTACATTTTTCACTATAATTTGATGCTTTTCTTATTTAAAAAAATGTTGTTGGGATCAGCATTTTTGGATTTGCCTGGGTATTTCACTCAGACTACCTTATGCATGGGCAGAAACAGGATTTTTTTTTAATTGGGAGACTTAATCGTCCTAAATAAGTAAAAAATGATGTCAGGGCTTGTTCTACTCCATTACCTATGAAGCTAATTTTACTCTTCTCAGACCCTTCATTTTGTGCCAATCTGAAAGACATAGGAAATATTTTCTATCCTGTTCTTCCCATGTAGAAACCTGGTCACTGGTTATTCAATGGCCCCATGTTCCCTAAGGTCTGAGTCTCTACCAACATATTGCCTTGGCCAATGTTCACTCCACTCTGCCTAGTGCAACACTCCTCATTCTTTTTTTTTAAATTTTTGATATTTTTCTTTTATAGTTTGTCAAGCTGGTTTCCATATAACCCCCAGTGCTCATCCCAACAAGTGCCCTCCTCCATATCCATCACCCTCCTTCCCCTCTCCCCCACCCCTATCAACACTCCTCATTCTTCTATACATGATATGAAAAGTGGCTTTCCAACTATTAAAATATGCCAAGATTGGAATATATTGCTTTATATGATTATAGGCTTCATGTTATTGGAGGTGTTTGGAGAAAGCTCAGCAAGATGCCACAGAGATTTCTACCAGTGGAAAGAAATCCACCATTTGAAGTGGGTGTCTGAAGTTCAGTAAATCCTAAATTTTTAAGTTCTTCCCATTACATAAATCTTAGTTTTATTTCTTCTCATTTGCTAATGAATCATGTATTGACTGCTTTGTGATTTGTTTTTGCCTACTTTCTTATGTTATTTCATGTTTTCATATTTTTGTCCAAATATGCTACATGAAAATATTCCCTAAACTTTACACAGTGACTGGTGGTCTTCCCTGCAGGGGTTTAATACCGATTTGTTGAGTTACTTTAATACCAAGACTTGTTCGCCTGTGCCAGACACTGTCCTAGATACTAGAAACATGGCAGCGAGCTGAAGTGGGAAGAGTCTATATGTTCAAGAAGTTTGCATTCCAGTGGCGAGGACAGGCAATGGAAAGTGAATATGACATTTTGTGAAGGAGATGTGTGCAATGAAGACAAGACAGAGTACTGGTGTAGCGAGATTCAGGGAAATGCAGCTATGGCAGGGAGCAGGGCCTGGGAAGAGCTCGGAGGACCGGGACCTGCGAATAAACCAAATATGCAAAGACCTTGGAGAAGAGAGTTCTAAATTTTTTTTAATGCTTTATTTATTTTTGATACAGAGAGAGACAGAGTATGAGAGGGGAGGGACAGAGAGAGAGGGAGACACAGAAACAAAAGCAGGCTCCAGGCTCTGAGGTGTCAGCACAGAGTCTGACACAGGGCTCGAACCCACGAACATAAGATCATGACCTGAGCTGAAGTCGGAGGCGTAACAAACTGAGCCACCCAGGTGCCCCGAGAAGAGAGTTCTAGACATGAGGTAAGGTGGAAAGACTTTTGTTCTGGAATCGGTTGTGAAGGGGGAAGTGATAGTTGAGGGGACCAATCTGTTTGGTCACCTTTCTCCACTGCCTAAGTTTTTAAAACCTTGTCCTCTTTTTGGCTGTTTACCTCTGAGGTCTACGGTTAAACCTTTTGATCACCAGGCTTTTCTTGTAACAAAAATCTCTGCAATGTGTTTGGTTCCATTCTCTCACACACCCCAGCTGCCATCCACGTGGAAATTATGTTGACCCTACCTACCCACTCCTCCACCCCCAGAATAGTCTGAAAACACAACCTCACCGTGGTCTCTTAGCAGGGGTCCTCTTTCTATTCTTGCCTCCACTCCCAGGCCCATCTTCATTCCAATTCTGTTTCAAACCACAGCAGCCAGGGTTTTCTTTCCAAAATGCTAAGCCCAGTCACTTCCACTTTGATCACTTCTTTCTCCTCTCAAAACTCTGCAGTAACTCACCATTTTGATCCATATAAAAGGCAAAGTCCTTAGAGGGATGCCTGGGTGGCTCAGTCAATTAAGCATCTGACTCTGACTCTTGATTTTGGCTCAGGTCATGATCCCATGGTTTGTGGGATTGAGCCCCACATTGGGCTCTGCGCTGACTGCACGATGCCTGCTTGGAATTCTCTCTCCCCACTTCACTCTGCTGGCGCATTCTCTCGCTCTCGTGCTCTCTCTCTGAGAATATGTATTTTTTTTTTTTTAAAAGGACTAAGTCTTTAGGAAGTCCAGCAGGGCACCCATGATCTGGCCTGGCCACCTGGTAGCCATCCCACTTTATGCCACCACAGTCTGCTCCAGCCACGTAGCTTCCTTTCTGTCCTGAACACCCCAGGCATGTTTTTCATTGTGTCCCCACTTTCTGGAATGTTCTTACCCCAGACAGCTGCTTGGCTGACTTTGTCACTTCCCACAAGTCTTATCCAAATCTCAGCTTCTCAGTGTAACCCACCCAGTCCACCTCATTTAATCCTGCCACCAGCCCCCACCTCCACCCCACATTCCTGATCCCCAAACCTGTTGGACGTTTTTCAGAACACTTCATCACCTTCTAGCATATAAATTAACTTGTACACATGTTATCTCCATTGTAGATGTTCTGTCTCTCCCGATCAGAATGTAAACTCCACATAGGAACCTTTGTGTGTTGAGTGATGCCTTCCAAGTGCCTAGAATAGTGTCTGGTACAATAAATACTTATTGAATGTGTCAACCAGTTATGCAGACAGTGCCCTGAGAGGGGATTATTTCATAGTACAGGTCTATACTTTTCTATCACTCCAGGCAAGACAGAGTTTGTATTTAAATGGAGCTTAATATCAATTCTGTTGTGTCATTCGAGAAACATACCATAGAACACTAAACTTTGGATGGAAACTCTGCAGAGGTTCTCAAATTATGTCCTATCAAATCACTGGTGGGTAACTTCAATAAGAGGATCTGTGCTTTCATCAGGCAGGTAAAAAATTTGTGTGTGTGTGTGTGTGTGTGTGTGTGTGTTAGGGGGTTGGGGAGGAAGGGAGAACTGGAAAGAGAGGGAAAGAAAAGGAAAGAAAGAGGGGAGAGACAAAGAAAAGAGAGACAATAACAGCTGTGGGGATGTACAAAAATGGACCATTTCTACCACTAACATCTTAGAATACAATATAAATGTCCGTCAGCTGGAAATCTGCTTTAGTAAGTAAGGTTTCCTTTTGGTTATAATGGCACCTTCCCAGGAACATCTCCTCCCAGCCCCTCCCAGCAAGGGGTGTCCTGAGGGTGCAGGAGCACCCACACTTTGGGGGCACCGGCAGGTGTCAGCTGAGGCTGAGTGAGGGGCTCGGAGCTGTCAGAGAGCAGCTGGAGGAGGGCTGTGGGCAGTGGTCCATATCAAAACAGGGTATGTTTCTTTGAGAAGGGAAAAACATGTCATTCCAAAGTTAAAGGAAACAGAGCAATGTACTGTCCTGTTTATCTCAATTAGAATGAAGGCTGAAAATACTGCACCTTTTTCTAAGAATACTTTGACAGAAAACATAAGTGCTTTTCTCCCGGTGCCATGTGAGTGCTGTAGTTTTTGAAAGAGTCCAGATTTTGTCATTCATTTTCTATAAAAAAGTAAATAGTTAAATGGATATTGAAACCTGATGATTTGTATATAATTTAGAAATCAGAAAAAAATTATTGGGGAGTCTATATCCTAACTTCTGTACCAGAAAATAATCACCATAAATATGTTCTCGTCTCTCCTCTTCCCAAATGGAAGTGTTTTTAAAGTGGAAGAAAATGGCATTTGTTGCATATCTGCTGTCATCCCCCCTGGTCTATTCCTCAGCACCTGGTTGTTTCTGTCTCCATTTCTCTCTCAAAAGAAGGTGGAGGCTCCATGTAGCAAAGTCTTGCCTTATAGTTCTCTTCTGAGCTGCCTTAGGACTAGACAGAGCTAGGTGTTCAATAACTTATTGCTGAAGGAATGAATGAATAAATGAATGGCCCACGACTCTGGTCCCAAGCATTCTGGCTGCTTCTCAAAGTGTGTGCTCCCAGGATAGTCTGAAGCACTTAACTTAAAATGCAGTCAGATTTCCTCCTAGAAAACATAACATATGGGGCGCCTGGGTGGCTCAGTTGGCTAAGCGTCCGACTCTTGGGTTTCAGCTCCGCTCATGATCTCACAGTTCTTAAGTTTAAGCTTCACATCAGACTGGAGGCTGACAGCGAGGAACCTGCTTGGGATTTCTGTCTGCCTCTGTCTCCACCCCTCCCCCACTCTCACTCGCGCTCTCTCTCTCTCAAAATAAGTAAATACACTTTTTAAAATATTTATAGAAAACATGGTAACATGCAATCTAAGCTGAAGTCTAGTTCAGAGGAACTTTTTGTTCACTTTTACTATTGCCTCACTTTTACTATCAGCCCCACAAAGGAGGTAATAGGTGAATAGCACTAAATTGGGCAAAAGTACTGGGGACTATATGGAAAATATTTCAAACTCTGAAGAGCTGTTTAGCATGAGTACCATGTTAAAAGCTATTCAGGGTTAAAATGTGTCTTACTTCCCATGTTATGTTGCTGCCGAACTTGTCATTTCCCAGAGAAAAGAACCACCTTTTCCCAATGCCAGAGGACAAAAAAGGATGTCATTTTAATAAATGTAACCATTTTCTTTAATGTATGTAGTCCCCTTATAAGTGTATCTTGTCAGTATTGTCAATGCATGCACAAGGAAGTACATCCATAAAAAAACAAATTTGCAAAAGACAGTAATACCTACAAAAATGTTACTTTCTCTTCAAATAATTACTTTCCCTTTTTGTATATATTTAGGTATTTCTAAAAGCCTATGTACAGTTGTTTCCACTATCATACTTGTCAACAAAATAAATTTTTATCAAATTATACAGCAAAGCGTCATTAATTTGGATCCCATCATTTGGGAATTCATAAAAGCTCTGTTCAACTGAGCCTATATATGCTCTCTGCCCTGGCTATGAAACGGCTGGGAAAACAAACTCACAGTATGACAATTAAGGAATAGTGCACTTACATAAGAAAAGCTAAGTTTTCATAATGTTTTAGCATTATCTATGCACAAAGATGATGTAGCTAGATAATGGATGAATCAAGTTAGATAATGAATAGTTAATTTAGATAAACAAAATTGGAAAGATCACATACTGGGGAATTTTTTTTTGTATGTTAGCTATTTTTGTTTATTTATCAAAAAGCACTTTTTTTTTTCATTTAAACTCCAGTTAGTTAACATACAGTGTACTCTGGGTTCAGGAGTAGAACCCAGTGATTCATCACTTACCTACAACACCCAGTGGTCATCCCTAAAAGTGCCCTTCTTAAGGCCTGTTATCCATTTAACCCATTCCCCACCCACCTCTCCTCCAGCACCCCTCAGTTTGTTCTCTGTATTTAGGAGTCTCTTATGGTTTGTCTCCCTCTCTCTTTTTATCTTATTTTTTCCTTCCCTTCCTCTATGTTCGTATATTTTGTTTCTTAAATTCCACATAGGAGTGAAATCATATGATGTTTGTCTTTCTCTGACTTATATTGCTTAGCATAATACCCTCTTTGTATTCACAAGTCAGTTAACAGGCATTTGAGTACTAACTATGTGCTAAACACTCACATGCTACAGATGTTCATTGAAAACAAAAAAAAAGGGCTCCTCCTCTCAAGGAACAGTCTAGTATGGAAGACAGACATGCATGCACAGACACATAAATAACTACAGTGCTCTCCCGGACAACCTCCACCATTTTAGCTTAGACCTAGATCATCTGAGAACATCTGCGGCATCAGAGCTGAAACTTGAATTTGCAAAGTCGCCAAAGTGGATATGATTGGAGGTACTCAAAGACCAAAGAGAAGGCTTGGATGGCCAAAGCCAGGTGAAGAAGGTGAGAGGAGAGGAAAGAGGATCACCACGCTGGCACAGAAGGAGACCATATACACAGTGTGTGTCAGGATTTTGTACTGTTTGCAGTGAGGAGCCATTAAAGAAAGGGGCTTTGCAACTATACTGTGACACAACTGATTTACTTTCAAATGCTCTTCCTGGCAGCTTTGTGGAGAAGAGAAGAATGTGGGTAAAGGTGGAGTGGTGGCAGAGGGGGCCTCTAGGCGTTCAGGGAGAGGACTATGTGTTGCCAATGAGCTACAGCAGTGGTACAGAGAGCGCTAGCTGCATTCATTGTGTCTCCTAGAGGCGGCAGCCACACAGCACGATCACAGAGTAGAGGTGAGGTATTGTGGGGAAAAAAGGAATCAAAGATATGGCTACAGTTTTCACATGAATAGAGATGGCGGTGGCAATCATGAGACTGCTTGGAGAAGGAACATGATTGGGGTGTCAAATCAAGAAATTTATTTTGTTCATGTTAGGCTTAACATTTAAATGAGAAATTTGAGGTAAAACATAGAGTGGGTACTTAAATGCACAAGTCTGGAGCTCTGAGAAGACACTTGGGATTTTGGTTTAAATGTGATAGTCAACAGCAGAGAGCCCTTGTCAAAATGAAGCCTGAGTGTTAGAGCCTGGTCTGAATACAGAAGCCTGGTGGGAGGCAGAGTCACAGGGCAGATACCCCTCCACAATCCCCCTCTCCCCAGCCCTTTGCCTCAGGAAGCTGAGTACCACCCAGTCTCGTTGGTAGACATGGCCTGGTCTTCCACATGGGTACACTTTAAGGAGATGCCCTCATCCATCTTCACTCTCACCTCTATTTCATTCCTAAATCAATCCTCCCACATTCTTATTGATCTCCTGCCACTTCATTTAGCATGCCCCCCTCATTTTTTTTCCATCTTGCACCCCTTGCCCTCCCACAGTAATTTTTGGAAGAAGCAAAGTAGAGCACAGTGGCTAGGAGTGCTAGCTCTGACGATTTTAATTTTCCCTCACTGATCATAAATATTGAAGATCTTTAAAGACCCTTTAAGCCACACCATTCCTCTGATCCCATTTGCAACTGCACCAAAAAACAAAAGAGAACTAGGAATAAACCTAACTAAAGAGGCAAAAGATCTATACTCTGAAAAATATAGACAGTTATAAAAGAAATTGAAGAGGACACAAAGCAATGGAAAAGCATTCCATGCTCATAGACTGGAAGAACATTGTTAAAATGTCTATATTACCCAAAGCAATTTATATTTAATGCAATCCCTATCAAAATACCACCAGCATTTTTTGCAGAGCTAGAACAAACTATCCTAAAATTTGTATGGGGGGTGCCTGGGTGGCTCAGTCGGTTGAGCGTCCAACTTAGGCTCAGGTCATCATCTCGCTGTCAGTGAGTTTGAGCCCCGCATCAGGCTCTGAGCTGTCAGCACAGTGCCTGGAACCTGCTTCAGATTCTGTGTCTCCCTCTCTCTCTGCCCCTACCCTGCTTGTTCTCGTTCTTGTTCTCGTTCTCTCTCTCTCTCTCTCTCTCTCTCTCTCTCTCTCTCTCAAATAAACACCAAAAAATAATAAATAAAATAAAATTTGTATGGAACTACAAAAGGCCCAAATAGCCAAAGCAATCCTGAAGAAGAAAAACAAAACTGGAGGCACCAGGATTTCAGATCTCAAGCTGTATTACAAAGCTGTAGTGTCAAGACACTATAATACTGGCACAAAAACAGACACATAAATCATGGAACAGAATAGAAAACCCAGAAATGGACCCACAACTATATGGTCAACTCATCTTGAACAAAGCAGGAAGGAATATCTAAAGGGAAAAGGACAGTCTCTCCAGCAAATGGTGCTGGGAAAACTGGACAGCAACATGCAGAAGAATGAAAGTGGACCATTTTCTTACATTATACACAAAAATAAATTCAAAGTAAATGAAAGACCTAAATGTGAATCATGAAACCAAAATCACGAAATCAAAGTCCTACAGGAGAACATAGGCAGCAACCTCTTTGACCTCAGCTGGAGCAACTTCTTATTAGACACATCACCAAAGGCAAGGGAAACAAAAGCAAAAATGAACTATTGGGACTTCAAGATAAAATGTCTCTGCTCAGTTAAGGAAACAATCAACAAACCTAAAAGGCAGCCTACAGAATGGGACAAGATATTTGTAAACCATATATCTGAAAAAGGGTTAGTACCCAAAATCTATAAAGAACTTATAAAAGTCAACACCCCAAAAACAAACAATCCAGTTAAGAAATGGGAGAAGACATGAATAGACACTTTTCCAAAGAAGACATCCAGATGGCTAACAGACATGAAAACATGCTCAACATTAATCATCAGGGAAATACAAATCAAAACCATGATGAGATACCACCTCACACCTATCAAAATGGCTAAAATTAACAACTCAGGAAACAAGAGATGTTGGCAAGGATGTGGAGAAAGGGGAACAGTTTTGCACTGTTGGTGGGAATGCAAACTGGCGCAGCTACTCTGGAGAACAGTATGGAGGTTCTTCAAGAAACCAAAATAGAACTACCCTACGATCCAGCCATTGAACTATTAAGTATTTACAAAAATACAGATTGAAGGGGTACATGCACCCCAATGTTTATAGCAGCATTATCAACAATAGCTAAACTATGGACAGAACCCAAATGTCCACTGATCGATGAATAGATAAAGAAGAGGTGGTATATTTATACAATAGAACATTACCCAGCAATCAAAAAGAATGCAATCTTGCCATTTGCAATAACATGGATGGAGCTAGAATGTATTATGCTAAGCAAAGTAAGTCAATCAGAGAAAGAAATATCATATACTTTCACTCATATATGGAATTTAAGAAACAAAACAGATGAACGTATGGGAAGGGGGGAAGGGAAGAGAGGGAAACAAAGGACAAAAGACTCTTAATGATAGAGAGCAAACTGTGGATTGATGGAGGGAGGTGGGTGAGAGATGAGCTAGGTGGGTCATGGGCATTAAGAAGGGCATTTGTTATCATAAACACTGGGTGTTGTATATAAGTATCAATCACTGAATTCTACTCTTGGAACCAATACTGCATGATATGTTAACTAAAATTAAAATAAAAAAAAGGAGGGGGGAACAAAAGTAGATTAAAGCTCAAAACAAATGAAAGATTAAAGGTAAAAGAAAAAAAAGGCCCACCATTCCTAGGTAACAATTATCAGGCATTTTATAGTAATCCTTACTAATGGTTTAACCACTAAAGGCAGACAAGATAGGATTTCTAACAGTAGACGTGTATTTCTGTTGTTTCATTTATTCATTAAACACACATTTATGGAATATCTACCATGTATAAGGCCTTGGAAAAGCAGAGAATATTTAAGACAATGTTTTAGTGTTCTTTTTTTTTATTTTATTAATTTTGAGAGAGAGAAAGAGAGGCAGAATGCACGAATGCAGGAGGGGCAGAGAGAGATGGAGAGAGAATTCTAAGCAGGCTCCAGGCATGGAGGCTGACATGGGGCTTGAACCCACCCACAAACCATGCTAAGATCATGACCTGAGCCGAAATCAAGAGCTGGCAGCTTAGCCAACTGAGCCACCCAGGCACCCCGACAATGTTGTAATATTCTGAGAAATGGAATAACGCACATCCATGTGATAGATGCATACCAGTTCTGATTATGGCAGCTAAATATGCTTATTTGAGGCTTGTTTACATTTTCAAATACTATTCTTTAAGAATACCTCCTTACAGATTTCAATTCTAACTCTATATACTTGAAAACTCCTTCCACTGAAGAAAATCATTAAGTTAAGAAAAAACCATCTTCGCATAAAGGAGTATCAGTTGAAGCCATTAGTGAGACCAAAGTACTGAATGCTTGCAAAAACAGGGAGTCAAAAAACTATAAAGGCACTACTTAGTCTAAACAAAATGATAGTATTCTAAATAAACTTAAGATAATGGAGTTTTTTCTGCCAATAGTAAAATTGATATAGGAAATAATATTTCAAAAGTCCTATTGAGTATAACCAATACAGAGCAACTTGAACATATTCCTCCTGTTTTTCATGTCCTTTGATTTGAGATACATTTTACAATAATAAAATAGGGACAGTAGGGAGATGGCATGGCTAGGAAAATTCTTGCTGACCTCACAGTTCATTTGAGCTCTTCTAGATTCACAAGTATTCAATCATTTTGTCTTCACTGAACAGTTGCTAGGCAACAACAGTCTAAGCAATTTGGGCAAGCAAGTAAATCAGATGACACAAATAATGGCTAATAACTTTAACTTGATTTATCATGTATCAAACACTTTGCTAAAAGGCGTATGTATTTTTCACATGCATTAATGCATTTAATCCTCCCTGCAAAACCATGAAGCAGGTATTATTATCCCCATCTTAGAGATGAAAGACTCAAGGCTCAAAGATGTTTAGTAACTCCTCAGAGTCATGAAGCTCGTGAGTGAACTCCGGACCTCCACCTGAGATCTGCCCCAACAAAGCCCACCATCTGCAGCCTCATGAATACTCCTCTTGGCTGGAGAACATAGGTCCTGTGGAGACACAGACTGAAGGCTAAATAAAGCAATTATCAAAGAATTTGACCAGCACCAGTAGAGTCTGATTTAAATTCTCTTATCATCATAATTGAGCACTACACCATCACTCAATTGATGCATTTACTGACAAAATGAAAACTATTTTTCCCTAAGATGCAAATAAGTGGATCACCTCTTCGGTTCATATGGTGATGCTTTCAAGTAAATAAGAGTCAGCCAAAGTGGAGACAGTAAGCTTCACAGTCAACAAAATCACCAAACCATCCCAAGCTAAGTGCCTGGATCTGCCAAGTAATCAGTGTACTTAATAAATGCAGATGCCATTCACAAGGCAATCTTTGGAAACTCTCACAAACTTCTTAAACTCCAAGTCTCAGAAATCTTCAGTCTTGGAAGAAAATGATGACAAACACTAAGGACAGTTTCTTCAGGCTTGTAAATATCTAATTTTTGTTTCCTGAATCTCTCCTGGATCCTCTTCTGAACAGCTGGACAATCCAATAAAATGTTCACTCTGCTTAATTTAACATCACTGCTATCAAAGCTGTTAACATTCTTCCTGGTGATAACAAAAGATAATTTGACACAAATCACCTAACAGAAGTAATCACAGGCATTTGGAAAGAGCTGATCATTCCTCCAAATCAAATATCTCAATGCAGTTTTTAATGTAATCATGCTTATCTACAAAATCCGATGGACTCTGCAAGTATGTATCAATATTTACGGTACATGAAAAACGAGTAGGTACATTAAACTTCTATACCTAAATAGGTGTAATCTTCAAATAGCGGTTTCTCAATCTCTGTATAGCCCAAAATTATACATTCAACAATCAAAAGGATATTTTAAATTCATCTTTTGCCATACAATGAATCTATTACATTCTGTTCTGCTTACGCTAATTTTCAGATTGATTATGTATTACCCTAGAAATGTTATGTACTGTATTATAAAGTGGTATTCTTAAGTCAATGATTTTTATTCATGTTCACAGAACACAAGAGTGCTTCCTTAACCTTCAAAGCAGATAGAACTGAAAATCTTTAAGGTTTCACTGAGTTACTTCTTGTCAGTACACAGTCATTCTAACCGTTTATGGAAAACCTTAAATTATAAATAAAAAATAAGTAAAAATTGAAGAAGAAATAAATCCTAAAGTGGACTGTGAACTCCACATTCCTTAGGGAAAGGACTGTGTGTTACTCATTTTTATAACTCAAGTCTGGCACCGACATTAAATTACTACACTAATGTGCATGTTTCTTCAACATGAAAACAAAGACCTTTGAGTATTTTAAGAGCTAAAAATGTCTCGGGGCATCTGGGTGGCTCAGTTGGTTAAGTGTCCAACTTTGGCTCAGGTCATGATCTCACAGTTATGAACTGAGCCCTTAGCTGGGCTCCATGCTTACAGGCAGAACCTGCTTGAGATTCTCTCTCTCCCCCTCCCCTGCTCATATATACTCTTCTCATACTCTTTCTCTCAAAATAAATAAACTTTAAAAAATAAAAAATCTAAAAAATTTTAAAAAGTAATAATACTGTTTTTATACATTTGGGAAAATTCTATTCAAATAAGGTATCTCAGGGCATGCTGGGTGAAAGGAGGTTGGTCAAAGAGGTATCTCCTGGGGGCCTGGGTGGCTCGGTTGAGCGTCCAACTTTGGCTCGGGTCATGATCTCATAGTTCATGAGTTCGAGACCCGTGTCAGTCTCTGTGATGACGCTCAGAGCCTGGAGCCTGCTTTGGATTCTGTGTCTCCCTCTCTCTCTGCCCCTCCCCTGCTCTCTCACTCTCGCTCTCTCTCTCTCTCTCTCTCTCTCTCAAAATAAATAAACGTTAAAAAAAATTTAAAAAAACCCACAAAACAAAGAGGTATCTCCTGCCTGTGCATACCTTCAATTAATAATTAACATCATTTCAACCTTGCTCCTCTAGTAGTACACAGCCATGGGGACACCATCATTGTGTGAAGTGAATTACAAGTTTACTTTTTCCCTGAGAATAAACCAAGTATGTAAGAACTTAAAATGATGCAGTCAAGTAGAGGGCATGCTAACAGAATTGCTTATAAATACCTCTCTCTCCCTTCTGTGTCTGGCTCAGCTTTCTGCCATTAGCACCAAAAACCCAAATGGGGTTTGTTTGAGGCTACTGGCTTGGCAGATTTACTGAGAAAGAGCTTCTTTAAATCATCACATTAGAATCAAGAATAGGACAAGATAAATTGTTTTTCATTTCCAGTCTGTCCTTAAGAAGTACCCAGGAACATTAAGGTAGAAAACAACAATATCCCATGGCCCATGTATATTCAAATCCATAAAAAATGATGGATACTTCTTACATTTACAAATATATATATATATATATATCTTTTCATAATGACCATTTTAACGAACTGATCTGTAGGTAGATTAATCTTCTCTGTCTAAATAACAACTCACTTGAAATTTATTTTCCTATTGCCGTCTATGCAAGGATGACAGAGAAGACAATCTATCACTGAGAGACACCAACTTCTCTTATTCTATCACTCCTATCACACTAAGAATTTAGCTCCTAATATACATGGAGAAAAATGAATTGCTTGGAAGGAGTGCCTGTAATAATTCTGAAGACAGTCCTCCTCAATTCTATGTAAATAATATAAAATCAGTCTTATTTTTATAGAGGCTTAGAAATATAATTGCTTTGTGATCACTACTGTCACTGCATATTTGCTATATATGTAGGGAGAGAAAAAAAGTTTCAAAGCTTAGCCAAGTCCTCAACATCAGGTCAGAGAAGGTTCGAGCCCAGGAAGGGAGTAGCAAATGGAACTTTCTCAAACCCACACAGGGTCAGGAAATGACTGTTACTATCTTCCGCTCACTTTTTCTTTTTAATTTTTTTATACAGTTTATTTTTGAGACAGAGAGAGCACGAGTTGGGGAGGGGCAGAGACAGAGAGGGAGACACAGTATCTGAAACAGGCTCCAGGCTCTGAGCTGTCAGCACAGAATCCGATGCAGGGCTGGAACCCACGAACCACGAGATCATGACCTGAGCCGATGTCCGACGCTTAACCAACTGGGCCACCCAGGTGCCCCTACTCACTCTGATCTAAACAGCAAGCGGCTGCATGGTAGCTCCAAAGTTAACTTCAACACAGAACCTCCCTCCCAGTGGCTGGTTTCGGTCTCCATTTCTTACACTGTCAGAAGCTACGTTCTGTCTTGCTGTTCAGTCTCTTGGCACCGAGGTCTCAGCTCACTGCCCAGTGACTCTGTGTGTGGGGCCCAGTGTACTCCCGAGCCAATTTCCAGGACATTTCACAGGGTCTGGTCTTTGGCTCTTTGGTCTTCTGCATGACTTCAGCATCACAGTGGTATTAGCTATGCCCATTGTTTAACTGAATCTATTGTGTTTTCCAAAGATCTTATTCCACGTTTATCAGCACCTGGAAAGTGCACGCAGTATTTGTTTTAAAACAGCATTTACCAATAATGTGTTCTTTTAACTGGCCTTTTAAACTTTTTTTAATGTTTATTTATTTTTGAGGAGAGAGCAAGCGTGAGAGAGAGCATGGGTGGTGGGAGGGGGGAGAGGGAGAGAGAGAGAGAGAGAGAGAGAGAGAGAGAGAGAGAATGAATCCAAAGCACGCTCCAGGCTCTGAGCTGTCAGCACAGAGCCTGATGCAGGGCTCAAATCCACAAACTGAGATCATGACCTGAACCGAAGTCAGACGCTTAATTGACTGAGCCACCCAAGGTGCCCCCTTAATTGGTCTTTTAAAAGTTATTCTTAAAAAAAAAAAAAAAAGGTTTCTAGCTTTTAAAAATTTTCTTAATGTATGGTACTGTATTATACATATTTAAACATTGTATTTCTATGCAGTAAAATGGAACATGTCAGATCCAAAGTCTTAGGCTATTCCTTCTTAGACAAAGTCGTGCTGTCTATGGCCAGAAGAATCTGCCTAACTCAGGCCAATCTGCTATATTCCTGAGAATCTTTGTACTGAGGAATCTGCTCTGACAATCTAGATTCTAGTCTTAGGAACTAGACCTGGACTCAAACCCCAAAAAGCAAAGTCAGGCCAGGGAGCGGAGGACTGTATCCTTAAGGAAAGCAAAGGCCAGGTAGGAAGGCAGGTGCCAGACCTTCAAAGGAGGCATGTTAGGAACAAAGCTCAAGTTGGAAGATTACTGGGGTTGCCCTGTGCCTCATTTCCAGGACCGGGTATCCTTCCCTGTTCATTTGCTTCTACTGACTTTAACCAGAAATCTTGCAGACAGTTCCAACTCTTATCTTACCCTGCTCTGTCTGTGCAATATTTTCTTTATGGAATTTTAAGAACCACTACCCCAAGGACACTCATCTGGGGTCTGATACAAATAGTTAAGAGCACAGATGCTGGAGCCAGACTGCCTGAGTTTTTTTTTTTTGTTTTTTTTTTGTTTTTTTTTTTTTTTAATGTCTATGTATTTTTGAGAGAGAGACAGAGCATGAGCTGGGAAAGCGCAGAGAACCAGGGAGACACAGAACTCGAAGCAGGCTCCAGGCTCTGAGCTGTCAGCACAGAACCTAATATGGGACTCCAACTCACGAACAGCGAGATCATAACATGAGCTGAAGTCGGAAACTCAGCTGAATGAGCCACCCAGGCACCACTAGACTGCCTGAGTTTTAATCCTGGCTCTCCTCCTTCCTCTGTGGTCTTGATGGAGTTATTAAACTCTTGTGTCTCAGTTTCTCCATTTGTAAAAGAGATTATAATACCATCTGCCTCCTAGGTAGAAGATTAAGTAAGTTACTATGTGTAAGACACCTAGGACAGTATATACCCTAGCTGGTATTATGAGCCTCCCTTCTAGCGCCAAAGATGGTTTTGACCTCACCACCATGACCACCACTGGCTCTCTCCAGTGGAATCTATTGCTTGCTTTGCTCTGCCCTCCTACTCCAGTGCCATGATGGCAGAAAGGACTATGTTCAACATCCGTGTCATCTTCTACGCCACTGCAGTCCACATACATGACCTTCAGCCTAGCTTTCTCATCTCAGACCTTCACGGGCGGCTGTCTCATCTCAGCCATCCACACTAACACTGGCAATAGCAACTTTTATTGAGTACACCCTGACTACTGCATCGAGACTGAACATTAGCGGGAGGGAACCCGTGAAATGGGAGTGAAAATCAGATGAATACAAATGGGTACGATTAAAAAGAAAGTAAATGCCTATGCTTTTGAAGCAGTACTGATTAAATGACTAAATGTGCCCAAAATCTGTTTGCCGATTGTTAGTGAACTGATGAGTTACACTCTGGTTGTCAATGAATACTGTGCTTAGGTCAAAGCAAAGGTCACGTATAAGTAGTAGATTTATCTATTCAACAAATATTGGACAGTTCCAGATACTGGGATATGGTAGAGAGCAAACAATAGATAATAATAGATAGGAAGAAAATAAATGAGTTAATGTCAAATATGTTAAGGTAAATGAAAGAATGATCAGATAGTCAGGGAAGGCCTCTCTGAGGAATGGGCACTTAAACTGACAAAGACTAAATGAATGAGAGCCAGACATGGCTACAGGATAAACATTCTAGACAGAAAGGGCAGCACATACAAAGGCCCTGTGGTGGAAATGAGCAGCCTTTTTTTTTTTTTTTTTAATTGAGAGTATAATTCTCAGTCAGTTAAGCATCTGACTTCGGTTCAGGTCATGAACTCACTGCTAGTGGGTTCGAGCCCCGCGTCGGGCTCTGTGCTGACAGCTGAGAGCCTGGAGCCTGCTTCGGATTCTGTGTCTCCCTCTCTCTCTGCCCCTCCCCCTCCCCCCTCAAAAATGAATAAGTGTTAAAAAAATTTTAAAAAAAGAAAGAAGAGTATTAAGTATCAAGTCTCCATCTGCCTCAAAACAGCTTGGTCATTAGGGGTCATGCGATCTCTTCCAGCTCTAGAGTTCTGTAAACCTCTATAAGAAGTGATGTATCCATAGGTACAGACTATATTGGCTCTAGAACTTCGGTCTGACTAGTTCTCTGAAATGCCAGAGAAAGGCATTTCAGTAGATGATCTACACAGGAGTCATCAGCCTTCATTAGAAGAATAAAGAAGACAGATTGGATTTTAGAAACTTTGTTGTGATCTAGTAAGCCAGGGAGTACAGTAGTATGAGAATCCCACATCTTTACCTCAGAAGGACCACAGGACTCAGGATGGAGGTGATCTGGATAAAGTGGAACTGGAGGTTACACAGCAATAGGCAAGCAGATACCTGAACCACTTGGAACTTAAAAAATTATTTTAATTCCTTTTTGTCAACTGAGACAGAGATTTTAAAGAGTTGAAGCTCCAAAGACTGTTCAAGAACATCAGTCAGACTACCCTGCTGGGGGCTTTGAAACAAACACCCTTTTCAAGTCCCTTCCGGAAAACTCATTTCCTATTATGAACACAACTCCAATATTTCAGGTGAAATTTCCTCTTAATGAGGCAAGAGAAGAGTCTGGGGACAGATGAACTGAGTTGCTTGGCTAAGTATTTAATTTCCCACTTAGCTTTGCAAGTCAAGATAGACAGCCTTAATTCAAACATTAATATTCATGAAAAAAATGGCATAATGTTTCATTTGGAAAGAAGATTTGGGGGAGATGCTATATTCAGCAATGCCAGCTGACTTTCTGAACTGCAACATGCTAGTATAGGTGTGCTCTTTAATACAGAGGGAAACCTCCAATTAACGTAGAATTTATTTTATGAAAATATCTTTACAGATAAATTGCTCAAATGGATGGCTAGGAAACCATAGCAACTATGTATTTTAATTAAAGTTTGCCACTTCAAAGGAAAATCTTATATAATTGGTACCTACACAGCTTTGCTGAATTGGCTTAGCTATGGGAAATACAGGCTTTTAATAACAGGAAAAGAAAAATCTTGCACTTTACCATCTTCCATTTACTATGTGCATCTCTTCAACTCTTATGAGATAGCCTGAGTTAATTCTCCGATATGCATAAAGCTAAAATTTGCCCTATGAATACAAAGTCCGCTTAAACACAAAGCAGAAAAAAATTATAATTCTGGTTTAAGAATGGATTTCCAGCCATGGATAAGACACACAAAAAAGACATTTTAAAAACCTTTTGACAACTATTATTAATACTTTCAATTTACTGAATGTCAATGATATCTGCTTACTATAGAAAAGTGCCATTTTGCAAATAACTGCCTTAAATAGTAGTGGGAATCTTTAACCACACATTTATTTAACAAACACTTGTGGGGGCGCCTGGGTGGCTCAGTTGGTTGAGCGTCCGGCTTTGGCTCAGGTCATGATCTCGCGGTTCGTGGGTTCGAGCCCCGCATCAGGCTCTGTGCGGATGGCTCAGAGCCTGGAGCCTGTTTCAGATTTCTGTGTCTCCCGCTCTCTCTGACCCTCCCCTGCTCACACTGTCCCTCTCTCTCAAAAATAAATAAAAACATTAAAAAAAAAAACCACTTGTGGGCAGTCAACCATGTGTCTGTACTGAAAAACACAAAATCTTAATAGAGTATATTTAATAGAACATCCCCTTACTCTGTGCTTTCAGGACACTTTGTGTTTTATCCCCATGACAGTATCATCACTATTCAACGATAGGGTGGGGAGGATCTAGCAAAGATGAGTGATTCTTTCCAAGTCAAGTATGAAGATCATATCTACACCAGCAAGCTAGTCCATGCCTTCAAAAGAACTGAGCAGTGAGCTTCATTAAGAGCTCTCAATTTTTATAAATAACAACAAAGCCCAAAACAAAGCTCAGGTGAATTACTGGGCTAATCTTTCTATGCACTCAACAGGACCAAAGGGCCTTTGTGTAGGTCCTTGGACCCAGTCAAAAGCAGAAGCACAATTTGAAGGCTTTGTCTAACTAAAAATGTAAGAGAAAAGAAATGCAAGATGGGATTGAATCATTTTGTCTCTGAAATCCAAGAACAGGTTATAAAAGAACCATAGAAGTTGTCCAGATAACCAGATAGGTGTTCTGGCAAAGATTAATGGTTAAAAGCTACCCAAACCAAATTTGGCATGGGGACACTTCTTAGGATGATTCCAATTTCCAACATTTTACTTGAAATGCATAATTTCATTAGCAGTCAACTAATTCAAATCTCTAAGTTCTTTTAACAAATACATCTCAGGGTGTGTTAATTATTAGGATTACTTTATTGTCAACATTACATTCCTCTGTTGCCACTAAGTTCTGGTCCCAGGTCTCCCAACACTGAGCCCACCACTGAGCAGGCTCCATCTAGCTTGTCTGCCATCCCCACCTAGCTGGATTTGTTACTCTTTCCATCTGCAGTTACTCTGTTTATACACATTCCATCTTCCCAGGTCCTACCTATCCACCTACCACCTCAAGGAAGGAGTTCTCAGTATTCTCCCCATTACATAATGCACTTCCTAGCACACAGCAGGGTTTCCAAAGTATTTTATATGAGGAGGTTTGATTTGCTTATGCATTTTCCCATGTAAATATTGTCCCTTTTCTTTGCAAATCTACAAATCCCATCTAACTTTCAATAGCTGGCCCTCAAGCCCTTTCATCTTAGCAGTGCCACCCTTCCCCAAGTTAGCCTGTAGTGGTCACTTCCATCTCTGAATTCCTACCACACTTTGCTTAACGCAGGGAAATGCTATGTCAGTCAATACTTGATTCCATTCTAATGTAGTGATATAGTGGTCCTACCTCCTCAGCTGCATACATTCCCTGAGGGCAAGAGCTTGGTTGACGCCCTACTGTGTCTGGCACAGTGTAAGACATGTGGTATAAATGGCATAAGTGCTTGCTAAGTCAATATTGTCACTCTTAACGTCATTACTGTAAGTAGATTCAGTCACTAAAAAACAGTCACGTTTACTTCCACCATCTATCTTATGAAATTTTCCCAATCCCAAAAGGCTGCTGGGAGAAAAAAGTCAAGCTGTTCTTGAGTTATGTATGCAAAATGCAGTCTGATAAAACAATTAGTGTTTTTTCCTACTCTTGATTACAAAATGTTTAAACAGATTGTATTTAAGGAATTACCTCAGCCAATCCCATGGGAGGTGGGGTGATAGGCAGAATTCCAAAAGCTTATTTGTAAATCAGTTGTTTAGAAAGAGGAAAACACTTTCCCAGTGACAGAAATGTCGTAGGTGCAGGGTTAGTTTTCCAGAAGCCTCTAAGAGACGAAGTAAAAGGGGCTGGAAGAGAAGCAGATCTGGGAAGGCTGACTGTATGCCCAACACCAAGTCCCTGAGAGGGGAAGGAGGAACAATTACAGGCTCTCTCCACACCCCTTCCTCTGTGCGGTCATCTGGGAAATAGGGACCAATGTTCCTCTGCTGGGGGACAGGAAATCCCTAACAACAATAGAGTCCCAACAGGAACATTCAAGAGGAAAGAGAAAAGGAAAAACCAAGTTAAAATCAAATGGAAGGAGCCATTTGTGGCTACCTAACTGGACAGGCCATTTGTGTTATCAGCGGCTTTATAAATGAATGGTAGACACACTTGAAGGTATGCTCAAATGGCAGGCATCTGAGAAATCACTGAGCCCAGTCTTCCTCAGATTTTGAGTTCCCCTCTCTAGATCCCCTCACCAAATCAATAGCTGCTCTGGGGAAAAGACATTCCATAGTCAATCAGTTTGAGAACAACTAGGCTAAACAGAAATCAATCACAGGTCAGCACTGGCCACTTTAATAATGCACATTGTAAATCTTGGTGGTGTTAGAGGGAGATCTACTATTCAGCACCCCCCCAAACTATTTTAACACAGAATGCTTTTTGCAAAAGGTAATACTATGCAGGCCATAGATAAGAAAATACCCATCAACCCATCCATCCTCTGCATTTTAGATGAGGAAATGGAGACCTAGAAAACCAAAATAATTTCTTGACATGGTAATAAGGTTAGTATGTGGAAGATCAGGGACCAGAACTGGAATTTTTCTATTCCAGGTCAGTCCTCTTTCTTCTATAGCAGCACACAGCTACTAACTCCAGTTCTGAACGCAGGTTCACTTCTCCCAGGCAGCTGTCCCTCAGCCCTGCTTTTCTCCTTGTGATCTGATGCCCTGCCTTCCCTCTCCCTCCACGGCTAAATGCCCAAACTCATTCAAGACTGCCCTTGACTACTGTCCCTAATCTATTCTTCTTATACCAGTTCCAATCTCAACGGCCAGCTCACCTGGATCTCTGCAGATGACCTGCCACCAGAAGCCCCATCCCAACGTGGCTGATCACCAGCCAAAACACACCTGCTGCCCTTAATGGGCCTCTTCAATAATGATTACTGCTCGCAGCAACACCATCTCCTGACACTACATACTCCCTTCACAGGCCCAGCCCTAACTACCTGCCTAGAATCCTCCCTCCTACCCTTGTAACCCTGCAGGTCCAACCAAAGTCCCTGTCCTCCCTGTGAATATCTGGTACTCACATTCCATCCCTGCTCCTCTGCTGCCCGCCCACCAAGCTATTTGTTGCCACAGGCAACATCCTGTACAGTGCCTGTAGGACAACCTTCTGCCACAGCAAGTATCCATGGCAACCAGATGGGGCCAGCAAATAGGATTAAAGTCCACAGACAATTCCCCAAAGTTAGCTTAGCCAATAGATGATTTATCTATGTAGTATGCAGTGAACGTTTGGCAAAACTGGGTGTAGTGGGCTCCAAATCCCCTTTGTTGCACCATGGTCTGCTGGGCAACAACATGCCTTCAAGTGAGAGCCTGGGAAGGAGACGCAGCAGTCCTAGAATTGCCTGACCTGGAGAAAAAAAACATGGCCTAGGAAAGGAAGAAAATAGGGCAGGATGCAAATCAGGATATCAGTCCTCCTTATTCCTGCTTCGGCTTTAACTAAATGTATTGAGGGCTTATGATGTGCCAGGTAATATAAGGAATATAAAGAAATATAACACACACGAGATTTGCACAGGCTAGATAGAAAAACAAAACCTGTATGGACAAAAAGATACATACACTTGAAATGACTGGCAAAAATAGAGGACAGAATTATCACAAAAGGGAGCAAGATTAATTGCCAACTGGCTCGTACAAACAATAACAGCCATGAATGCTCAGAGCCGTAATGCCAATTCCTCATCTATGAGCATAATAAAAGACTTTCAGAATGCCAAGGGCAATAAGATCAGCTGACTCATCCATCTTTCCTTAAAATGGGCATGTTAAGACCTAGTGTATGAGAGGATGAAAGAAGATGGTATTGAGGAAGTATTTTGGAAGCACAAAGAGCTCTACAACTTGGCCAACACACCTTTGTATTTCAGGATCAAACCACAGACTCACAAATCTATCCTTTTTGTACAATACTCCAGAAAGAACACATTGGCTCCATTGTATTGTGAATATTGTCAGATTTTCAAAATTTGAGACGAATGTGATTAGTATGTAGAAGGCAGTCAGTATCAAGTAAATGTTAAAATGCAAGGGCTGTGCAGATCGTACTTTCTTTTATGAAGTTAAAATCTTTAAAGTCACTTGATGAAGTGGACACTCATAAAGCAAATCATCTTTCCCACTGAGACTGTGTTTGTTTGTGATGTTTGTAACTGGATGTTTGTTTCTGACCAACAGTTCAGTATTACAGCTGTCACAAATAGGATCTACAGTCTGGTAAAAACAAAGATAAAATAATCATAAATCTTGACAATCATGCAAAGCACTAAATTTATTCTTCAAACCCTGCGATACTGGCATCATGCATGGTACACACTGATTATACAAAGGGCATCAACGCATTATAAATTGTACCTCCTCACAAAATACAATGCTATTATACTATAAAAATCAAACCCAAGCTACTGTGGTAACTATAACAAACATTAAACATTTAATTATCAATGCTTTTTCTTGCCTTTTTAGCACTGCCTCCAGGTGTGCAAACATAGTCCTAGAAATTCTGATTTAGGATCCCATTTTCTCCTGAACCATGCATATCTTGTAACAAACCGAGGCTTTCTTTTTTAATTTTAATGTTTATTTATATTTGAGAGAGAGAGAGAGAGAGCGCGTGAGTGTGCATGCAAGTGAGCGGGGTAGGGGCAGAGAGAGAAGGAGACACAGAATCTGAAGCAGGCTCCAGGCTCCGAGCTGTCAGCACAGAGCCCGACGCAGGGCTGAAACTCATAAGCAGTGTAATCATGACCTGAGCCAAAATCGGACACCTGACTGAGCCACTCAGCACCCACCCCCATGAGGCTTCCTCAATCATTTTATCAACTGAGAACTGTTGTTAAAGAAAAAGGTGCTTACTGCTGGTTGGAATGCAAACTGGTGCAGCCACTCTGGAAAACAGTATGTAAGTTCCTCAAAAAGTTAAAAATAGAACTAACCTGCAACCCAGCAATTGCACTACTAGGTATTTATCCAAGGGATACAGGTGTGCTGTTTTGAAGGGGCACATGCACCCCAATGTTTATAGCGGTGTTATCAACAATAGCCAAAGTATGGAAAGAGCCCAAATGTCCATCAATGCATGAATGAAGATGTGGTGTGTGTATATATATATATATATATATATATATATACACACACAATGGAGTATTACTTGGCAATCAAAAAGAATGAAATCTTGCCATTTCCAACTACGTGGATGAAACTAGAGAGTATTATGCTAAGTGAAATTAGTTAGAGAAAGACAAATGTCATATGACTTTACTCATATGAGGTCTTTAAGATATAAAACAGATGAACATAAGGGAAGGGAAGCAAAAATAATATAAAAACAGGGAGTGGGACAAAACCTAGGAGACTCTTAAATATAGAGAACTGAGGGTTACTGGAAGGGTTGTGGGTGGGGGGATGGGCTAAATGGGCAAGGGGCATTAAGGAAGACACTTGTTGGGATGAGCACTGGGTGTTATACATAGGGGATGGACCACTGGAATCTACTCCTGAAATCATTATTGCAATATATGCTAACTAACTTGAATGTAAATTAAAACATAAAAATTTAAAAAAAAATTTTTAAAAAGTAAGTGCATAGGTTTCAGGAGGATTCGGTAATGCACTTGGAACTGTCCACCTTAGAAATGGCAGAATCAGGATGTGAACTCTGGTATGTCCTTCCTTGCTAACCAGGAGCTGTGCTCTACATGTGTCAAAGGCTGGTATATTATAAGTAGTCAATAAATGTGATTCCTTGATTAGTTAGAAAATAAAAATAAATAAAGATTTGCTCCTTGGCTTACCAAAAAAAGAAAGAAAAAAAAATGAAGAAAGCAGTGCTTGGCAGATATTTGCTATTGATAAGGCTAGTGATGGTGATGTTTCTACACCTCAAAAATTCGTCTATAGGTCACCATTACTGCAACACTGTTCTTCATTTTCTCCTACTTCCTGCTTCTGTCAAGGTAGAAAAGCAGATGCCCAACATCACCCCTGAACAGTGCCACCAGAAAATAAGTGCCCTTAACCCCCCTTATGTCCTGCAGTCTCCAGTTTATTTCGGCTTCTGAGTAAAGCAGTGCTTTTCAAACGTGAACGTGTATTCAAATCACCTATGGATTTCCTTGAACTGCAGATTTCGGCTCAGTGGTGCTGGGCTGGGCTGGGCTGGGCTGGCACTCTTGTTGCTGCTCTGTCGACTACCCTCTAAGAGGCAAGGCGTTAAGGTACTGTGGATGCTGGATCCCTGCTCTGCCCTGTAGCCGCTCTGAGAGCCTGATCAAGTAACATGGCCTGCGGATTGGTTTTTCATCTGCAAAAGGCAAATTCTACTGCTATTGTAGAATTATTGTAAAGATAAGTTGAACTCACATAAAAGCTCCTAACACAGTGCCTGACACATAGATTCTCATTAAATGTGTGTTACCTTCCCTTCATCGTAAAGTCATTAAAAAAAACCACAACCATGATGATTCACAGATCACTAGCTTGAGCTTTTAGAAGCAGTCTGGAAGTAACTCTCAGAAAACCTGCTAAGAGCCACCAAATGCCAACATCGTATGTTTAAGCACTGATAAGAAGTGTCTTGATGGAGAAAGGCATCAAGACCTGTGGAATGGTATGAATTATGCAGTATGAATGAGGGCAGGAGAAAAAAACACAAAGCAGTCACAGAGGAAGGATGTCCCCAGTTACTGATGTTAGAGTTTGGGACATTCAAGTTTGTATTCTCTTTCTCTCCTTTCCCCTCAACCTCATCACCATAGATTACCAAGAATTCTGAAGAATATTTAAAAGTGAAAATCTAGATCAAAATTATTCCCTTCCTATGTTGTAAGTCAGACCACCAGCATGTAACAGTAATGTATCCACGGAAATGGATAAGGACCCTGCCATCAAAGTTACAGGAGATTTAGGTGGAAAAGGTCCTGGTTCACATTTTCTCTCTGAAAGTTATCAGCATTGCAAGGATCTAGAGTTCCTTGAAGATCTGAATTCAAAAGAGAGAGACCAGCGCTCAAGCTGTGTAATAGGGATTCTGCAGTTTGTTTTCAGTCTCTCCAGACCTACAAATTTGAAGTGGAAAATGAAACAAAACTAATCCTCTCTTCCTGAAAAGCATGGGCAGCTGCCCACACAACCTTGTTTCCATGTTGCTTCTTGGAGAAATTCCAGGCTGCTTCTTTTCCTCAATGGCTCAGAGTGCTCTAAGTCCTTACCCAGTTACATGTTAAGGGGACAGTGGTAACAACAGAAATCCCATTTTACTTTATCCATGATTGGGGAAAATCTTAAATGGGCATTTTTTTATTAAAAAAATAATAATCAGGGCACCTGGGTGGCTCAGTCGGGTAAGCCTCCGACTTCAGCTCAGGTCGTGATGTCACAGTTTGTGAGTTTGAGCCCCTCATCAGGCTCTGTGCTGACAGCTCAGAGCCTGGATCCTGTTTCAGATTCTGTGTCTCCCTCTCTCTCTGCCCCTCCCCTGCTCATGCTTGGTCTCTCGCTCCTGCAAAAATAAACATTAAAAAAATAATCAGAGTAATGCTGAAATCAATTAAGTGTGCTCAGATGATCTAATAAAGTTGAAGCAGATCAATTTTTTTGTTCCTTTGCTTGACTGGTCTGGTTGAATTGATTTAATTCTTAATATAGAATCATCACGGAGGTCCAACTTTACAAAGGCCTTGTTGTAGGTTAGAATACAGGAAATCCATTTTGCCTAAAAAGAATTAATCTGAAGTTTCCGCTACATCTGAGATAAATACTGGGATTTCTTCTGCTTCTGGTAGTGGTAGTTGACAGGAACAAAAGCAAGCTATTTTCCACCGAGGAACATGTGTTAACCTCCTCAGGATCCTAACCCTGTCCTTGGCCCATCTGAAAACTGCTTCTCATGTTTGGAGGCAGCCCTCTTCTCTGGACTCCCCACCACCTTTGTCAAAATAAGCAAACACTGCTCAACACTCAGCTGCCTCAGTGAACACGGCCATGACATTTCACCCAAGACATGGCCCTGTCTCCTCCAAAACTGTAAGTATGGCTTAAACTGGCTGAAACCAGTCACAGCAACCCTGTCACAGTTGGATGGGACCAGAAAGATATAATTTCTTCAGGTCTCTGATTTCTCATATGTCATAAGGGACAAAATGAGGCAAAAGTTGATGATGTGAATAGTATGGCTTCTCCAGGGCCTTGTACAAATGTTTCAAGGGCCAAAAACTAAAGGAGAAAGAAAAAAAGTATGTTTCTCTATTAGGCAAAATACACATTATGTTATAACATCTTAAGTAGCAGCCTTAGGAGTGCCTGGGTGGCTTGATCAGTTAGTTAAGCGTCTGTCCCACTCTTGATTTCAGCTCAGGTCATGAGCTCACAGCTCCTGAGTTCCAGCCCCACATTGGGCCCCAAGTTGACAGTGTGGAGCCTGCTTGGGATTCTTTCCCTCCCTCTCTCTCTCTCTCTGCCCCTCCTTCCCCCGCCCCCTCTTTAATACAGTTAAAAAAAAAAAAAAGCAGCCATAAAGTCTAGGCATAAAGCTGACATTCAGCCAACTGTGGTACAACAAAGGCACCCTCAAACCCCATCACCATCCTTTTGGGCCCTCATCTAGTATAATGGTCAAAGTCAACGCCAACCTTTCACCTTGGGATACTCCATAGCTTCTTTATTTGCTCAAGTCCTTCCTGGAGCTGTTGTCTAAATGTGACCATCAAAAATGAACCATTAACAAGCAGACTCCTTTCCCTAGTTCACCAAACTGCCCCAATGTTTATTTTCAAAATCACTTCCCCTGTTAACCAGACATTACACACAATCTCACTGCCTCTCACATCGGCATCACTATTACTTTCTGAGCAGTATTTTACATTGTGGCATTAAGTAAGCCATCATGATACCATAAAACATTTTAGAAACCACGCCCGTAATGCCACCTAGGGTTTGTGAAGCTTTTGTGATAATTAAGCAGGCAGTGTCACTTTCTGGGTTGCAAGCTGAAACTCTTAAAACATATTTACAAAACCACTATGCTATGATCTGTGTAACTGCCTATCAGATTTAAGAAGCAGAGCCTGATGTCAAGAAAAATTTAGTTTTAACCATTATAAGGACTCATGTCATAAACCATTTGTTTTCTTCTCAACAGTGCCTGAACAAGAAATAAAATCTAAAATCTTATGTAGTTATTTTCCTCTGAAAAAATTTTCTTATTTAACTTCATATATTATGTTTTCTATATTATTTTATTCATAGAAGGAATGCCTAGGTTCCCATCTGACCAAATCAAACATTAACTCTAAACACACAATTATCGTATTAATAATACATTCCCAAATTCTGTAGGAAGCAGCCTTAAGGTCCAGTTGACAGTTTGGAAGTTTGGAAGCTGGGGAACCCACCTTTTCATTCCACCTCCAAAAGGAAGTTCTGGTTTCTACAGAAGACCCCCCCCCCCATTCTTCCCAAAGATGCCTCCTTCTCTCCCTCCCTGAAATAGCCTCTAAGTTACAAGGCTGGATTCCATCTTAAGTCTGTAGGAACTCCAAAGCCATACAGAAAGATCCAGAAGCTGGCTTTGGAGTATTGTATGCATGGATACAGATTAAATGAGACAGTGCCTGATATAGATCTGCTGAAGGACTGGGCTCAGTGGACATCCAATAAATACGTACAAGTTCCCTTTCCTCTTGCTCACAAACCAATGCTATTCGGGTTGAAGCTCCTACTTTGCTTTCAGTAAATGTTAGTATCAACAAAGAGATAATCTTATAAATAACATGGTGGGTATTATTACGTTCACTTTTCCAGTTGAGAGAGACTGAAGCTCAGAGAAATTTAATCTCTCCACTCCACATCAGTGTTCATACAGCTAGAAGGAAGCACAGCCAGGATTTGAATCTAGGTCTTTCTGAGTCCAAAAGAAAGCTCAGTCTTGCTAACTCCCATCTTAAGTAGATCTTCACAGCTCCACAGTGCCCCAAGTAAAATGACACTGGCTGAATCCAGAGTCCCTGGATAAATCTGGTGATGAGAGTTCCCCCAACACTGCCCTCCATTTTGGAGTCCAAAAGTAGGGGTAGGGGGGGTAAGGGAGAGTTCTCTTTACAGACGTATAGACAGCTTCAAGAATGGGCTTCAGAACAGGAACATTTTGATGAATATAAATCTCTCTATTGCAGAAGTAGGTGAGATGTCCTTCAGTAAGTGAATGAATAAACAACCAGTGACACATCCAGACAATGAAATAATACTCAGTGCTAAAAAGAAATGAGTTATCAAGCCATGAAAAGGCATGGAGGAATCTTAAAAGCATATTGTTAAGTAAAGGAAGCCAATCTGAAAAGGCTACATACATACTATAGAAGACCTACTATAGGACATTCTGGATAAGGCAAAAGAATAAAGGTGGTAATAAGATCAGTGGTTTCTAGGAGTGGGGTGGGATGATGAAGAGGCCGAGCACAGGATTTTTAGGGCAGTGAAGATAACCTATATGATGTCATAAAGATGGAGATCTGTCTTTAGACTTTTGTCCAAACCCACAGAATGCACTATACCAAGAATGGACCCTACAGTAAATTATGGACTTGGGTGATTAAGCTGTGTCTGTGGGTTCATCATTTGTAACCAATGTACCACTCTGGTGTGGGATATTTATAATGAGGGAGGCTATGCATGTGCTGGGGCGAGGGGTAAATGGGCAAACTCTGTACCTTCCTCTCTATTTGGCTGTATTTTTATTTTATTTTATTTTTTTAAATGTTTATTTTTGAGAGAGAGAGACAGTGTGAGCAAGGGAGGGTCAGAGAGAGAGGGAGACACAGAATCTGAAGACAGGCTCCAGTCTCTGAGCTAGTGGTCTGCACAGGGCCTGACGCAGGGCTCGAACTCACAAACCATGAGATCATGACCTGAGCAGAAGCTGGATGCTCAACCGATTGAGCCACCCAGGCGCCCCTATTTGGCTGTATTTTTAAAGCATCTCAAAAAAAAAAAATACTGTCTTAAAAAAAAAAGTCTCGCTGAAAAACAAAAATGTCTGAAAATGGTGAACTACATTGGCTTCTCATGTAGTTCAGGGAAATGTCAAGATGTGCCCAAGATGGTCTGGCCTGGGCTCAAACTGCCAGGTCATCAAAGATCCTCCTTAAATATTTAGTCATACTACAAGAATAAAAACAGGATGATCTTGGAGTGAATGAACTTGAGGATGGGAATGACTCATATAAAAGGTACTTCCTAAATACACTGAACTGTTTGCTGCTGACAATGTCATCATGGCTGTGTTCAGAAAGCCCTTTCTTTCCTGCCCTGTTACTCACAGCCAAGCTTACCTCAATTGTCGATAGCCACAGCTCAAAGCACTCAAGAACTCAGTTCTGTATGAATCCTATCCACCTGTCTGTACAGAGCAGATGTATTTGGAAAAGGTTTGTCTGTGTAAATCAAAGTTTCTATATGTCAAATTATTTTATACAAGGTTTGCTTTAGTCCTATGTATTATACCTTCTGCAGCAAGGTCAGAAGCACATAGGAACATCGTGGCCTTGGACGAAGTAGAACTAAGTATCAACCACGACAGGCTATCCCATCAACTGTGCCCCGCTGCAGCCCAATGCTGGAATACCTGTTGGCTGTGTGTGCAACCTAATCCACCATCTTACCTCACTAAGGTAGGCTCTGAAGCCATGGAGACATTGGTTCTACTCCTGATGCTGTTGACTATTAGCAAGACTAATTTTGGAAAGTTTTTAACTGCCTCAGGTTCCTCACCTGCAAAATGAAGACATCAATAGCTTGTAGAATTACGGTCAGAATTAGAAATGAATAACTGGCACAAAATAATCAATGACATGTTAATTATTATTACTTTTACATGCAGACCTTGGTAATGAAGAGCAGACTCAAAGTTTTCATACATGTCAGTCAATAGAAGAAAAAAGCCCATTTATTCAATAAATATTAGTTCATTAAATTTCTATGCTACCTCTTATTGTTGATTTAGGTACTAGTGTTACTCCTGTGAATTAGGCTTGCATGGAGCTTAATTCCAGGAGAAAACTGATATGATTGCACTGTACTTGAACCCAGTTTTTGTTGTTGTTGTTGTTGTTTTTAAATATAGATAATTTCTGCACTATAGAGTTAACATATTTCATCATGGTAAAGTTCATTATGTATCATTTTTCTTACTTTGCATACTTAAAAGTAGGCAATCCCTTTAACTGGGAAGACTACAACAGGTAAGAACATTAAGAAAAAATGAATTAAACATTTAGAATATCGTATTTATTTACAAAGATGCCAATTTTGGGGTACTGGGTGGCTCAGTCAGTTGAGCGTCCGACTTCAGCTCAGGTCACGATCTCATGGTTCATGAGTTCCAGCCTTACATTGGGCTCTGTGCTGACAGCTCAGAACCCGGAGCCTGCTTTGGATTTTGTGTCCTTCTCTCTCTGCCCCTCTCCTGACCACTTTCCATTCCTCTCTCGCTCTCAAAGACAAATGAAAACATTTTAAAAAATTTAAAAAAACAACAACAAAGACTAATTTCTTCTACAAAGCACAAAAAGTAAATTATAAAGATAATCTAGGTTTCTTTGGTTTAGGCTACAGTTGAACTATTTTTGTTTAAATGCTTAACCTTATCTCCAGCTTAAAAACCTAAATTATTAAAAGAATCACATAAATTTTAAATCTAGCAAAACCACTCCTTCTAAATTTTCCATCAACCTGAGGTAGGCAAAATGCCTCCCTAACATAAGAACAATTAGGAAAGGAAAAATATAACCCGCTTTGGGCAATAATCTCATTGAGTCTCACAGTATCCCACTATAACATCTTGTCCAGAAAGACAGGAGTTACACTCACTCGCTGCCCTAACTCAGCACCCAGCCTGGGCCCGACACATAGTAGATATTCAATACATACCTTTGCCTAACCAAGTGGCAAACATGCCTACTTGAAATTTCAGTATCCCTGGTGGATCTCCAGATAGAAATGGATGGCTCGTGCTATGGATTGAATGTTTATGTTCCCTCAAATCCCTATAGAGAAGCCCTATCCCTGGAAGTGATGGCATTTGGAGGCGGGGGCCTTTGAGTGGTAATTAGGTCATGAGGGTGCAGCCCTCATGAATGGGATTAGTACTCTTATAAGAAAAATCACAAGATCATCTCTCTCTCCCTCCCTCCATCAAGTAAGTATATGCCAACAAGGAAGAAGGCTCTCCCCAAAACATGATCATGTGAGCATGGTCATCTGAGATTTCCAGTCTCCAGAACTGTGAGAAATAAAGGGATGCTGTTAAGCCACCAGTCTATGATGTTTTGTGAGAGAAGCACAAGCTGACTAAGGCCATGGCAGGGGCTACCATATGCAATAAACATAAAGAAATCATTTCTAATTCATATCTTTTACTAACGTAAACTCACACCACCACAATGTCTCTGATTAAACTGGAACTAGGATTATATAAGTGGTTATGCACAGAGTTAAACTTTGAAGATTCCTATAAAACATTCTCAACCCAACTGAACAATTGTTGCTTAGGAAGATGTACCTTCTTGTTGTTCTGTAAACCTCACAGAACTTACAGTACCGGGGAGAGGCCGCAATCTTCCTGTTCACCATCATTGTTGCAGCCATAATGTTTTGTATAGCTCTGGCACCTGGCAGGCATTTAATATTATTTTTGTGAAGAAAGTAAAAAAAAGGAAAAGAGCCAAGACACAGGAGGGAATTTCTTTTTGGAAAAACTTTATAGTTCAATTGAAAAATGCATCAATCTTCAAACTGTCATTTTTGGTACCTAATGTCATTATCTGGGAAACAAGAGTACTTGATTATTAAATCAGAAATGCTGATTACATAATCAGAAGTCCTCTATGCTGAATTAAATTCAGCAATTAATCAACCAATGTGCCTGCTTGTAAATATCAATAATGAATTTTAAGCATATAAACCAGCCAATCAATTAAAACCAAGACCATGACTTTGATCGGTGAATGTTGAAATACACTTTGCTGAAATCTGCAAGTAATGAAACTTTAGTCATTGTTGAAGCCTGACAAAAGGTAAACTGAGGCAAATTAAAATTCTGAAAAGTTTATTTGAGCAAACATCAACCGAAATCAGGCAGCTTCAAACCAAAAGTTGTTAGGAGAGCTCCACCAACAGGAACCAGAAGCAAGATTTTTATAGCGAAGGTGTGGAAGCAGAGCAAAGAAATTATTTGATTGCTTAAGCAGTTGCTTCATTTGGTCAGGTCCAGTTGGCTGTTTGTAAACAGCTGTTCTTAAGTTTTGCTTTCTTATATTCAGGTGTATTGACTCTGATTTAGGTTTTGGTTCACTTCTGCAACTGACCAAGCAATCAGAGGTACTTGAGTCTAATGGTCTCCTCCTTTAAAAACTTTAACAAGCTTCATCTTGCTGACTTTGTGACAGATACTGAAATTACAGAATCTTTTGGAGTCATTATCTACGAGAGCTGTGCCCTTGCTTTTTGAATAAATCTTCAAGTAGGGGTTGTTTACTACAAATATTATGCTTCCAACTGCAAACACAGAGTGGTATATTTAGTGTTTAAAAGCACAGCAACCAAGAAACAAGGTTTGGCAAGGGTGTGGAGAAAAAGGACCCTTGTGTACTGTTGGTAGGAATGCAAACTGGCACAGCCACTATGGAAAACAGTATGAAGGTTCCTCAAAAAGTTAAAAATAGAAATACTATATGATCCAGTAATTCCACTACTGGCTACCAGAAGAAGACAAAGACACCAATTACAATATCATTATGGCCTCATTTACAATTGCCATTTTATGGAAGCAGCCAACTGTCCATTGATTGATTGATGAATACAGAGGATATGATATATACATACAATGGAATATTACTCAACCATAAAAAGAATGAAATCTTGCCATTTGCAACAACATGGATAGATCTAGAGTAGAATATTAAGTGAAATGTCAAAGAAAGACAAATACCATTATGATTTCACTCTTACGTGGAGTTTAAGAAACAAAACAAATGAACAAAGGGAAAAAAGAGGCAAACCAAAAAGACAGACTTAACTATAGAGAACAAATAAGTGGTTCCCAGAGGGGAGGTGGGTGGGAGGGATGGGTGAAATAGGTCAAGAAGATTAAGAGTACACTTAGTTTGATGAGCACTGAGTAATATATTTAAAGGCTGATATAGAATCACTATCTTCTACACCTGAAACTAATTTAACACTGTATCTTAACTATATTGGAATTAAAATTAAAAAATAAGCACATGAGAGAAGATGTTTTGTTGCAGCCATTATCAGTCAACTCTTTGATGACTCTTTCAATGATATTGGAATTAGACACAGGAATAAAGACTGCCCAAATTCAAATCTCAACTCCACTACTTACCAGCTGTGTGACCTAAGGCAGGTTACTTGGCATCTCTGTGCTTCAATAAAATGTGGATAATACCTACTTCGCAAACGTGTTGGAAAATCAAGTGAGTTACTACCTGTGAATACTATCTACTAAATTTTTACTGTTTGGTAAATGTTAGTCATTACTAAAAACACCTATGTATTCATTTCCATTCCTTAAAGTGATAGTATGTCAATAGCATTGTGTACTAAATATTCATGACAACCATTATTATTTTTTTATTTTCTAAATAATTCTAAAGGTAATCTTCCATGGATTGTTACAACAAACCTTCAAAAAATGTTTTTAACATTTTTGAAGGAAGCTTAACTGGGGCACTTGTGTGGCTCGGTCAGTTAAGTGTCCAACTCTTGATTTCTGCTCAGATCATGATCTCATGGTTCATGAGATTGAACCCTGGGTCGGGCCCTCTGCTGACAGTACGGAGCTTGCTTGGGATTCTCTCTCTCCCTCCCTTGCATTCTCTCTCTGTGTTTCTCTCAAAATAAAGAAATAAACATTAAAAAAAAAGCTAAACTGAAGTTAGACATTTTCTTTAAAGTTTTGGAGATGTGTTTCTATCTCCTAGAATCCTAGATTCTCTCATGGATAAAACTTAGAGTGAGCATCAGGTGAATTCTATTTTTTGTTTGTACATATGCTATTTCAACTTTTCTGAGTTTCATTTCATCACAACGTTATTACGGGCAGCCCAACAGCTCTTCCCATAATTTGAATTTCCTATTCTGCTATCAGAACAGATGCAAATAAAATCGCAAGTGTTCTTTCACCTCATAATTAAGTCTGTGTAGCCTGGTGAACTCTTGTATAAATGCACCAGTCCTAGAGGAAATCAGCAATGCCACTGCACAAAAGTCAAGCTTGCTTGGATATCCTATTCCTCAGCTTTAAAATTCATCTCAGAGCCCATATTCAGTGCTATTGTTTAGTGTTGAGCAGGACAGTGCTTCAAAAACATTGTGTTTGAAATGTCAGTTTTATGCATTCTTCTGAAGTCTAAAAAGCCCCCCACATAGGTGCTATCTTCAATTAAAACTGCAGAATCAAAGGTGCCTCTTGCTATTAGTGGCACTGGTCGTGAAATGGGATGTGATTCCCCATAACGTGCCTATTTCCTAATGAGAATGCACCTACAACAGCCCAGTTCATAGCAACGCAAGGAACCATCACAATTGCTACTTAATTGAAATAACTTACATAACTGATTTCATTTGATGAAAACCACCAGGAGATAGAGATCTAACATCCACGCTTTCCTCTTTCTGTTCTAATCTTTATCTCTTTCACAGCTCCCCCTGGCTTTACTTGATAGGATGAATTTCCTCAACTCTTAATAATGTCAGTTCCCCCAAATGTCCCTGCAGATTGTTAGCTTCTAAGCAACCTTCATTAGGAGATACTCATATCAACGAACAGATTGCTTATCCATTAATGATACAAGAACACAACAGTGGAAACCATACTTTACACTTACCAAATAATTGCTCCTTGCATTCAACAAAGACAGTTCAGAATTTTTGTGCACAGAAATTTCTTCCATTAGTCCAAAAAATTGCTCATGTTAGTTTCTCATCTGTACTATGAACACCTCAATCATTCAGAGGGGAAAAATAATAGTTCAATTCCTATAAAGACAAACTCCAGATTTTCCCAAGATTTTGCTTAAAGCCATTACCATCCTTAGAATGCTTTTACTGCTTGGTACCCTTCAAAAACAACCCTACCTAATCATCAGGGTCAGGGATCAACTTGAGTTCTTCCCTACTTGTAGAAGTCCTTGCTGACCTTCCTTTTTGTCTTCATGCAACAAATACTGATTAAGCCTGTACTCTGTGCCAGGTCTCAAGCCTAGAAATGAGAGTGCAACAGAGAGGAAAATAACAACTGATGCCCTCTGGGTTCCTATAGTCTCATACTGTGTCTTTTGAGCTATTTTTAGTTTAACCACAAAAATCATGCACATGCTTTCGTTTAAACATTACATAATGATTACTTACTACATGCCAGGGTGTGGGAGGTACAGGTAACCTTAGGCCTGAGGCAGTTTACTCTGAGTCTAGTCCAGGGAATAGACAAGTAATGAATTACAATGCAATGAGATGCAAACCTTTCTGTGTTGAGGAGACCAGAGATGATTTCACAGTGGCAGCATATAGACAAAGGTCAAGGGCACTGTATCGTGATGTGAGAGCAATGGCAGAGACACAAGGGAGAAAAAACAGTGCCAGGGAAGTGGCAAAGAGGCCAGGAATATGGGCAGAGTCCAGAAGATGAAGAATCACTGCCTCTCTTTACCAGGTACATTGGCTGGGGCAATGGAGAGCCACTGAAAAGTAATAAATGAAAGAAGACTAGACCAGATTGGAGGCTAAGAAGAGAACAAGTTAAGAAACTAGTGCCATAGTGAAGGGGACAGTATAATTTTGTAAGTAGCTGATGAAAAGGAAGAGAAAAACATTTGGAGAACTGAATGATATGAGGACAGAGTCCACATGAGGGTTGAAGGAGGAAGATACTGAACACGAGAGACCTGCATTCCCACTTATGCTTCACCTTCCTTGACGGTGGGTGCCATGTTCCAAACCTCCTTTGTTTCACTGTGCTCACCGACTGCAAGATACAGCACACAGAAGAGGGCTTCCATACAATTAGCCAATTCATTGTTTAAGAAAACGAACCGGCAAAATGTTTAACTGGTTTGAGCTAAATCTGGAGAAAAAAAACAAAAGAACTAAGATACAATGAAATAAAAATAAAGGAAAATCAATTCTACTAATAAGCTATTGAGTAGTAATATCACTTCCAAATGACTGAAATTTTATTTTAAATGAGAAAGAAATTATTTCCCGGAAAGTTTAAATCTCTTTCCATATTTTTAGCCCTACAACATATACATTAAAAAATGTTACTGTAAGCTTTTTGGGATCTATGATTTAGAATCCTATATATGCCCCCTATGCCATATATATGGAAATTACTACATATATATACAATATATATAAAAAAAAAAACCACTTCTGTGACCATGCAACTATCAGAAATATATTCAGTCAAAAATCTCTAAGCCCAATGAAGATCATCCACTTTGCAATCCTCAGCCTATCTGAGTTAGATACTATAATCAGCCTCTCAGAAGACAGACCGTACACTTGAGAGCTCATATTAGTAACGTTTTATTTTAGCCTAGACAGCTCCAAACAAACTTTTTGGTTTTTCTTCACCTTCCTTGCACCCCATGCTATCTTCAGTGTTACTTATCAATTCTGGGCTTCTGTTTATCTCCAAAATGGGGACAGAAATAGTTCTTACTTCATAAGGTTAATATAAGGATTATATAAGTCAGTATGTATAAGGTGATTAGAAAAACAGTTTAAGTGTTCAATATTTCCTATAATTTTTTTTTGATGGACCTAATCCTATGACAAAAGTCCAAAGAATGTTCTCTGAATTTTGTGAGAAATCTGACTGGAAACCCAGTCGCCATTGTTTCTAGCAGTCTACAGACTTTATGCATGTGTCAAGGACAGAATATGCCTAGAGTTCTAGGATAGAAATCAGCAGGTCCACCCAAAGGAGGCAAGGAGTGTAATGAGGAAAAGCACTGGCCTAGGAATCTGGAGGCCTGGCCTGCCTCTTCCCACCTTAGCTCCGCTTGACACAGAGCACATGGCTGAACTTCTCCCCAGCTCAGGTTCTCAGCTTAAATGCTCTAACAAAGGCTGATCGTTTCCTTTTACCTCACAGGGTTCACAGGAGCATCAAGCGAGAGGAAAAGGATGGAAATGCAATTTACTGAAATTCTGTTCCTAGTTCTCATAACTGGGCTGGCTGCAGAGAATGGGAAGAGGAGGGCTTAGGGGAGCTGACCTAATAGACACTGGTATACACAATGCACATGCACACTGTGAATCTCACACATATTTGTAAAAATGAGCTTTATGGTGAAATTACAATATTACTCTAAGTCTAGGTTTACACCAGAGAACAGTAGAAACAAAGATGTCTTTGTATTGGAAAGATGGTATCTAGACACCCTAATTTCTGTCCAGATCTCTCTGTACTAAGCAAATAGTCCAAAACCAAATTTATTTCTCCCAGACTATTTTCCTCCTGTGATCAAGTGGTTGGTTTTTCTGGCCCAAAATTCTGGAGGCCATGCCTTTTTTATTTTCTAACAGGTGGGAAAGAGGAAGGAAATCTCGATGGGCCAAAGTATCACATGTTACTCTCAGGGGTTTTACAACCCCATCTCCTTCTGGCCCACCACCTCAACAGCGTCAATTTCTCTTGGTAGCCCCTCCTTCTCTGTTGCCTCATCTTATCTATCCAAGATCCTAGGTGAAACAAAGCCTTCACTCTGAAAGGGCAGATCTATTTACTCTCTTTTAAATTCTATCTTTTGTGTGAGCCATTCTTTATGTACAAAATGTCCATCTTCTCCTTTGGCACCTAGAAAAATTCAGATTCCACACTGTCTGTAAAGTTTCTATACACCTCATCGACCATCTCCAAGGACCTTCCCCTTTCTACTTCTATTAACTTCATGTTAATCACCTATTGTCCAAGAAATCATTTGTTTAGTCAGATATTCATCCCCTGTGTATCAGAATCATGGGTGGCAGGGGTGTATGGAGATGCCCAGACTCTAGCCTTAAGAAATTCTGACTTGAGATGATGTGGCAAAAGAAACTATTTTAACCAGCACCCTAGGTGGTTCTCTCTCAGGTAGCAGGATGGTCATACTCCGAGAAAATGTGGTGCTACAAATTCATCCTTAAACAGAACTCTGCACACTCATGTGTGCACACACACTCAAACACACTCAACACACATATGCAACACATTTAGTGACCACTCAGTAATTTGATTTGCTTCTGAAAGATTTCATACAACACAAATATTATTTTGAGTGGAAAATATTTTTAGGGTAGAACTTTCTATTATTTCAGTAAAGGCAGAACCCAAAGTCTATAGGTCCAATTCTTTTACAGAACTTCTGGTACAGAAACTTATTTGCAACTTGGGCAGATTACAAAAAAGAAAGAGAGGGTTGAATATTGCTCTTCTGATTCACTGCTGCCTATAAAATAAAACCAGGGTTTCAAAATCCACATTACATAGGTAGTACTCTAGGCTGAACTCCATACTTGGTGGTTGTAGGAGAAATTATTGTGATTAAATGTGACTCAAAGCATCGCCTGGTAAAGCAAGATTCACTGACCTTCCAGGGCAAACATCACAAATACAATCATGCTTCCAAAAAAACACCATCCATTCATGGGAGATGACGCGAGTGGACCAGCCATCCACGCTGACTGCATTGGCAAATACAGTCATCTGGTTTTATCACAACAGGGTATGAAATATACACTTTGGATTGCTTCCTCAAATGCTCTGGGGAAAAAAAGTATAAATTCACTGAGTTTACAAACTGAAAAGTAGTACATCTTTGACAATTGTCAGTGTACTGGAGTAACCTGTGTTTTCTACCTTTATGTTTCTTTTCCACCCAACCAGGACCACTTGATTAGACACAGGTCACCTCTTCCCCCAACCTGGCTCCAGCCTTGTTCCTACGTGACTCAAGTTGCTTGTAAGGAAGGGAGGGGGAGAGGGGATTGCTGGGAATATCCAAGTCAACTTGCTAACAAATAAGCATTAAATTACACTTGCTGATAGACTATATCTGAGTCTGTTTTCAATATCAAATAGTTTTTTCCACATTCATTCACCTAGTCAACAAATACTTATTTAGAATCTACTTTGTATAACATATGGTATTTACCCTCAAGGGTCTTACAATCTAGATACTAAAGTCAAACTCCCTTCCCCATTAGGAGGACCATGTAATGTCCTACCTTATTCCCCTAATATCTGATGCTATCTCTTGATAACTTGTTTAGCAAGCCTGTTCCTCTAGGTCTGGGACTTGGGGAGTCCTTTCTCTGAATGCCAGTCACCTTGGAGGGGCCTGAAGCTTGTATTTATGTATACTGTCTGTTTCTGAATGCAAGCCACCACTAGATACAGCTTTACATCACTCAGGTGCCTCTTACCTGCCACCACTCTCTCCAGACACTCTGTCCTTTCTTTCCTAGAACAGAGCCTATTGAACAAGATGAAGGTCAAATTTCTTGACCAGCTTACTCACCTCTTCCAATTTTTCCCAACCCGGTTGCGTTAACCTTTCTAGTCCTCATTATGTCCTTTGAGTCACTACATCTGGGAACTCTGAGGAATGTGTTCTCATATTTGGAGTGAATCACTACAAGTCTTTAGTAACAACTCAAATGCCAATGACACGCCAGATGTGCTAACATAGCTGTAGAAAGCAATGGGGGTAGGGGAGGGCATATCAGCTCATTCCATATAAGGATGACAGCAGAGATCACGGCTAACCTGACTTCAGGGACCTAATTCAGTTTGTCTTTTTGCTTACAGTGATGTTTTCTTCAGCCTCTCTTGTTTCCTGATTCAGGACAGGTACTCACTGGCTATTGTTCTTTCTAATCTGCAAGGCGGCTGGAGCCTCATCTTCTGCGTCTGACAGACCGTGACTGACCACCCTCCATTGCTAGGATTTTTTCCTCCTCATGTTCACACTGCTCATCCAACCATCAGCCAAATTGCCAGGAAATTTGTTTCCAGTGGCAAAGCGAGGAAACAAAAGATGTCTTTGTGCTCCAGCAAAGAGTACAGCCTCGGGATCCCAAGCAGAGATTATGAATTTTATTTCTCTGCTGCAGCCCAGATGCGCCCAGGCAAGAACATTAGAAAAGGCTAATCAAGGAAGAAATCAGCAGGGGGCATGTGTGCCATGGATCACTGACAGCACTCTAAACTTAGCACTGCCAAAGCTAATAGCCTCCTTATATACTCTCCTCCCATTAAAGATGCCCTGAAAATAAGCTACCCAAGACTATTGCTGCAGTTATCACAGTTAGCAAATTGGCAGGTGATATTCTCTAAGTGCACTAGGCCACGAGTTGAGGATTTCCTGTGTACCCTTTACTCTTTCAAACTGAGTACAGTTATAAGAGGAATAAGAGCGGAGGTGCAAGCATAAATAATGCATGAGAACTACAGGTGTGGAAAGCTTTATTCTGACCTGCCACGCTAATGCATGCCTAAGCCTGGTATTTGCTACAATGTGACTGGATTTGCTACTCTGTGCATCCACAATGGTAATGAGAATGCCAGAGTTGAGGAGGAATCTGTACCTGTGATCCAGCCCTTGGCCTCTTCCCAGCTGTTCTGTCCACTCTGCATTACAGACCCTCCCAGGTTGCTCTTTGCCAAAACTTTGAAATTTGGCTAGTTAATAAAATCACATCATTTCAAAATCCAGAAAAGTAAATAGAACTGATTGTGTGTGCTTAAACACTCTGCTAGTAAGATGCCAAATGTCCAACCTTGCAAATCTTTCTTCACAGTTAAATTAGCAGTCTCTCCTATTCTCCAACTGTCCTTAAATCTAGGGTAGTGAGGTCCCCACAGACCATTCAAGTGATCTCTGGACTCTAGTTCCCATAAAAAATTGAAGAAAACTGAAACAGGAGAAGGGATGGTAGCCTTAAAAGATTTGCTACCAACTCCTCACATCATCAGAGAATGCATGATACCATATACATTGAATCAATTTCCTTAACAATTTCTGAATTATGGAAAATTCAGCTGAGCCCAGAAACAGAATTCAGATCTAAATACTTACTAGGGAACACCTGGGTGGCTCAGTCAGTTAAGCGTCCAACTTTGGCTCAAGTCATGATCTCACATTCGTGAGTTCAAGACCCATATGGGCTGTGCTGACAGTTCAGGAACCTGGAGCCTGCTTCTGATTCTGTGTCTCCCTCTCTCTCTGCTGCTCCTTTGCTCACTTTCTCTTTCTCTCTCTCTCTCTCTCTCTCAAAAATAAATAAACATTAAAAATGTAAACATAAATAAATAAATAAATAAAATACTGATAACGGGGCTCCTGGGTGGCTCAGTGTTTTAAGCATCTGACTTTGGCTCAGGTCATGATCTTGCAGTTCATGAGTTCGAGCCCTGCATTGGGCACTGTGCTGACAGCTTAGAGCCTGGAGTTTGCTTCTGATTCTGTGTTTCTCTCTCGCTCTGCCCCTCCCCTGCTTGTTCTCTCTCTCTCTCTCTCAAAAATAAACATCAAAATAATTTTAAAAAATACTTAAAGTGTTAATATTTACCTTTAACTAAATGAAGAGCAAAAATCGCCTTTTCTCCATAATGCAACCTATCATGTAGTTGAAATGAGAGCTCTCATGAATTTAGCTTTCTTTCAGATCTGAAATTCCATGATGCTCCCCAGGCTTTGTGAGTGCTTTCCTAGAACTTATTCACACACCAGAACCATCACTTCTGCAATTACATCTGTATGTAATTCAGAGCATTGGGTATCAGTTTGGTACTACTCAGTCAGCTTCAAGTTACTGGAAAATATCTCCTTAACACAAGATGCCATTCAGCTACTGCATCTATAAACAAGGAATCATCGTTTCTCAACATAACATCAACCTCAAGAAGGTTCCATGGTTATGCAAGATGGTTCTGGTGCCTGGGGCATGACCCTGTAAGTCTCTTCTGCAGTCTGTGTGCAATGGCACAGCTGGAGAATCACAGCTCAAACCTTTCTTCAAGAGGAGTATGGGGTTAATAGCACATCAGAGAGTCACAAATATGGAACAGGTCGAAGGCATTACCATTTCACAGCCCACCTCCCTTTTTATTACACAGCCCTAAACACTTCCAGTGGTTGGTGCCAAGCTCCAGCTAACCATCTGCCAAGTGCCCCCCAATTTGGCCAAGTGGCTGAAGCTTAAGGTAACTCAGGATCCAGGTCTGAGCACCATCACCCAAGGCCACCAAATTATCACAAGCAGTAAGCTCTGACACTCACTTGGATTTAGTGAACACAGATTATTCCAACCAGTCTCTGCTCTTGGAATGGACAGAGTATAAGCCATACCTTTGCTCTTTGGGACCTCACTGCCTAACACAAAAAGCCTACCAAGGAGGACCCATTTTCCATGGCCCTCCACTGTGATTCCACTCTAAATATATCATCATTCAGTCAATGAACTCTTGTTTGTTAAGTAGCTACATCACAAATGTCCCAACTCTTGGCCCTACAACTTGAACAACTTGAATACATGCTTTAGAGACAAAAACATACCAATGTCACACAGAGGTCACAAATGGGAAACAGAGGCTAATACAAAGGCTGGTGTCCACAAGACCTAAGAGAAGAATGTGGTTTTTCTAAGCACAGAGCTAGAAGAGAGGCACTGCCTCTCTGTTGTCCTGAGTAAGTTTTCCCAACTCATCCATACTCCACTTAACATGCAGGTAAGAATCCAGTTCAACGAAGCAACTTTGCCTGGCTTGCTCCTCCCTTCCCTTGATCATTTTAGTACCACTGTGGGAAGCATTTGTAATGTGCTTCCAGACCCAGGCCCCCACCTCTCTACAAATAAGTATTTCCTCTGTAAATCCCAGTGAGAGTGCACTCTAGGAAAAGCAGTGCTTGCAAAACATCTCCTGTTCATTTTTCAGAATTCAGAATGAAGTGACTAACCCCTGATATACAATAAAAATGATTAAATGCAAACACTACTGAGACTCTGTAATAAATATTTTATGTATTAATATGTTTTCGAAAGTCTTACTTCATTTTTACTGCTTTTCTGTATGGCATTATTCTATTTTAGTATATGCAATGAAATGATCTTCCATGAAAAAAAGTAGGCATTTCTGACCCATTTTAAATAAGCAAATGGATAATTATTGTGTTATTAATTTGTTATGTAAATTGTTTAAATTGCTAAGTCTTTCCTCTTTCCATTATTTGATAACCATTCATTCCTTCCCAAGGAAAACGGAAAACTCTCTTCCCAAGTAAACTGTTTCCTCACTCATGCCCAAGATACACAACCCAAGTACTCTGTCCTAGGATTGTTTTATAAAAGCAGCCATAAACTCAATGAAAAGCATTCCATATAGTGACTGCTTAATGTTCATTCAAAGTCAAAACCACCAGATTACCCTTCCCTACACTAGAACTGCCCTCTTGCTTTAGGAAGAAGCATTGGGCGGAAACTATCTGAATGCCTCCACATAGTGACACCTGGTGCCTGGTGATCTTGAACTGCCTTCCCTTTGACAGGCTTAGGTATGTTTCAGTATCTCTTTTTCTCATTTACATTTGCTGTTTTTGGAAAAGGGAAGGCAGAAAACAACTGCATTCCAGAGAGTTCTCAATAGGTATGTTATAAAGTTATTTCATAACATCCTGGCACAGTTCAGCAAAAATAAATCTTTTTATGAACTATTAATGGCTCTTTGGGATAAACCTTTTACACACGTGCTGTTATGGTAGCCAAAGTGGCACACATGGTCGTCAGACACACATTTAGAAGTTTCTATTAAGTGGGAAATATTGAAGAGGAGAATAAGAAGAGGCAATGAAAGCAATACCCATGAGATCCCGCCAGTGCGCTAAAGTTCCTGATGTTATTTTCACAGAGAGGAAAGGAAAATTGCTGCTTGTAGGTTTCACATTTTAGCAACTAACTTCTTTTTCATTTTTCAGGCTGCCTGCCTCCCCTCTCCTTGTCGATAAGAAAGATGTCAACACTTTACAGACTTAATTAGAAAGTAGTAGGATACACTGTCAGTTACATTTGCAGAATTCTGACTCAGAAATCCTCAGGCACACAGCACTCGGGCAGTGACACCGGGAGCTTTGCACCCCACCCTTTAACAGGCCTTTGCCTGCAGCCAAATGCTAGTATGGTGTGGGACTAAGAGAGATTCTCCCAGGCACCTCCTTCTTATTCCATCCCCCAAAGAGTCCTCTGCCATTATACAATGATGCAAAAGCTCATGGGAACATGTTACTACACAGACACCACCTTCTTCATTTGGACAGAAATGATTTGGAACAAGAGTGAGTGGCAGCAGAATCCCTCACTCCCAGAGAGAGGGGTCACTTCTCTTGATTGGGGCCAGGTCCTTGCCAAACACGCAGATCACCAGCTCAGTGAGGGCCCTTAGGGTAGACTCCAACAGCATCCTTTAGAAAGAGGGCAACTTCCTTGCCTTTAACCACATGTAGGCCAAGTTTCTGCATCACAGAGAGTGAAAAGCTTCAGCACACTATTAATCAATCATGCTCATGTTACTGCCTATGGGTAAGATCTGACACTTTGTAAAGAAACCAACCCATCTTGGAAAATCGCAGTTTAATGAACACAAAGGGAATCTTTGATTTAGATCTCCTTACACAAATTAAAAAAAAAAAACAGTTCAGAATAAAGATCAGAAGTCTTAAGTATAAAGGAAAAAACTAATTTAATAATTATGCTGTGAACTGACTTCTTTTTTGGAAGCTATGAGTTGTTGGTTTTTTTTTTTTTTATTTGTTTTGAGGCAGTAGCATTTAGGGATGTGTTTCATTAACAACAACCAAAAGAAAAAAAAGAGAGAAAACTGATCAATTTTTTAAAGCATGGGCAAGAAAAACGAACTTAGAAACTGCTATCTGGCACACTCCTTCAGCAGTCTGGAGGCTGTAAATATAATGTTTTAAATCCTACACTCACACCAGGTAATGCATATGATTCAATAACTCAGGTTTCTGCTATGATGTGGTTAGTCCTCATGAATGCCAAATCCCTGTAATTATTACTTCCACTACCCCCACCAACCCCTCCCTGGCTATTCCAGGCACCTAGAAATTGGAGGTACTGCTTTAGGAACCACCATATACTTCCTCACAGCTCAAACTCTCTTTGAAACAAGTCATAATGGACTTGGGGTCATAACTGTGGGATTTTCCAGAAATTCTCTCCTCCTGCCTAGCAATGTGGATACATTATCACCTGTTCATATAAAAATCCCCACATATGGAAGATGCTTAGGTATGTGTTTTATCTGTCATTGTCAGTCACTCCCTACATGATTATATAGCAAGTGACTGGGAGAAAAAAAAACCAAAAGGATGCGAATCCTGAATTCTCAATAGTTACCTTATTGGGATGAGCAATTAATTCCATGAGGCCACTCCCAGATTAAGGGTGCCAGGGACTGGATGCCACTGGCTGTAACTATCCCTACAGAATAACAATAATAAAAAGACACCATGACCTGGAAAACCAATTTTAAAGTTCCATCTCTGGTATATCTTCGGCTTTTCTTGTCATACAATCCTCCAGACTAGAACATTCCAACTGGTACACCTGGTGGGCAGTAAATGGGTCACGAATACACCACAGATATTGCTGCCCTCCCCCACTGGAGCAGCTGTCCAGTGCCCAAGGGGGCTAAGTTCTCACTCCTGTCTTCTCCATCTGGGGGTGACCTGAGCCAATCACTCCACTGTGCTCTACAAACGCTCACTTTCTATATGTGCCATGACACGAAAAGGCTGCAGTACTGTTCTGTTCTGCACTCCTCTCCTCCCACTGGGCTATCAGTTGGGTTCATAGGATTATCCGTTCTATTTAAAAAACCTGGGAAAAGATACACCTTTATAGACTTGCACACTATCTCAAGTTTAGCTTCTTTTTATAGACGATTTCATCTATGCTAGCCATAATGGGAGGATATCTAGCCAGGAACCAAAATGCACAATGCTTACATCCTGTCCTCTATGTCAGTGGCTCCATGGCCTCTTTGGAAGACAGGTGTATAAATGGCATTTCTAAGGGAACTGTGCACCAACTGTGCACCTGGTAACACAGAGTGGGTCACATGAAGTATTTTTGTTTATTTTTTGTCTAGGCTTGAGGGGGGGCCATGTGGCCTACAATGATACAAGCAGGCCAGACCAGTTTCCTATTCCCTCATCCTACCTTAAATCCAACAGATTATTCACATCACCTTTCCTCCTCAGGGGACTAAGAGTTGTGGAAGGTGGAAGGATCTGTAACTCCCTCTGAAGGGCAAAATGGAAAGGTTTAGACTAGAGGGAAATGAGAAAAAAAAATGGTGGTCCTTTTTCAAGTTTAGAATTACACTACAATGCAAAAATGTGCCTTTGCTACAATAGTAATTGTTATTACTGAGGCACTGGTTTTACTGAAACATGGGCTCAAATCCACCTAATCCTTGCCATCTCCATAAGCACCATCAAAGTCCACACTAGCTTTGCCATCTCTCATCTGGACCTGCACCAGCCTCCAACTGGCCACTATGCTTCTGCTCCTCCCCCTACAACTCTGTTCAGGAATCAGCGTGGGCTTCCAACAGGCAAATCCGGCTATGTCACCCCTCTCCTTAAAACTCTGCAAAGGTTTCTCTTTTTGCTTTGAGTAAAAGCTAAAGAGGAAACTCAGTCTGCATGGTCTGACACTTTCCATCTACGTTTCCAACCTCATTTCATGCAATGCAACTATTAGTCTGCAAACCTCCAACGACACTGGCCTCTGAAGGCTCTTCAAACATTCTTCCCCATTTAAGGGCCGTTGTACTTACTGGTCCTCTGATCTTCTCCCTGGTTTTCAAGGGAATATCATTTTTTCATCCTTGAAGTTTCAGCCTAAACATCACCTACTCAGAGAGGCCTTCTGTGACCACACTAGCCAGAACAGCTCCACCTGTAATAACTCACAGGTTATCTCTCACAGCCACTGTCTCTTCACAATACTTACCACCTGCTGTTTTTAGTATTATGGATATATTCAGCCCCTTGTATCTCTATCCCATTCATTAATGCCCTGCTGTTCACTATTCCATGCCTAGCACAGTGCTTCAGAGTGAAGGACTCTCTCAGAACTTGCTGAATGACTAATACAGGAATAAATGAGGATCCACGATATGCTTATTTTATTGTCATTGAGACTCTACTCAAAGATTAAGACATCAAGACTTTTTAATTCTCTATTTTACTGTACTTTTCAAATTTGTCTCTAAGGAAGCAATCCATTTAAATTTTCAAGACCAGAATTTCCCAATTTATCATCAGTTGTGCTAATAATGACTACTATAAAACCCACAATGTTAGTGCTAACAATTATCCCCTCAAAAAGAGAGACATGATCAAAAGAATCTAGGAAACACTCCACATTATTTCCTTTTTTGCTTTGGAAATTCACAATGCACATTAGCGTATTAAAGGCTCCAAAAGAATGATAGTAGAGAAGCCTATTTAACTTTGTCTAACCCAAGATTTTCCATACTTATTTGATGACAGAACCTTTTTTTTTTGACCACTACCAATTGATATCCCTAAGAACTAGTATATTTTTAATGTTTATTTATTTTGAGAGAGAGAGAGAGAGAGAGAGAGAGAGAGAATCCTAAGCAGACTCCAGGCTCTGAGTTGTCAGCGCAGAGCCCAATGCAGGGCTTGAATTCACAAACTATGAGATCATGAGCTGAGCTGAAGTTGTTACACTTAACTGACTGAGCCACCCCGGTGCCCCAAGAACTAGTATTTCAAAGAAAACGTTTTGAAAAAAATTTTCAGATAAATATATAGAATAAAATGCCAAATATAGTGTTTTTAAGAGACATTCACTAGGTTCAAGGTAAAGATACTGGTAATAAAAATTTGAAATACTAACAATGCGAGTTAAAAGTCATGATCTCTACACCAGAGGTTAATTACATAATTAGGTACCACAATCACATGACAATTATCTATACTATTTACTTCTTCTGTTTATCTTGACAGTTAAATTGGTCACCATCAGTGATATGTTACTAGGAGTTCAACCCAGAGCTAAGTAAGTCTGGAAGCATTATACAGCAAAATTTCACCATGAATGCAAATATAATTCATTTGACTTCATTTGCCATAGCTGAGAGGCAAAGAGTCATGCATATTTAATCATAAACACAGCAAATGGCAAAAAGCTTTTCTTTCCACCCAGCACAAAAGATGGATTTTCATAGGGCCCCTCCCACCAAAACCAAGAAGAAAAGAGGTCACGTTAGAGTTGCCAGAAAGTTACACCTCTAGTATTAACATGGATTATATAGTTAATAATTAAGAACCAAAATAGCTAGAATGACAGAAAGATAATGGATTAACTCTAAGACTGATCTTTGAGTGATTAGAGACAGAGAAATTAAGAACTTATTACAATTGAAATGTCAGCACTGATACAAGAACAAGAGGGGAACTGTAGAAGGATGTGGCCCACAGTAGGGCAGAATAGAGCAGACATGAGAGTAACTCAGAACTAGATAATAGCTAGGAATGAGAGTCTGGGTAAGAACCAGTTCAATCACTACCCCTGGCTCCTCTGGGATGAGGTCTGACTGATAACCTGATACCAGAGTAAGTTTTTCAACTTGATCTGTAGTTGAAATATAAAATGTTAATACAGAAAGCACCTGACAAAGAGATTATATTTTACCACTAGCATGTTCATATAGGACTAAAAAGAATGTCATGGTGGGCTTTCAGCTTATCTCCTCAAAAATAAAATTGTTAAACTTCGCTAACTGAGCATTCGTGACAACTCACACAACAGAGCTGAAGTTAACCACATGCTCTTTACAGAGCATGTAAACAGATGAACAGTGGGAAGGAGATGGTGGAGATGCCAGAGGGGGGTTCTTTGGGGTCTGGAGCATGCTTACACCGAGACCCACTTCCCACTGTCTCCAACTGTCACCTTTACCCTGTTTTGGACTTTATGCTCCGAGCATCCCAAATTACATTGTTTCCCCAACGTGCCACATTCTCTCAGGCTGCTCCCTCTGCTCATAATGCCTTTCTACCATCCACATCACCTCTTCTTGCCCAGCTAAATCGTACTTATCTTTCAAGGCTCAGCTCACATGCTTTCTATGAGCTCCCTTCCTTTTCAGTCTGGGTTCAGTGCTTCTTCCAGGCCTTACACAACTATATCAGAATATATGTTGTATGGTCTATGTTACTTGGCAACTTATATGTCACACTTATATCCCCAGTGTCTACCATAGTGAATATTCTAGTGATTGATAAATATAGGTAGAATGAATACAGGAAAAGATCCATTTGTAAAAGAAGACAAAAAAGTGATAATCTGAAACTGAATTGAGTCAATATTCAGAAATCATGGGTTCTGGTGCCTATTGACTTATGAATAAATATACTTTATTCGATATGCAAATTGAAGTTTGGGCGGCTTATACCCAGGAACCCAGGACTATATCCCAGGCCTCAATTTCTTCCCAGTGATACTCTTATACCACCTCTGCTTACAGTATTGAGACACTTAATGCTTTGTTAGTGAAACTCTCAGCAACTAAAGGGTCACCATATATGGGCACAAGGCTCTCAGCACACAGACCATTAGAAATAATTATCACTTTTCCACTGCAAAGAGCAGATGTAATGGCTCCCCACAAGTCACTTGAACTATTAGTACAGACACTGAACTACAAATTTGCAAGGTTCACTGGCTAGGAAAATGGTGTTAATTGTGGCACTCTGGTTTTAGGATCTACAACTTAGGCACAACTAGATTTGTCTTAAATATATATATATTATATATTTTTAAATATATATATTTTAAAATATATATGTATATTGCATACACATATAATATATATAATATAAAATATATATATTTGATTACTTTAATGATGGTAGAGGGAAGCAGAAACAGAGCTCCAGGAGATGAAATGTATTTCTCTACCGGTGTGTTCTACAATATGCCACTAAACTTGGTTCTGGAAATGTCATTTTCACGCCAAATTAAAAGTAAACATAATTATGTGTAATACATCAAAAGTACCTAATTAAAACGCTGAGGCTAAAATATGCAGACAGACATAACTAATTCTAACTTATTTCATAATAATTTCATTATTTATTTATTGAAAAGTGTCAGTCAAAAACATTAAACTAGTTTGTGTTTGTAAAAAGAGCTTAAAAACTGGCAGTGATTTTCATTATAACTTATTCCTGATTTTCTGCTTTGGGAAATATATAACCATCTGATTATTTTGATACCAATAGGGAGAAAAAAAAGAACAAAAGGCAATTTTAAATATGGAGAGGTGGTGAATGAAGATAACCCTGGTGAGCTTGCTCCAAATAAAAACACGGATACTGTGACCAGATAGAAAACCATCCATCACAGTAATATAAAGACCTCAATCTCCCTCAGTCCACTCCGTCCCTCCACAATAAATAATTACCATGGCATTAGTGCCCTCTCCCAGTGTGGGGTGTGAGCTGTCAATCATCCCAAAAGACACTGTATTCAGAAGTGAGGCTGACACCAGGCTCTGTAATGGAGCCTCCAAGAAGGGCTAGAAGGAGATAGGGCTTAAAGCTTCCCCAGAGAGCCTCTGCCATGATTCATGGCAGTTCTGTGGGCAAAAGAGAAAAACAGAAGATAACTGAAAGAAACTTAGGAGGCCTAAAATCCTGCTCCAAACTGGAAAGAAAACTTCACACTCCCAAAAGTATGTCACATTTATACGCACAGAACATTGTGTGTTAGGTGCTACAATACTCCTTTCATTAAAATCAGGCAAATAGTGAAAAAGGAAAGAATCTGAAAAGGGCAAAGCAAGGGAAGGAGAAATAAGAGGAGAAATAGTAGGCTTGGAATCAAGAAAGAAGAGCCACATACATACTGGGTGTGAAAGTTGAGCTCATTGCGTATCGGGTAGAAGAGGAATGTGGGATGACAGAGAAATCAGTCATAGAACTCTAACATGCCTTCCACAGGGAATGTTCCCCTACTTCTAGTTAGGATAGAATAAACTGGAAATTGGAGTTGTCCTTCTGGCATAAACTAAAATGTTGGATGGAATACTGGCAATTGTTTCCAGACTAAGACAACAGAAAATGGAAAACAGTAATCTCTGAGAGAAGGGAAGGCCACAAGGTGAGTTCGCATTTGCCTTGGCTTTATATCTGGGAGGACCTTCTGGAATTGGCACAGGGAGGCAGAACCCCCAGGGAGAGCACTGTATCCCTGAGCTGAGGAGATAGAGAATAGAGCTTGCAGCCACTCAGGTAACTGGACTTTGTGGGACTGGAGGATGCTCCCTAGAGTGTTACCCAGAAGTTTGGAGGTCTCTAATCATCCTTGACTCATCACTGGGTTGTACAAGTGTGAAGTAAGGCAGTGTCAGACCTAGAAGGGAGACGTTGTTGTCAGGCTGAGACATGCGCAAAATTTCCAAATGCTGCCCTGTGCTGAAAGACAGCAGAGCCCTACTATGGCCAGAGCAGAGGAACCTCACCTAATACCTTAGCATTCAGTTAAGGCCACAGAAGGGCCATACCTGTGGAGAAAAAGAAATACTCCCTAAACTAAGGAGCCAGGCCCGTTCTGACTAAGAACAAATCTAAACTAGAGTGGTCCCCACAGAGAAGAAAACCAATTCTGACAAGATCTAGAGAACCCACCTATAATTTAACTACTGGCCAGAAAAGAAGCCAATCTCCTTCAAAGAAGACCATGTACTTAATAGTTCCTACAAGAATTATCCTAGTTGTCCAATATATAATAAAAAAATTATAAGTCATACACAGAAAAATCTGACTCATAATAAAGAAAAACAAGCATTCAATATAAAGACACCAAGAGATGACCCAGATGTAGGAATGAGTAGACAGGATTTAAAAATAGTTATTTTAAATATGTTCAAGGACTTAGAGGAAAATATGGACATATGAGTGAACAGATGGAAAAATCTTACCAGACATAGAAAAAATAAAGAAAACCTATTCTCCTACTGCACTGTAATAAATTTAATTTTAAAAATTCACCAAGTGGGCTTAATAGCATATTGGAGACTAAAGACTAGAGGATCAGTGAACTTGAAGATAGACCAATAGAAATCATTCAATTCAAAGAACGCTGATAAAAGTATTAGAAAAATAAAATATTGCCTCAGTGGAGATAGTCTCGATAAGACCAGTGGTCTAACATGTATAATTGTTGGAAGAAAAGAGAAAAGAAAGAACAGGGCAGAAAAAGATTTAAGGAAATAAGGGCTGAATATTTTCCAGTTTGATGAAAAACATCTACCTACAGATCCAAGAAGCTCAGGAACCACAAACGGATAAATACAAAGAAAATTACAACTAGCCATGCAATGTCAAACTGCTGAAAACCAAAGAGCGAAAATTATAAAAGCAGTCAGAGAAAAACAGAAAGACCCTACTTACAAAGGAACAATGATTCAAATTGCAGCTGACTTTTTATCAGAAACAATGAAGGCCAAACAACAATAAAACAGCCATCTTTATACTTTTTGGGGCGGGGCAGGGGGGAGAAAATCTCGTAAAGCCCTAATTCTATACCCAGCCGATATACATTTCAAAGTGGAGGTGAAAGAAAGACATCTGCAGCAAAGAGAAAATCTAAGAGGATTCATCTCCAGAAGACCTGTACTACAAAAACATATTTCTCTACACTAAAAGAAATACCAGTTCAAAACTGCAAATGATGAATAGGTATAGGTAAATATGAGATACAACCTTCCTTTCTTAGTTTCATTAAAATAAAACTTTTTAAAGGCAAAATAATGCCCTTATGCCACATGGTTTATAATGCATAAACAAGTAAAATATAGGACATAACACAAAGGACAAGGGGACAAATGTAATTATATCTTCAAAAGTTTCTTACATTATGCATGAATTGTATAGTATAGATTTTTAGGAGACTCATAAATTCAGTAGGTATAGTGTAATTCTCAGAGCAATTATTTAAAAATATAAAGGGCTAAAGCTAAACATTTGATTAACAGTAAATTAATCTAAATATGAAATAAAAATGATGCAAAGGGAAAGGATAAAAAAGAAAGTAAGATGGGACAAACAGAAAACAGTTACAGGGCAACTGCGAGGCTCAGTGGGTTAGGCGTCCGACTCTTAATTTCAGCTCGGGTTATGATCTCACTGTTCTTGAATTTGATCCCTGCATCAAGCTTTGCGCTGACAGTACAGAGCTTGCTTGGGATTCTTTCTCTCTGCCCCTCCCTGCCTGCTGTCTCTCAAAATAAACAAACAAACAAACAAACAAAAAAAACAAAAAAAATGGTTTTCCTTAACTCAATCATATAAAAATACTTTGAATTGAAATTAACAAAATATTTTAATTAAAAAGCAGAGACTGCCAGATTGAAAAAACAAAATCCAACAATATGCTACCAGAAAGGGACTAAAATAAAAATGAATGAGGTCAAGGTAAAAGGACAGAAAAACATACACCATAGAAATAATATGCATTTAAAAAATGGTATGACTATATTAACAACAAAAGACTTTAAGCCAAGGAATAATACTGCAGATAAAGAATAATTCATAAGGATAAAAGGTAGGGTTTTCAGAAAGATGGAACAGTTATAAATTCTTATGTACACAATAATAGTACTTCAAAGTAACGGAAGAGGTTATATGACTTAAAAAAAAAAAGAGAGGGAGAGAGAGAGTGAGAGAGAGCCACAAACCCATAATCAGTTCCATATCCCGACACACCTCTGTCAGTCACTGACAAACAGTAAACCAAAAATTAGTAAGGATTTAGGCATTTTGAACATTATCAACTAATGAACATTTAAAAACCATTACATCCATAAATGTCAGAATTCACATTCTTTTCATGTGCAGATTTCTCTAGAAAGAGCAATTAAAGTCAAAATAAATTTCAAATCATTGAAATGTTACAGAGAATGATATATGAAACAGAATTAAATTAGAAATCAATGTAAATATCTAGAAATTCCTCAGTATTTAAAAACTAAAGACACTTGTAAATAACAGAGAAAACTGAAATTAATGAACGATAACACACACTATATCACAATGTGTGGGATACAGATAAAGCAGTGCTTAGAGGGAAATATAGAGTTTTAAATACCCAGAAGAGATAAAAGGCTTAAAGTCCATTATCTAAATTTCCTTTTTAAGAAGCTAGACAAAGTAAAATAAAAATTAGACCCAAAATAGTTAGAAGGAAATGATAGAGTAACAAAATTAATAAAATCAAAAATAAAGAAAAACAAGCTAAATGCTGTTTATTGAAAAGATTACTACACATAAACTTTATCAATACTGATTAAAAAAAGAGGAAAACACAAGTTGCAAACATCAGAAAGGAAAAGATAAGATTCTATAGATCCTACAGATACAGAAACCACATACCAGTAATTTTAAAATTTTACATGAAATAGGCCTACTCCTTGAAAAATATAAATTACCAATATTGATTCAAGAAGTACTAGCATAACTCTGATGCCAAAATCAAAGAATCATTTTTTTAAAAGCCACACATCAAAATTCCTCATAAAAATAGGCTAACATTTTTAAAATAAAATACCCTAACCCAGCAAGATGTAGGGGGAAAAGACATGAATAAGAAGGGTTTATTCCAAATACACATTTGGTTTAATAGTCAAAAATCAATGTAACTCACTTAAGAGAATAAGAAAAAAACCTATCATCTCAATACAAACAGAAGAAATATTTGACACAATTAACACCCACAGAAGATGAAAACTCAGGAAACTGGACAGAAAGGCGCAGCAGTATAAAGGATGTTACAAAAAAGTGACAAGGAAGTGAAATAACTCGAATTCACATGCAAGAAAATGAATCTAGACACAGACCTCACATCCTTCACAAAAATTCAAAATGCATCACAGACCTAAATATAAAATGCAATACAGTAAAACTCTTAGATCATTAACATGGGGAAAAAACCTAGCGGAACTTGAGTATGGTGATGACTATTTAGATACAACATCAAAAGACATGAACCATGAAAAAGCAACTGATAACCTGGACTTCATTAAAAGCTTCTGCCCCTGGAAAAGACAGTGTCAAGAAAAGACAAGCCACCGACTAGGAGAAAGTATGTGCAAAAGACACATCTGATAAGGGACTGTGCTCTAAAATATACAAAGAACTCCTAAAACAACAATAAGAAGACAAACTCAATGTTTTTTATAAAGGACCAAAGATTTTAACAGATAACTCATCAAAGAAGGTAGCAAATAAGCACATGGAAAAATGTTCCACATCATATATATGTTTTCAGGGAAATGCAAATTAAAACAATGAGATACTACTACACTCCTACTAGAATGGCCGAAATCCAGGACACTGGAACAACAGGAAATCTCACTCATTGCTTGTGGTAATGCAAAATGGTACAGCCACTTGTGAAGACAATTTGGCAGTCTCCTACAAAATTAACATTCTTACAATACCATCCAGCGCAAACAGTCCTTGGTGTTTGCCCAGCGAAGCTGAAAAACAATGTCCACACAAAAACTTGCACATAGATATTTGTAGCACGTTTATTCATAACTGTTGTAACTTAGAAGTAATCCATTACATCCTTCAATAGGTGAAGTGATACACTGGTATGTTCAGACAATGGAATATTATTCAACACTAAAAAGAAATGTGGTATCTAGCCACAAAAAAGGCATGGAGGAAACATAAATGCATATTACAAAGTGAAAGAAGCCAATCTGAAAAGACTACAGACTGTATGATCCCAACTACAGGACTTTAACAAAAAGGAAATACTAAGGAGAAGGGGAAAAGACTAGTAGTGGTTGTCAAGGGCTTGGGATTGAGGGAAGGAATACAGAATAGATGGAGCACAGAGGATGTTTGGGACAATGAAACTAATATTAATTTTGCTATCTGGTAATTCTATTATGGTTATATGGGGGGGGGTCCTTATTTCTCCTGGATCTGAGACATACACTATATACATAAGTATTTACACCAGGGATTTCCTTTAAAAAAAACTCTAGAATTAAACTCCTATATAACTTTTGCAGTGAAAATGTAAAATATAAAAAGAGAGCTAACCATTTCAAGATGTGAGGTTAGAGCCTCATAGGATTTGAGGACTGATGGTTTTCCATCTTTTAGAACTCTAAAAATCACCTCCTGTTATGTAGCAAAGGTTATTTCAGCTATGTATGTAACTGGCTCACACACACAGAAAAAAACACTGCTGATGAATAATAAACATCACAAAACAGAATTAGTTAAATGACGAAAGAGAAATTTAAAAACCTCAATCAAACTTAAAAAAAAAGTGACAGGTAATAGTAGAATATTGAATGCTTTCCCTCTAAGATGTGAAAGGACTCCATCAATTTTTTTTAATTTTTTTGTTACATTTATTCATTTTTGAGAGAGAGTGAGCGGAGGAGGGCAGAGAGAGAGGAAGACACAGAATCCGAAGTAGGCTCCAGGCTCTGAGCTGCCAGCACAGAGCCCAATGTGGGGCTTGAACCCACAAACTATGAAATCGTCACGAGCCAAAGTGGAACTCCCAACTGACTGAGCACCCCAGGCACCCCAGGGCTCTATCGTTTCTATTCAGTATAATACCTGAATTCCTACCATGTACATTAAGGGAATAAAAATGAATATAGATTGAAAAGAGCTAAAAATGTCTTCATTTGTGTATCATATCTTACACTAAAAAATTCTAAATATTTTACTATACTACTTAGAATAAGAGGATTTAATATTGTCACAGGATACAAGGTTAACATACAAAAATCAACTTTATTTCTCTATACTTACAGAAAAAATAGAAAATATTTTAATGCCATTAACAATACTATAAAAAATCTTCAGGAATATATTAAAGATTTGGAAGACTGTTATTTTGAAAAATACAAAAAAAATGCTAAGAGAAATCAAAGAAGCCTAAACAAATGGAGGGTAAAAAAAAAAAAATGGCTCAGTAGTGTTAAGATTGATACCTGCAACACAACCAAAATTCAAATCCCATCAGGCTTCTTTTAAAGATAAACTGATAAATTGATTCTGAAATATATTTGACTTCAAATGACCAAAATAATCTTAATGAAAACAACAAAGTTTAGAGAATTCACACTATCTGATTCCAAGACTTATTATAAAGCTACAGTTATCAAGACATTGTTGTATTAATAGAAGAATAGACAAACTGAACAGAGTCCAGAAAAAGAACTACACAATTATCGTCAATTGATCTTTGACAAAGGTGCCACAGTAATTCAATGGAAAAATAACACTACTTAATAAACTGTGCCAGAACCTGGATATCCATATCAGGGGGAAAAGAAGAAAAAGCGAACTTATGTAACTTATGTTTTCTTTTATCATGTAAAGAAAGCTTAACTTGAAATAGATCATAGATGTAAAAGGTAAAACCTAAAAATGATAGTTCTATTTAAATACATAGGGGATAACATTTGCCATCTTGGAGTAGGCAAGGATTTCTTATGAAGGATAAAGTACAAATCAAAAATGTTTAAATTGACATACTAAACTTGATTAAAATTAAGGTTTCTTGTTCATCTATGAAGAGTATTATTATTACATTATTTAAAAAATGACAAGCCAAGCTAAGGCTGAAAGATTTGCTATATATGTGTGTCATATATACAGGTCATATATTTGTGATATATATGACCCACAACTACAGACTATAAAAAGAACTACAACTCATTAAAAAAGATGGAAAAATCCAATAAATAGGGCAAAATACATGAACAGATACTTCACTAATATGGTATACAAATGCCCAATACTCATAATATCAAGTATTTGATATCATTATTCATCAGAAGAATGAAGAAGAAAACTGCAAGTTACCATTATATATCTACCAGAATGGCTACAACTAAAAACCCTGAAACCACATTTTTATTAGGATGTGGAACAGCTGGAGCTTTCAGGCCCTGATGATGGTACCATGAAATGATCTAACTTTCAGATTATCTGCCAATTTTTACAAAAATAAAGCTCAACACATACCTACCCTATGACCTGCAATTCCACTCCTAGGTATTTACTCAAAATAAATGATAACATAGGTCCACAAAAAACGTTGCACATTGCTTTATTTATAGACCAAAACTGGAAACACAAAAAACAAAGAATACAATCATGTATAAACAGATTTTGTTATATTTATATGACTGAACAGAACACACATTGTTTAAAAAAAAAAAGTGAACTGACAATACACACAACATGGCTTAATCTCAGAAATCTGTTTAGTGAAACACTGCAGACACAAGAGTAGATACTACATAACTATACTTATTTGAAGCTCAAGAAAAGGTAGATCAAGTCTCTGGTGCTACAAATAAGAACAGTGGTTGTCCAGATGGTTTAGAGATTGAATGTAAGGGTGGACAAGGTTACTTTCTGGGGTGATGGAAAGGTCCTACATCGTCACTGAGGTATTGGTTCTACACAAATACCATTTTTCAAAACTCATCAAAATATACACTCATGATACATGGATTTCACTCTTTAAAATTTTACCTTAAAAAAGGTCAGAATATAGGACATCTTACAAATACTAATTTTTAATGCTAAAGGAAAATGTAAAGTTTCATTAGTTTGTCAATGTACCTAGTCAATAATACAGCTTGATTAGGATATTGTACTACCTCCTCACCAAAAGTTTGTGTGTCATGTGTGTAAAAGAATGGGAGAGGGGGAGGGGGGAGGGGGAGAGAGAGAATGGACCAAAAATGACTTCTCTGTTAGATGTATTTGCTAACATTATTGCCTCTCTCCCCCACATCATCCACATCATTCTTCACTGATACTAACACCTAAGAAGGAAACAAGGATTTTCTCAGTGGCTGCATCCTGATTCCTTTCATTCTTGGCAAACTGCTTGGATCTTTAAGCATCTCACTCTCTTTGACAAAGAAGTGGCCCACCCAAAGCCATGAAGCATTTTCAAACACTAAGTTATACTGTACTTGAGAGGTCTTTAAACAAGATATAAATTGCTTAGTCTATGGATGAGAAAAGTCAAGTCCAGAAAGGATAATGACTCTAAACGAACCATATAACCTCAGGATTAAGAATGAAGCAACTTGCACAGTTGGCTCAAGGCAATGTCAACTCCAAATGCCAGGCCAGTAAAAATACATGAACCATCAAATTCTGCATAAGTGAATGGAAAATGCTGCACAGAGTGTAAAGGTTGTAAGAAAGGATGAAAGACACCATGTCTTGAATGAATGCCTCCTGTTGAGGAGGGGTTGAGGACAGTTTGCAAAGTAGTTTAAAAAGGGATTTTAAAACTTTGGGATTTATTTTTCTTTCAGGTTTTGGATTTAAGGTTTGGGGGGGGGGTGTTATCAGTACAACTGCAACATAGAAATTTCTAGTACTCATCCCTCCTCTCCAGAAGTATCAATTTGAACTATCTGCACAAGAAACAAGGATTCCAAGTGAGGGATTACAGCACATGTCGAAGTACAGGAACACGAAAAGCACATTCAAGAAGGTACAAAAGATAGATTCAACCTACCCACATCACCCCTCCTCTAAGCCCAGGCAGACCAACACACAGAGAGAGACCGTCCCTGGAGAAGGAGAGTGAAGTTAGTGCTCAACGTTACCATGGATCCCAGAGCCAGCCCACTTCAGCAACAGGTCAGCTCCTGCAACCCCAAGTGGTATCATATGAACTCCCACAAACCCAGCACCCCAAGCTCCTCCCTACAAGTGTGGGTTCCTACAGCCCCAGGTGGCTGAATGAACTGAAGAATTCAGTAGAGAATCTCAACAGAAAACTCAAGCAATGAACAAGAAAACAAGTCATTTGAAATCACATCCACTCACAGGAACAAAAAGAAAAGAAAATGGAAAGAATAAAGAAAGCCTATGTGAATTATGGGATACCATTAAAAGAGACCATCTATGTGTTACTGGAGTTCCAAAACAAGGAACAATTGGTACAAAAAAAAGTAAAATTCTGTTTGCAGAGAATATTATCTTATATATGGAAAACCTTAAAGGTTCCACCAAAAAAACTTACAATTATTAAATGAGTTAAGTAAAGCACAGGATACAAAATCAGCATAGTTTCTGTGCACTGATGAGGAACTCTCTGAAGAAGAAATAAAGAAAATGATCCCATTTATAAGCATGAAAAACAATATCAAGGAATAAATTTAACCACTGAACTTTCCAAATGAAATGGTTCTAAGACAGGGGTTTAATCATGCCCCGAAAATGAGAAACCATGTAATATGATGTTTAAATTTTACCTCCTTTCCCACCTTGTAATTTTATGATACAGACATCAATGGCACAGGTAGAAGTTCCCAATTAGGGAAGACCAGGGGAAACTTTATTAAAGAACTGCCACATGGCACCATGTGAATTTGGTTTGCTAGTATTTTCTTGAGCATTTTTGCCTCTATATTCATCAAGGATATTGGTTTCCAGTTTTCCTGTAGTGATCTTTTCTGGCTTTTGATTCAGGGTAATGCTGGTATAGTAAAATGAGTTTAAAAGTGTTCTCTCCTTTTTTGGAACAGTTTGGGAAAAATTCATGTTAATTCTTTAAATCTTTGATAAAATTGACCAGAAAAGTCTTCTGGTCTGAGGCTTTTCTTTGGTAGACTTTTGATAAAAGTTTCAGTCTCCTTTCTCATAACTGACCTGTTCAAATCTTTGGTTTCTTCGTGATTCACTCTTGGTAGTTTGTATGTTCTAGAAATTGATCCATTTGTTAGGTTATCCAATTTTTTGGCATATAATTGTTCATAGTAATCTCATGATTATTTTTAACTCTTGTCAGTTGTGATGTTTCTTCTTTCATTTCTGATTTTATTTATTTGAGGCTTCTCTGTTTTTTCCCTAAGTGTAGTTAAGAGATTTTCAATTGTATCCAATTGACAAGGGAGCGACAAATGCTCAGGGGGGAAAAGATGGGCTCTTCAATAAATGGTGCTGGGAAAATTGGATACTCACATGCAAAAGAAACAAATTGGACCCCTTTCTTACACCACTCACAAAAATCAACCCTGGGTTAAAGACTTAAATAGAAGACCTGAAACTGAAAAACTACTGGAAGAAAACACAGGGAAAAAAGTTCCTTGATATTGTTCTTAGCAAAGATTTTTTAGATAGGACACCCAAAGTGCAAGCAACAAAAGCAAAACAAACAAGTTGAAGGGCATTAAACTAAAAAGCTTCTGCACAGCAGAACAGTCACCAAAATGAAAGGCAACCTATGCAATAGGAGAAAATACTTGCAAACCATCTGATAAGGGGTTAATCTCTAAAATACATAAAGAACTCATACAGCTCAATTGAAAAGAAATCCAATTAAAAAATGTGCAAAGGGCTAAGAAAGCAGAATATGGGCCTCCCATGCCAACCCCCTGAGACTGAGTGTAGGGCACTGTTTAAAAGGACAGGAGAATGAGGTGAGCCTCAAGCCAGGTATCAGCTTGAAGAATTCAGCAGGACCAGACTCAAGTACACTTTCTTAGATATCTATAAGTGGCCAGAAAGCTCCACGATTATCCAAGTTATCAATAAAAGAGTAATTCAGCATAGCATGTTTGAAGGCTGTGATTACAGAAAAATGAAACCGTTTCATCTATGTACCTTGTCCTGTTCAACTCAGAATACCAGTTTATGTTATGGAGAAATCATTTTCTTGGTTTTCTTCTTGAAAAGGTAGAGGAGAGTAAATAACCAAACCAACAGAGAATCTAGAAACTGGCATGGTGAAAAAACATAAAAGATACACTTTACACGGACAATCACCTACTAAGCCTCTAGCCAGAGTGGATGTTCAGAGCTCCTGTCTATATATCCACCTGTCTATGGGACATCTCACTCTAGTTTTTTTAAGGCTCCTCACACTCACCATGTTCAAGATTGGTTGTCATCTACCCTCACCTCACATTCTCCTATGTTCTCGGTTGATCCATGCATGTAGCTCTAGTGCCCTTCCCAGCCTTCATTAGCTCTCACCCAGCCTCCTGCTTTCCCTCAACCTCTCCCTCCTCCCAGCTGCTCCACTCAGTCATCCTCCATGCTCCTGTCACATTGATACTGCCAAAAGGCAAATAGGATTACATCATACCCCCATCTACAATCCTTCAAAAACTTCCTGGTACCCTCTTTGGCATCCAAGGTCCTTCAAGATAGGGGTCATGCCTACCTCCCCAGGTGCATCTCCCACATGTCCTCACATAATTCTCTAATCCCACCAAGCTGTTTGGAACCCCACGACTTCTCCTGAGGTCTCCTGAGATACTTCCCCTCCATGCTGCTGTCTCTCCAATCTCCTTTCATACTATCTTGTCTGAGTTATTCCAACTCATCTTCCTGAACTCAGTGTAAGAGTTACTACATCTCAGAAACCCAGTGGAGCCAAGAGCCATTATCATTACATTACAGTGTTTCCAAAGAAAAAAACTACTACAGGGTAGTTCCATAGGACACTAAACTGACAGTTTAGAACCTTATCTTACTCAGGTTAGTACATTCTATGCTGAGCAGTGACTTGTACACTGAAGGTGCTTAATAAATGTTAGCTGAAAGAATAAAGACATGAATGGACCAACGAAGATATGGATTCTGCCAAGAATGTCTTCCAGAAAATTCTGAAATGTAATATCTGAGGCAATTATCATTAAGCAAGGTAAGCTTTGAATCCTGCCCATGACTTTACATGGGTCACGTGAATTTTTATGCTCCCGTGTCTCCATTGCCAAATAGAGAGATTGGTTAAATAATCTTTAAGGAATTATTTTCAACTGTAAAATTCTATAGTGCTATGATTCTGTGTTAATACAGAATCAATAAGGAATTTAAAGCAAGAGAGATTTCAGTTGGACATAAGAAAGAACGTCTTAAGAAAATGAGGATTTTCTGTTCCCAGAGTTTTCAGGAGAAAACCAAATAACCATCTGCTCTAAAAGGTTTAATCATGCCCCCAAAATGAGAAACCATGCAGGATGATGTTTAAATTTTACCTCTTTCCCACTTTTTAATTTTAGGATACAGACATCGATGGCACAGGTAGAAGTTCCCAATTAGGGAAGACCAGGGGAAATTTTATTAAAGAACTGCCACATGGCACCAGGATGCAGCTTCCTCATTTGAGCTGCTGAGCTATTACGAAACAATCAAAACAGTCATTGAAGGCAGAAAGACATGTCAAAATGAGAGGACTCTGTAGTCTTAGAGCAACCTAGCAACTCACAGCATTTGTCTGCCCTTAGAAGGTCTGGAAACTATATTCTTTGCTCCTTCAAATGCATAATAATTCTGAGATCTTAGGGTTCTTTTGAAGCAGGATGATACTTGCCCAAGTGGTCACTGGTTTGCAATTGCAATCCTGATGTACATCAACCTTCAAGCTAAAATATACTAAGACTTAAAAACTTCGTGGATCTCTCTAACCCGTTAGCCTCAAGATGCAGTGTACCAAGAGCCAGTAAGCAAAATGAAAAGCACTAAAGAAAAAAAATAATTCCTAGGCCCATAACCTTGCAACCCAATCCACGCATACTCCTGGGAATAATTCTACACTCAAAAGCTTAAGTCAAGGAGCGCCTGGGTGGCTCAGTCAGTTAAGCATCCGACTTCGGCTCAGGTCATGATCTCACAGTTCATGGGTTCGAGCCCCACATCAGGCTCTGTGCTGACAGCTAGCTCGGAGCCTGGAGTCTGCCTTCAGATTCTGGGTCTCCCTCTCTCTCTGACCCTCCTCTGCTCACTCTGCCTCTCTCTCTCAAAAATAAATTTAAAAAAAAAGAAAAAAGAAAGAAAAAAATTAATGAGTTTCTAAATTTACCTAATAGGAGTATAAGAAGGGGAGGTGCCCTGTATCTATTTCATATAGTGTGAAATTGTCTCCAAGCTATCAATCTCACTAAACTGATTAAGTGTGAAATAGTTCTGTCCTAAACCAAATTTAAAGAGAACCCTATGGAGGATGAGGAAACATCATGAAGCTAGACCACAAGATCTTAACTTTTCCATCTTATTATCTCAGAGTCTTTTCTCCCAAATTGCAAAACTAGACCTACAAATGGTACCAAAACATGAACTTTTGCCTCCTGTTTCCCAGAAAGGAGAACCAACTTCTATTTGGTTTGCTACTAAATGAACTGTGTTCCTCCAAATTCTTATATTGAAACCTTAACCACTCAGGTAATGGTATCTGAGGATGGGGCCTTTGGGAGGTAACATGCTTTAGATGAGGTCTTAAGGGTTGGGCACTTATGATGAGATTCGAGCCCTAAGAAGAAGAGACTCCAGAGAGCTTGCTTCGTCTCTCTCCTTGTCTGAACGCACACCCCCAAGGAAAGACCACGTGAAGACACAGCGACAAAGTAGCTATCTGCAATCCATGGAGAGAGAATTTCACCAGACATCTAATTCTGCTGGCACCTTGATCTTGGACTTCCATTCTCTTGAAATGTGAGAAATAAACTCCTGTTGTTTATGCCATCTCATCTATGGTATTTTGTTATCGCAGACCAAACTAAGACACAGATTATGCTCAACAGATTGTGATAGTGAACATCCTGTGTCAACATGGCTGAGTTATGGCACCCAGATGCTTGATCAAACACTGGCCTAGATGTTTCTGTGAAGGTGTTTGTAGATGTGATTAATCTTTGCAATCAGTAGACTTTTACATAAAGAAAGGTATCTTCCACAATATGGATCCAATCAATTGAGGCCCCAAGAAGAAAGACTGTGGTTTCTCAATAAAGCAGCAATTATGCCTCAAGACTACAACATAAACTTTGCCTGAGTTTCCAGCCTATTACCCTGCTCACATTACCTAAATTTCTAGCCTGCTGATGACCCCTATAAACTTCAGTCTTGCCACTCTCCCCAAATGTTCCTTAAAATAAATATCTCTATTTCTTTTTCCATGTGTATGAGCATAGATCGATAGAACACATATATATGCATACACACACATGTACACACATGCTCTTTAATTGTGTTTCTGTGGAGAACCCTGCCTAACACACAAGTCAAGTAGAATGGTGTAACACAAACACAGAATAAATAATCAATGATGGGATGGAGTGGAGTAGGGAACAAGAAGAAAGAAAACAACACATGGATTTTTCCCAAGTTATCCACAAGGATTGGGGTAATTTACAGTTTACTGAAATATGGGATAGTATTTTAGACCTATCAACTGATTTCATTGATAAGCAATGATAGTTAAAATAAAACTTAGTATTATCTACTCTGATCATGTTTACTTTAATTTTGTGTTTTGCTTAGAAATAATAATGGCCCAGTTTTCTTACTTGCAGGTTTCAATTCATTTACCTTTAGTATTTGCCATCAGATGTCCCATATGACTTACAAAAGATCTGGCCCAATCCAATAAACATCAGACATTCTGTCAACTCCATTTTTTTTCTGGAGTCTTCCTTCACCATACCATTATGTCCCTGTTACCCTACTCCTAGGGCTAGCTCTGCTACACAGCTGTCATCCTGGGACTTCCCTTCTCCTTTCTCCAACATTGAATGGTCTTTTTTTTTTTTTCTGAAAGCCACAGCCTCCTCTAGATTTATTCATTTATTTTGTTGAAGAGCATCTTCTAAGTGACTTCCAAGAAAGTCTAGATGGAAGGTAGATTTTAAGAACTTTTATTTCTGAAAATATTTTACTTCACATTTGGTTGATCATTTGCTTAAGTACGAAATATTTAGTAGAAAATAATCCCCCCCCCCTATTTTAAAGGTATTATTCCTTTGTGTTCTAGAATCTAATGTTGTTACTGAAAAAATCCTTTGTTTTTCTTTCTTTTCCCTACTGTATTGTGGAATTCCACAATGGTTTTAGGTTTTACCCCCATATACTAAGGCACTCAGTGTGCCCTTTAGAAGTACACATCTTTCTGCGTTTTGATGTGTTCAAAAACATAGGTCTTTAGATTTTAAAAAAAATGCTCTTTGTTGATTTTCTTCCCTCTTTTTTTGGTCTCTTTCTAAAATTTATATTGGATTTGGCCCTTACAAACAGATCTCCTATTTCCCTATCTTTCATCCCTATTTTCAAGGTTTTTCTTTCTATTTACTTTCTAGGAGAGTTATCTTCCAAATCTTCCTTTAACTTAATTTTGACTAAGCACATTTTTATGTATAAGATCTCTTCTCTATTCTTTAATTGTTCCTTTATCATCACATTCTTTTAATTCATAAATGCAGCCCTATCCCAATACTTTTTAGGAGATGGTTATTTTGACATTTTCTTATCTCCATTTTCTCTATTTTCTTTCTTTTTTTTTTTCAATTTGTTTCTATCAGCTTCTCCCACTTTGAAAGCTTTCCTCTAATGCTCTCTAAACTTTGCCTGCATATTCACACTTATAAGTTCAGGCACAAAGTATCTTTGTGGATGCGTGGAATATATGGGCTGGTACTTTGCCTTGGAGCCTTCAATAAAGAGCAATCAGACAGAAAGAAGTTGTTTGTTTATTTGAGAGGCTCTCAAATATAAGGATCTGGAAATCTCTTCATCCAGGAATCATTCTGTTTCTAAAGACAGACACTAATTTTCTACTCTCCTGCCTCAGGAGTATCTACCTTATAGATTTATTGAGTTTCCTTGTTGTTCAGTCCTTTTACTTATCTTTTTCTTTAATGCTTATTTATTTTTGAAAGAGACAGAGCACAAGTTGGGGAGGGGCAGAAAGAGATGGAGACACAGAATCTGAAGCAGGCTCCAATCCAAGCCGTCAGCACAGAGCCCAATGCGGGGCTCAAACTCCCCAACTTTGAGAATCATGACCTGAGCGGAAGTTGGATGCTCAACCAACTGAGGCACCCAGGCACCCCAGTCCTTTGACTTATCTTAGCCCTGCTTTATATGTGATATCCCTGAGTGTGAAGCTTCCCAGTTAATTTTGCCAAAGAAACCTCAGGTCTAGGACATAGGGATAGGAGGCTGCTGAGAAGAATATCATGTGATTATGTCAGGTAGAGAGGCAGCTAAAGACCCAAGCCCACCCTCCCTTATGCCATTCCTTATGAAACTTATGAATATGTATTTTGGTAGCTTTCAAACCTGCATCACTGCCACCTTCTGTGGTACTTGCTACTTCTAAGACCATTAGAGACTGTATAAGTTGAATGTACTTGCTATTGGTCAGTATAGTCCTCTGCAATACGGTAGCTACCACAGCTTCCTTTGTTTTGCTAAGTTGGTCACCTCTCCTCTTGCTGCTTTTTACCTTGCTAAACTTTATTAAAGTCTATTACCAACTGGTACCCATTTTCTTTAATCTTGGGGATCAATACCACTTAATGAGTTTACTATTGTTTGGTAGTATTTTGAGTGGAGAGGGAGAGAAGAATAAAGCGAGTGGTCAATTTGTCATATTAAATTATGTTCAGAGGGGTATTCTGGTGGTTCAGTTGGTTAAGCATAGACTCTTGATTTCAGCTCAGGTCATGATATCACAGTTTGTGAGTCTGAACCCCATGTCAGGCTCTATGCTGATAGCTGGGAGCCTGGTTCAGACACTGTCTCTCTCTTTTCCTCTCTCTCTCTTTGCCCCACCCTTGCTTGCTCTTTCTCTCTCTAAAAATAAGCAAACATTTAAAAAATATTTAAATTACATCCAAAGCCCCAGACTATCTTATTAGTCTCACAATACAGCCAGCTGACATATTTGGAAATGAACGCCACCAACCTACCCCTACCCTCATGCCTCTTAATTTTCCACTAGGGCTGTTGCTCTAGGCAGAAACTACAAGAAGCCTGGAGGGAAGATTACCAACTCAAATGCTGTAAAACTTGAGCCTCTATGTGTCACCTCATGAATGCTGTAATTTCTCAGACAGCAAGGACTGGGCCAGGTAGGGCCTGCCACTGACAGAAGAGCCAAGATCTGATCTATTTCTGCCCTGGAGTGTACGATCTTTATGCTCTCTTGGAAGTAGCCGAGCCCTTGACCTGATCTGAGGCTTCTCTCTTTCCCAGACACAGAGATGGAATGCCTGCCCTTGTCTCTCGGCCTCACCTCCCATCAGGCATGGAGAGCTGTCCAGCAACAGAGACCTTCTAATTAGTCCAAACTTTTGGCATAGAATGATGGATCAGGAGCAGCCTGAGAGGGAGGAGGAAAGAAACTAAAGGACTTTATACCCCCTGGCCTGTTTCTTGATAAGACAACCTTTAGCATCTTTGCCCTGAAACTTACTCACATCCATCTGATACCTGCTGTGTATTGTTTGTGTACCAAAAGCAAAAGGGTGCAGAAGACAGGGCAGGGAGCAGCTCTGGCTCATATACAAGCCTCCCACTTCCAGTTAATGCTCTTGCCTCTTTGGCATCTGATCCCTGCCAGCCTAGCCAGTCAGACTTGTCTGCTCCTCTCCACCATAGCTTAGCTGTCTGGATCCAATCCTGTGCTTTCCCTAAATACACAGACAGGATCTACCAACTCTCCCACTGTGCTCTGCCTAATGGTAATTCATTACTCCAATTCTTCTTCTCTCTACTGAAGACCAATTCTTGGCCCAAATCTATAGCTCCTCAGAATGATATGCATCTGAGTCTAGCCTCATAACTCCAGTCTAGGAAATCCTATAGGAGAGGTGATATAGTGTACTAGTAACGGATAACACGCTGGAGCCAGACAGACTTGGGTTTAATGCCAGCACTGCCGCTCATTAGCTGTGGGATCTTAGGCAAGTCACTGCATCTCCTTGAGCCTATTTCCTTATCTGGAAAATGGATGTAATAACAAAACCTAATTCAGAAAGTTGTGAGGATTCAAGGAAATAATATAGCAACTATCAATTAATAGAGTGCATGAAACACACCAAGCACGTGATAAATATTAATCCGTCCCGTCAAACCTGACTCAAAATAGTAGAAAAGTCAGTGTTTTTCCCATGGTGACTGCATAAACTGTCTGGGAAGCATCACATGGCTGCTGCTTGCCTTGAGTTTCTAAGTTAATTACCTTTATCTTCAGTGATGATTCCTGGATTCTTAAATCCCTCAACTTTCAAATACACAAGCAAAGCCAATCTTTTGGATCCATTACAATGTAAAATAGCAAACACATAAAAATGGGAGTTTATTAATTTGAGCTTGTAAAAATCAGTACAAAAATAACTCCTCTAGATTTAACAGTTCTTGATTCAAATGGTAAATCAACTATGCTCAGGAGTACACAGCAATTGACATAATACTGCAGGTATCCACAAAGTATTCCATTTCATACTAGGTGTTGAAACAGGATGTAGGTGTTATTCCACTCCAAGCTTTTCTTGTTCTTTGTTATTTTATGATCACGTTTTCTTTGGAAATCTGAATAGTAGCAACATTCTACCTCTAGGACTTCTTTTGAAAATCAGCCTTCAGAGATACCTTATGAATTAATAGGAGCATAAACTTTTTTAGGTATTGTTATTTGCCATTAAATTACACAATTATATGAATAATACTTAAGCAAATGATGTTAATTCTTCCACAATTCCTCAAGTTGTCGATTTCCAATCACCAGGATAAATCAAACCTTTCTGGATCCTACCTATACTAATTAGTATAACAGAAAGGTACAAATCAGCCAATCTGGACTGACATAAATACGTGTATAAATTCACCGGCCAAGATCTTCGTAATTCCTGCAGTGAAATGAAAACAGCTGGTGCATACATGACAGGCTATCTCTGCACAATATGAAACTGCCACTCACTTAGTCTGACAATGCCATTACTATGGGAAAGCATTTAGCAGACCAGACTCCTAACAGCATTCCAACGGACAGATATGTATACCCCATGATGAGTATAAAATAAAAATCCCAGCAAAGCTAATGTGGAACGAAAATATAATAGTGCTGTTTATGATAATGGATCATCGGAGATAATACTAGGGAATGAATGGGTGTTGACTCCCAACTCCCATCTTGTGCCCAGAGTCAGCATAACATTTGCATACCTTCACTTAAAAAAAAATTAACAGCTTTCTTTCCTGGTACCTTTTCAGCGAGGAGGAAGGTAGTGCTAATGGGGTGGAGTGGGACAGCCTCAATTAAACACAAAGGGACTTTCAATCACATGCTTAAATTATGAGAACTGAATGTGACCCTGGGGATAGGAATCGGTGAGACGAAGTGCCACACTGTTTCTCTGGAGAGCACTCTTGGTGATGGATTTGATGAATCATCAATACATATTAGATAAGGCAGATTTACTGTGACTGTAACAAAGCTTAAGCTTTAGGACTCTCACTTGCATAGGCCTCTTTCAACAACTTGGGAGGAGCTTTAGCAATGCATTTGTTCAGACTTTTTCCTCCATATACCCTGTGAGACACATGCACATACACCCTGCCAAGTGGTGTGGGAACATCTATGGGCATTTGGAATGCAGCTAAGGAGCAATGCATTTGTTCAGACTTTTTCCTCCATATACCCTGTGAGACACATGCACATACACCCTGCCAAGTGGTGTGGGAACATCTATGGGCATTTGGAATGCAGCTAAGGAGCAGGTGAGTTGGGAGTACATTTAGTTGGCATTCAGTAGATACACGTACTGTTTCTATGTGAGGTAAGTTATTGCTTGCTGTCTGGGTGGAGAAATGGCTTCCAGAAATGCTCCAGTCCTAATTCCCCCTGTGTCATGACCCAAAGTTACAGGGTCAGAAATGGCAAAATTAACTGCCCAGGACCAAAAAGGAAATAGAGTGGGGAAGGAGAAAACAAGACTTGAAATAAATGTTCAGAGCCAGAAATCGGCCTATGGAAAAGACTTTCAAATCTTACAGAAAGATAATTTACAGTGAAAGAAACTTCATGGAGTTTCCAATTTGACAGTAATGCTGAAAAGTGTATATGACATTATTAATAAAATGTAAAATTTTCCTAAACTAGCAATAAGAAAAGTCCAATCAACAGAGAGAAAACAATTATCTTTCTAATCTCTCTGTAGAGAATATTACAGAAGCTACTGTTGTATGAAGTGATCAAAGACCATGCAGCCAAAAGTATTTTTCAAACAACAGACAATGGAGGCAGTTAATTAAAATATTACATGATTTTTCTGGATATTATATGATAATGGTATTTCTCACTTTTTAAAAAATGACATTTGCTGTGACTTGCTGTGATTTCTTTTCTCATTCTAAATATTGTACTGTACCTAATCTTTTGTTGTCCTTTAAGATGCCCTCCAAAATTCCATGTTTTAGGTTCCACAAAACCTGGGTCTACCTCTGCATATTAATCTTTGTCTTGAACATTCCATAGGATAAATGAATAGCACTCCTGATACATACGCAGAAGCCCCAGGAACTTAGAAACTTGACTTAGTATTAATCTGAATAGTTCATGTAAATCTTCTAAAAACATATAATAACCTAAAATGTATTAAAAGCAAAATTTGATCTATATTTTTCTCTATTTTGTCTATCAAGCTTCAAGGACATGATTTAACCATCACACAGAAGATGTCAGAGAAAGTCTAAGAGATTTAACCTTAAAATTAATTTTAAGAACAATTATTGGCATAGGCTTCCTAAGGCTAGCAAACTTCACACCAGACATCATTAGCTGTTACACCACTGCCCATTTAGCTTTTTTTCCTAAATTAAGTTCATAGAGAAGTTCCAGATGTTTCTAAATTCTGAGAGTTAGATATTGGCTAATTAAGTTTATATTATAAGTGTGATTTGGTGGGAGGTGGAGAGAGATTCAAAACAGTCCCAAATTACACTAAACCCAGCTCTCTAGTGCTTTTAGTGAAATATGGGTGTACTTGGCTAACTTCTGAGGTTAACATAGCCAGTTTTATGCTTTATGAGGGTTGTAAGCACTCAAAATAACCTGCTCAAAAGCCCCCTAGGCTCACCGTGGATGCCAGTATGCCAGACCATATCCCATCTGGTCCCAGTCAGAATAAACACAAGGGTCTATATGCATTATGATGAACGCACAAATTACCTTTCTGAAGGAGAATCAAAAAAAAGTACATGGATAAAAACAGATTAAGATTATTTAGGTATGGACCATATGTAAAAAAGCACTTGAAACACTATCATTCCCAAAGGTTTTAATCAATCTTTTTTTCACAGATTTGAGTTTTTGTGTCTAAAAAAAAAAAAAAAAAAGGCATCAGAAATAGCAATACTGGTTGTTAACGAGCTCTGCCTAGGGAGCTGGCTTGAATCCTGCTCTGTAGCCTTGGCCAGGGATGGTGAGAACTGGCAGGAAAGTGGGGTCTGGGGGGTGGAGGAGGAGAAGTTGATCTCTATTTTTAGGGCCAGTGAAAATTGTTCCATTTTAGAACAGCTTCTACTTCGCAGTTGGAAATACCACAAACCAAGCCCATGAACATATTTCATGGTCCGTAAGTACACACTACACTAGCTCTACATGGCAGGTTAAAAAAACGATAAGGTTATCTTCATGTGTGCAAGAAGAAGATTCACAAATTAAAAACATCTTCAAAGATCCTGTTCTCAGCAGGGAATGGGTCCTACAGCTACTCACTTTTTCTGCATAACTAACCACCCTGCACTGCCTGCCCCCACCCCTGACGTTAATGGCCTTCCATCTTGTTCTTCATTTAACAGCAGCAGAGACGCCTTCCTTAACTGCCAATATATTTTAAACATTCTTGCAGAAAGTGCTAATAATCCTTCTTAATGAAGAGGATATCACTGAGGGTCAGGGCTTTAAGTAGGAGAGCCACAGAGCCACAGCAGCCACAGAGAGGGAAAGGGACAGAGACGCTTGAGTCACAACAGGAATTGGGAAGCTGTTAACCCATGTAAGACTCTGAAAACACAAAGCCATGAATGCTAAATTGTAAATTTTAAGGCTCTCTTCAATTCTTTTCATATAAATCTTGGCTAATCTTTGCTAGTAGCTGGCTAGTAGCTGTGTTGTGACAATTGTTCTCCACAGAAGAGATTACTCTAGTAAGCTGGTTCAAGTGTAGGCAACTTTGACACTGCGGCAAAAAGGTATCAGAAGGAAGCTTGTCTTTCTACGGCTGGTCCCTCCCTCTATCAATGCCTTCTTTCTCCCTGTCTGACTCCCTACTCCTTGGGCTTGTTGGTAGCATCCATGAGCAGTGGTTGCCTGAGCCTCCCCCACCCATGCCCAGCCGTGAAACTCTGGTTAAGTCGCACAGTGACATCCACTATGGAGAAAAATAAAGGAAATTAAGAGGCAGAGGTAATGCTAGGATGAAGAGGCTATTATTGTGCTATTTTATACAGGCAAGTCCAGGAAGCCCTCCTTAAAGAGGAGACATTTTCCCAGAGATCTGAATTTATAACAGTCTAACCATGCAAAGTACCTGAAGGTGAAAGACAAGGGACCAGCAGGTGCAAAAGCCCTGAGGCAGAAGCACACGGGGTACCAGTGAAGAGTAATAATGCAAGGATGGCCTGAAGGGAAGGCAAGAGAAGCTTGGGGGGAGAGGAGGTCAAAGAGAAACAGGGACCAGATCACAGAAGGCCCTCCTCTTCAGTCCCATCAGGACTTTTGCTTTCAGACTCTAAGAAGGAAACAATTAGGAGGGTTGTGAATAGCAGTGTGGTACAAGGCTAGGATCGCGCTGGGTGCCATGTGAAGGATGGTCAGGAGCAAGGGTCCCAGCAGGGACCCAAGGTAGGAAACTGACACAATGATCCCAGAGACAAAAGACGGCACCTGAGACCAGAGTACCAGTAGGGGGAGGGTTGGGGAGAGGGAGGTTCTGGATAGGTTCTGAAAGCAGAGCTGATAGGGTTTGCTGGTATTTTGGTTATCAAATTTTAGAGGATGACAGGACGTGAGAGTCATGGGTGACCTAGGTTCCTGGTCTGGGAAATGAAAAAGAGAGGACGTTACTAACTACAAAGATTGATTAGGTAATGGGAGAAGTGGGTTTTGTGGGGACTAGGATATTAGAAGTTTGGTTCAGGACGTTAACTTTGAAAACCTACTGGATAGTCCAGAAGAAATATCAAGTAAGCAGATATAAAATCTAGAGTTCTGGAGGGAGGTGAAAGCTATAGACAAAATTTGAAAGTCAAGAACACAGACCAGATATAAGGACTGTGTAAACACGTGAGACCGGTTGGAATCACCCAGGAACGAGTGGAATCAGAAAAGGGAAGCGCGTCAAGGATTCAAACTCTGGGCAGTCCACTGTTTTAAATTGTAAGTTGGAGGTGATAAAAATAAATTGGGAAAAAGGGCTGAGAAGGAGTCCCTCATAAACTGTCCTGTTTACCCCATTGTAAAAGGAGAATGAATCAGTTCACGGTTTTCAAGAGCCAAACTCTCTACTGTAGGAAGAAGGCTGCTAACGTGTCTACACCGTCCCACTCATCACTTTCCAACACAAACTGCTCCCATACGCACATACTCTCTCGCTCTCAAGAACACACATTCACACATACCCTCACAGACAGGTTGCACCTCCACGGGACAAGCCCAAAATACAGCTCAAGTGCAAATTTAGGGGAACACACTAGGGATTATTTCTGGCTAGGGCTCTACAAAGGCAGGATGCCCTCCGGGCATCTCTCCACTCACCTGAGGAGGTAGGCAGAGTCTCGGGAAGGGATCAGGGAACTCACTGTCAACTTCAAGGTCCTGTCCTGATTCCATTACACAGAATGGTTTCTCAAGGGGAACAAAACTCGAAAAGAAAATTATTCTACCTGTCCCTAAACATTCATTCACGTTTAAAAGAATTTGTATCTTAATCAAACTTTAGTACTTAACAGAGCCTACCACTATCTAGAAGCTCTCTTTAGGCGTGTATGGAGTGCAAGACAAAGAAGTCCAGGACATCAACTCCCCTCATACATCATGACTTCAGCAACCCCTAAGGGCGCTGGGCTTCCCTGCAGGGAGTCTGTACCTCTGGATTACACTGCATTTCTACAAGATGTCACAGTGTCCAAGAAAGGTCAAGTTTTCCACACTCTAATGAAGTACATTCACTTGCTTTGTGCTGCTTGCAGTATTCCTAGTGCTATTCTGATCTGAGTATTCATTTGGTCCCTGCTGGTCTCTTTGTTAATCAACGCTTTCAGTGACAAAAAAAAAAAAAAAATGTTCTCAGGCGCCTCTTATCTTCCAAGCAATGTAATTGAGGCTGTAGCCATCCTCTGCCAAAGTAACAGAACGATCCAATGTGGGGGAAAGTGGGCAAAACAAATGCCCTGTTTAGAGGCACATGGCTAAGCACTTAAATTTTCTATGTGTGAACTACTGTGCTGGCATCAGATGGATACTCTCTGTGCTATGGAGGTTGCCTGTGAGGACTCCACTGGAAAGCATAAAACTGAGAAGAGACAGTGATGCCATTCTTTAACCTTACTTTGAACCCGAGGTCTAGCCCTGCTGCAGTCTCACACAAACACAACTGCTGCTAGTTACCCCAGACACCACTGAGAACTTAATGAACCCTTAGCAATGTGTGGATTGTTTATTGATTGCCACCACTGGGGATGAGCACCTCCCCTCAAGGTGAAGACAACTCTTGATTACCTGGTGGTACTTGAGTTACACCAGGTTATCCAGCAGTACCTAATGGCCCAATCCTGGCCTTCTCATGCAGGAAGGAAACACACACACACACACACACACACACACACACACACACACCCTTACAAACAAGGAAAGTGGGGTAAAAACCCATTTTATATTAGACTGAAAGGGAGAGACATTTCCAGCAATTAGTTACAGGAAAGAGTGAAACAAGTCTTTATTATTCTGTTTGAAATAAATCTCCAATATATCTGATGCACTCCTTGTCATACCAAGTTTTTTTTTTTTAAATCCAAAATCAGTATTAGGTTAATTTGGAATAACCCAAATTAACCCTTCAGTTATCCAAACCTCAAGCAAGCCCTAAAAGAATCAGTTTAGGGGTGCCTGGGGTAGCTCAGTTGGTTAAGAACCCAACTTCAACTCATGTTGTGTTCTCATGAGTTCGTGAGTTCAAGCCCTGCACTGTGCTCTCTGCTATCAGCGCAGAGCCTGCTTTGGATCCTCTGTCTGTCTGTCTCTCTCTCTCTCTCTCTCGTCCCTCCCCTGCTCTCTCTCTCTCTCTCTCTCTCACAAAAATAAACCCTCTCACATTTCCTCTATGATCCTATTCCTATTCCAAGCATGGGAAATTTCATCATTACAGTGAAACTGGGCTCATGCTCCATTGTCTCCTCTTAGCTTCAAAGGATTCCAAAACTCTCCAACACATCATGTGGCAGATATTCACTAAATACATACTGAATGAGAGTATGGTTAGTTGATATTATTAGTTCTTTGCTAGTTGCCAGAGGCACTAGGGCAGTGGCTGCTGAAAAGGGGGAAGTGTGAAGGGCCAGTACATGGCTTGGGTTGGGCTCTGGGCAATTGAGTGCAATACCATGTGAATCAAAAAGGACAGAAAGAGTTCTACAAAAGTTCAAGTTACCCACAACACAATTTGCCTCAAGTCACTAGCATTGCTTCTACTTTTCAAATAGGAAATTTATAGCAAGCTTATTCTCATTTCACCAGATGGTAAGTAAGTCCTTGAGAACAGGGCCTGTCCCATGCATATGTCATACATCATACCTTGCATATGTTTGATGCTCACTCACTAAATGTTGGGCAAATTGAAGTAAGATGAGGCATAGATTTTTGTGAATACCACCAAAATGATCCTACTGGGGTACAATGTATGGAGAATTTCAGATGGCGTAAACGAGATAAATCTTAGCATATGAATTTGGTTAACTGATGTATGAATGTTCAAAATGGCAGCAGGACTGTGCCAGAATCACTTTGGATACAGTAGCATGCACACACAACATTCATAAAGGAAGGAAAGAGGATGAGAACGCCAAGCTTACAAACAACCTATCTTGCTGCTCTATTTCTCTCTGCAAAGCTTTGCATTTTGTTTCTAGCCTAAGAATAGCACTAAAATTTGTATAGCCCTGTGGTTTTCAAAGTGCTATCACAGATTTCTCTACAATCTCCCTTATGATGGAGGTGTCACTTAAGAGACAAGGCAAGCTATATTTCACAAATTTCCCTAATATCACCCAGAACAGGACTGATCTGGGATGGAAATCCAGAGTCCTGATGCCTATTCAGAGTGGTGGCAACTTCATCACAAAACCAGGTGTCTGTCTTTAGGAGATGAAAACAAAACTAGATTTGTACAAACTAGTTGTATAACATTAAGTGCATTTTAAAAATTGTTTTTGTGAAAGCCGGATTTCTGAGACACAGAGATCTAATAAAGATTAAAAACCCTGGAACAGGATACAAAGACCATTCAAGCTAAATGAGATATTCAGCCAACAAACTGAACCACTAGAAATGTTTTAAAAAGGACACTCATTTAGGTGTCCAAACACCCTCATCCTTATACTAAAGTAATAACCTGGACAGGTACGCTCCAGGCAACATCACTCCCAAGAGACGCTTCCTGGCACCATCACCTAGTGAATAGATTACTTGGGTCATGAATGCAACACGATTACTAAAGCAGCCCTGTCCTGCTCATTAGGCTAAACTGTGGAACCACAGCACATTGCAACTCCTGCTGGCAGATAAGCTACCATGACATTAGAGGAGCTGAAGAAAAATGGGACAAATTTATCATGTCCATGGAAGCCCAGGTTTGAATAAATTAGTTCCACTGAAGTTTTATGTCAAGCATGACTTCTCACATAATGGGCAGTGGCAAACATCATCATGAAAAAACCACTGACCAAAAGAAAGATTCTTGTGATTCCTTGTCAGAATCTACCTTTATTTTTTTTAACCACTGCCCCCAGACCAATTCTAATCCCCAGGAAAGCCAAACTCAAACCAATCCCTCTTCCAGCAGGAGGCCAAATGTTTTAGGGAGAGCATGCATTACTGTCACCTTCTTTTGTCTGCTGCCCTATTTTTCCTTCTTCTTCTTCTTTTTTTTTTTTTTTTTTTTGGTTCCATACTATCTTGCTATACATCAAGATGATGCTGACTTTCACACTGGTATTTCACTGCTATCCATTTCACTTGATCCACTACATCAAGATCATGCTTACTTTCACATTGGTATTTCACTGCTATCATCCTGTTCTCTGACCCTCTGGTTCCCTTCACATCCTACTTCTCTCCTTGTCTTAAATGCTAGCATTTAAGCAGGTTTCACCAACGGAGTATTGACGCCTAAGCAACATAGATTCTTAAGGAAGTGGGTCCAGTTAGGTTTGGTGAAGATGATCCAGCTATCAGACTGGCCCCAAAGATAAGTAATGGGAAGTTCAGCATTCAATGTCCAAAGACACAAGGAGAAATCAGATCCTGTGCCATTTTAAGTACCTGAAAAGGCCAAATTTGGCAAGAAATTTGTGGTGTTTAGTCCATTAAGGGCAGGAATTCGGTCAATGGTGAGGTTTCTAGTCCCTGGAGAGCAGGCTCTAGGAAGACCCAGGAAGGTGACAGAGGGCCAGCTGTGCAGGCAGGGTTTCAGGCCATCTCAAGCTCAGGGAGGAGCACTAAACAGAAACTGAAGCACACGCCCAGATGGAGTCTGCATATGGCAAGGAGATCGAGTGAAGGTTACCACTCCATGGACATGCAAAGGCCAGGATTTAGCACATCCTTATCGGACATGGGGGTACAGAAGCAGAACCAATTCCACCTCTACCAGTGGACCGGCAGCTCCCAGAGTGAACATTCATCATCCTACTGAAGTCGGCTGAGGGATTGGATGTGTCAGAGATGGAAGACGGAGGCCTAAGTGGCCACGACCGGAGAAGTGGTGCTGGGGAGACCAGGGCACACCAGCTCTGTGGCCACAGCTATCTCTCGGGACTCTTTTGTTCGCTACCATCAAGATATTAATTCCAATATATCAGCCTCTAAGAGTACAGAGGAATGAAGCAATGTGTGCATTTGATCCCATCTATAGAAAATGAGCCTCAACCAAAAACACTATCAACAGGGTATCCCAACCACCCACAGTCCCAAGTCCCTATTTGTTAATGTTCCTGTTCTGTGCATCCTCAGCACTACATAACCTCAACTGGTTAAGCCACCCAGAAAAAGCTGTAACCTATGTTACTACAAATACACGATGTCCAACCTCACCTGGCCTTCAAGATTGCCCAAACCTTATTTTATTCATCTCACCTTGACTCTGAACCACTTGACCTTTAAGACTTCTTTTAAACTTTCTCAATGCCCTTAGCTCTACATCTCACCCACCTATTCACTCTTGCAGAGGACTTTCACATTTTACTGAGAAGATTGAGAAAATCCAACTTCAAGTGCTCCCAATTTTCTTCCATTCTGCTCCAAAAGTACTCAGTTATCTTTACTGCCTCCCTCATATATCGGGAAGAACTATTCCCTGTTCTTGCCAAGCCAAACCCAGACCTCGTTTCTACCCCCCTGGACTTTGCAAAGTCATAACTTTATCACTTAGTTCTTTTCTCTCATAATTCAACATTTTTTTCTACTGACTTCATCTGTGTTTTAATTATATTCAGGTCTCTCCTGTCCTAGGTCCTATATTCCCTTTTTGCCTATCATGTTATTCCACCAAAGTTCTGGTATATATACCAGAGTCTATACTGGGATGTCAAACAGTCTTATTTCAGGGGCACCTCTGTCCCTAAGTCTCTATGGATAAGGATTCAAGCCAACACCAGGCCATGGCCAGTTGTGAATCAGGGCGGAAAGCAAGCAGCAGTCAGAGTGCTAGGCACACAGCCTTCATCTTCCTACCCCCACTCACCCCTGCATTTCTCACATTCTGGCTCTTAGTGAGATCCTAATGAATGAAACCAGACATTCTTTCATGCTTCATTTTCCTTGATACTGTCCTTCTGCAAATTCTTCCACTGGCTTCTAGATCACTCTTTTGGCTTCATTCTTCTTCTCCCTCCCTGGCCATTCCTCCTTGATCTTCTTCCACAGCCATGCCCCCTCCCTCACCTCCTCCCTGTAGGTGTGCTGCTACACCTTCTCTCCAGTTTCCTCCACATCCCTATACCCCATCTTCAGAAACTGATTGACCCTTTCAGTGTCATGTCCATGGCTCTCAGGGCAACATCTCAAGGAAGAACATCTGATAAATTCTAACATGTCTGTGATTTAAGAATTATAAATCCTAACTTTTTACCTTAGCTGATGGCAAATAAAAGACAGCCCTTCCTCCTGACTTACCAATTTCTTTGATCAGAAGGATTTCAACAACTTACACCATCTTGAATCCCCTTTTCTTTTGCTCCATCAGTCGCTAATATGCAAAAGTGTGATGTCCACAACATCTTTTGTATCTTCTTGCTTCATGTCAGGTTCAGAGCACAACTCTCCTTGGTCATATCTTTATGATTTCTCATTTAGATAATCAGACCAGCTCCCTCCTCAACTCCTTGCTCCCAGTACCTCTCCTAACCCATCTTATACATACCTGAATACACACCTGATTAAAATTCTTAAACATAACTTAGCTCCTCCACTCAAAAAGTACCAACTCCTCACTCAGGTATCTAAGAGCTGCCAATTTATGCCCAAACCTACCTTCCTCCCACATACTTTTCCTGTGACTATTCTACTCCTATACCTTGCTTCTGTCAGAATACAGGATTACATACACCTTGCCTTTTCATACCTCCTGTTTTCCTCCCACTGTTTTGTGCTCTCACCTCTACCTCCCCATTTTCCTCTCACTATTCCACCGTAATTTAGGTTCAGTTTATATTGAGGACTCACTTTATACACTATCACCATCTCCCTGATACATACACATATATGATAGGTGTATATACTATATACACACTCATATACACTATATATATTTATATACATATATATACATATATATATACACATATATATATTGCAAAGTGAATAAAAGCCAAGAGAGTCCACCATATGGTAACTTCTAAGGTCATGGGTCATTTGAGTTATTCTACATTCATGGTATGGGAAGGATGATCCTATATGGCCTTCAGATATATGTTCCCCTATAACTGAGTTCTCTCCTTTTACCTCTCAAATATTTTTGACACTTTGAATCTGGAGGAGATTACTACCACGTTTTTTATTAAACTTTCAAGCACAAAGTGAAAAATAAATGGCATTCATCTAGCAACAATTTACAACCGCTGTCTGATTTAAGAAAATCTTTTCAGGTGAGTCTGCAGGGCCGTTTATGCTTTTCACAACTTCTGGAGTCACAGGGAGCTTACTAAATGTATGTGGCAGTCATTCACACAGCTTAGGCATTGGGCCAGAAGGTCTGTATTTATCTAGCTGGGCAAGAGAGTCAAATCCAACCAAACAATACCGGAGTCACCTGTGTGGCTCTTAAATTGGGATAAAAATGGCCTGCCCTCCTTTGAATTTTTAAAGTGAACACAGAAGACCTAATCCTCTAAAAAAATATCTGACTTAATACTGCAAATGAATTCTAAGAGGTGTAATTCATTGCCTCCTTATGCATGAGTTATTTTAGTCAACCACTTTGTAATTGAATTTTCTTTAGGCAATTCACAGCTAGGCTGACTGACAGATTTTAAAGTGATAACACTGATCAATAGGCCACCAAGGACACAGTGTGCCCACTTAACAGTTACAATAAGCAGGTCCCTGACATCTGAAAGATTCCCACTAATTAATTCTCCCACACAGTCCTACAAGGTACCTTGACTCTGCTTAAGAAGATCTGTAGTCAATCCCACCCAGCAGGTTGGTTCTATGTTCCCACAAAAACAGAATACTAAATACACAATTATTAAAAATGCAACATTTACTATTGTTTTAAATTTCCTAAAAGGAGACCTTTCATAGGGTCCTCAGGGGTTCTGGCCTGTAATGAAGATATATTCAGATTCTGATCATCTTGAGCTAACTTGAATATTTAGTTTTGCTTACTATAGAAGTACGTGCAACTTATTATATATTTCAGGATTATGAGCAGGAAACCTCTAAGGGTCTTGAATTCAATGTACATATTTTCATCTCTCCTACCAATCCCTTCATCACCTCAAAGATATGTATTTTCGAAGTTTCCCACCATCTACTGCTCTTATCTGTAAGAAAGAAATAATCCTCCTGTTACCAAAGCTAACCCAGGATTCTGCTATGGTCTCCCGCTAAACCCTCATCTTCCTGTGTTTTCATGTTCTCTTGGTCCATATAATCACAATTCTAGTCCAATCATCATGTCCAGGATTTACTCCCTCCCCCTAAAAACCCCCTAACCCATGGCTTTAATCTTTAATAACGATGGAAATAATTCCATCATTTCTTTCTCCTTCCTAGAAGGTCATCAATGACCTCCTCATTCCCCAACCCAGTGAACTGGTCTTATTCTCTATCTTCTTAATGTCTACAGCATTTGACAGTGTGGGCCACTACTTCCTACTGAAATGCCCCGTCATACTGTTACTCCATGTGCTACCCTTTGATTACTCCTCTTTTCTCTGGAGGAGTCTGGGTTTTTCTCCTGGTACAGCTGTATGGAATGGTTCCCCAAGGTACAGTTCTTACCATCTTTGTTTTTGTTTCACCTGTCACTCCTTTTTATACTGCTCAAGATGCCCTCTCCAATCCTCACTTTTACAAGCTCTGGTCCTGAATTTCCAACTGCTTCTTAGACATTTTCTACTAAAAATACCCCAAACTAAACATGACCTCAACCAGACTTACCTTCCCTCCCACTAAAAGCTTCCATCACTTCCTTAACTTTGTGAATTATACTTTAATTCTACCTTCACCCAGGTGCTAAAGACCACCTCCTTATCCTTGACTCCTTCCCCTCTTTTACCGCCCACATTTTATAAGCCACCAAATCAATCTGAGATGTCATTTGCATGGCCACTGATATGTTCTACTCCTCTGAGATGCCATAATCACACAGTGATTATCACCTCACGTAGAAAACTATACCTTCCAGTTCCCTGCAGCTGGTGTGGTAATGTGACCAGTCTGGCCAATGGGCCATGAGTCATATTTTACTTCTGAACAGGCAGAGAGAAAACCAAACCATGAGGACTCCAGGTGTTCTTTCAGTATTTTAGAGGGACTTTCAATGCTTTAGAAGCAGAAGCCTCTATTTGATGGGGTCTCTGATTATTTATGATTAGGACCTTACCAAGCTACATCATTCACGTAGGGGGAGGAAGAAACAAACCTCCGTGATGCTAAGTGCCTGGCATCTGGGGCTTAATGTGTGCCTCACACATAACCTGGCCTGCCTCCTCTCTCTTGTCTTTTTGACCTGCTCTACCAAGACAATGCTTTTCTCACCATCCCTTCTTGTCCAAATGATACTATTCTTGCAACTTAATCATCACTTCCCCAGAAAAGCCTTTGCTGATGTCCCTTGCTAGAGCCAATTCCCTTTTATATGTTCTCATAATACTGTACATTTCTTCCTTATGGTACACATCATTGTCATTTGTCTGTTGCTTTAAAAAAAATGTGCATTTCCACTACTAGCCTAGAAGCTCTCTGAGAGCAGGGACACTATACTTGTTTTAGTTCACCATTGAAACCCAAGGTCCAGCACAGAATAAAGAAATTAATACACACTTGCAAATTGAGTCAATGTTACTTTTCTTTTTATCTACAGTGTCTAATACAGCTCTTGGTACAACACTTGGTTATTAATATAAGGTAATCAATCAGAATCGCACGGTCATACACAAAAGATATTGGCATAACTGTGTTATCACCTCTATTCATTGTTTCAGGGCAGGATCCCCGTTTTTATCCTTGACACCCCTGCTACCATCACTAGCTCAAGTAGAGAGAGAGAGAGAGAGAGAGAGAGAGAGCGCATCACTAAAAGCTGCAGAGAGTCACCAATGGGATTGCAGAGGCCCCTCTGAGAACTTGCTAGGAGTGCTTTATAAGCTGTGAACATGTGGCAACTATTAATCCTTCCATATTCATCAAATTCAACAGCTATCATGATTCCTTCAAATACTCAACTACTCCAGTGAACTCCTGTCTGATAAAAGGGAAAATACATGTAAGCTACACGCGCATATGTGCATGTGTATATAGATTTGTGTGTGTGATTCTCCTCCTCAAGAATAGAACTAAGGGGAAGAAGTTAGGAGATACATGAATAAATGCAGCACATTCTTTTAATACCCAACATACCAAACTGTGACTTAGAGCCATCACAGCTAACAGTTGGTTGGAAGGGCACAAAACTCATTACATAAAACTGTTGTGTCAACTTTATACCAAATCTATATTCTGTGAAGCCATTCTGGTTGATCTGGCAGATGAGCTCAGCAAACTGGCATTACCATTCTTTCATGTTTCCAGGCCAGAAACATGGAACTCATCCCTTGACACCTTCCTCTTTGGGTCTTCATGGCTGATCTAATAACAAGTCCTGTCTATCTTTGCTCAAAAATAGCTCTCAAGTCCACCCATTTCCCTACACTGCTACCACCACCCTGGATCAAGTCACCCCATCCCCGGACTAGACTACTGCAATAACCTACTAACTGGTCTCCTCAAATTCACCGTGATCCCTCTTCAATCCATTCTCTGCTCCACATCCAGAATGACCTCTATAAAACACATGTTTCCCCCAACTCCACTCCTTTTAAGATGAGTCAAAAACCCATACGATGGCCCATGAGCTCCTGCATGGTCCAGCCTTACCTTCCTCTCCACTGCGCCCAAAAAAACCTCTTCCCATCTCATACTGCTCTTTTAGTTCCTCCAAATGCTTCCTGCTCCCTCCTATCACAGGATCCCTTGCCTGGAAACTCTCCCCTCAGTCTTTGCCTTAACTTCTGTCCTACTCATGCCTCGGATCTCAGCTCAAGCAATACTGCTTTCCAGGCAGCCTTCCCTGGTTTTGTATGGGACTCCTGCTCCAAACCAGCATGTGATGTTAGAGGTGGCAATTACAGAAGTTACAATCCTTCATTAGGGGCTTCTAAGGACTGGTAAAGTTCTGTTTCTTGATCTGGTGCTAGCTACACAGGACCGTTGAGTTTGTAAAACTTCATCAAGCTGCACACCTTTACATGCACCCTCATATATGTACGTTATACTTCAGTGGAAAGCCTTTAAAAATGCCCAGAGCACCTTGAGCCTAATATATTTCTCCTTTCACATGTTATGCCTTTGCCCAGTTGCAATTTTACATCATTAGATTATTGTCTAACACTCTGCCATTAGACCATATGCTCCACGCAGGCAGGCTGGGCTTACTCGTCCTAACCCTACAATGCCTGGTCTAGGAAAGCACTCAAGAAATACTAGATGATTTGGCCAGTCAAATTCTGATGGGATGAAGCTCACAGAAAAATAAAATAGGTCAAACTGAAGGGCACAGACTATCTGACAGAAACAACAATGGTCACTCTCTCCCCTGTTATGGACATTCTATTCTCTCGGGGTCCCTCCCCCTCCCCAGTGCTCATGTGGTGTGACAAAACACAAGCTCTTTATCTTAGAAAGATCAAGACCTGTGTCATTTGGCAGAATGAAAGAATCAAGAGGCGCTAAAGAGGGAGGGCAGTCTAAGAGTCTCAGTATTAAGGGCAGGAAGTGCATGGCAAGGCAGGGCAGGCAAAGAGGAAGCAAGGAGCCAGCACAGAGACAGCCCTGAAGGAACAAACAAGCCAACTGCCTGCAGAAACACAGTCCAAGGTGGTTAAGCCAAGAGGAAGGTGAAGCCTGATAAAACAGTAAGCATCAGGTTTGTTTTAAGAAGAGAGAAAGGAAAAGAAACAGCAGAACCCAACAAAAATGAGCAATCATGAAAGAAACAGGGTGCCAAGATGAACCAGCAGCCGGGATGCCTGAGCCACCACACCAGATGCGAAGCCACACGAAGCCTGCCCACATCTTTCCCTACAGGAGTCCTCACTTTCTGCTCCTACTGGCCCAAATTTCTCAGAGAATACAACCACTGTTCAGTAAGTATTCACTAAGTACCTAACATATGCCAGGCAATGGGCAGACCCAGGCACACAAAGCATCTGCTACCTACCAGGAGGAGGCAGAACTGCCTTACCAAAGGCATGCTTTCATGCCCTCTGTCTCCCCAAAGTCCACAACGTACTGAACTGAGGCATCACTTCCAGGTTCCAGGGGACGTGCCTGGGGGAGGGAGTGATGAGACATCTGGCACAGGTAATAATCAGATGAAGAAGAGAAGAGTTTGGGACTAAAAACATCCCATAAGGGGACACACACACACACACACACACACACACACACGAGAACTGTCATGGAAAAAACAGATAAAAAGGGATTAGTGTGAAAAACTGAACAGGAGACGGGAGGTCAGGGTGATGTACTGAGAATCTGGCTGGAAAGAAGGAAAAAAAGATGACATTTACAGTAAGAGGCTTCTGCATCTAAAATCCTTCAAGTGCCTTTCTAATATTCTTCTATTTGCTCTGGTTTAATGGACCATCTGTGGCAATAACCAATGGTCAGTCAATGAACAGAGATCTAACTGCTTATTAACCAGGTTCAGTTTTTTTTTAGGATGTTTAATTTTTTATTAAGAAGTAGACTTTAGCAACTTGAAACATAGTATAACCCTTCTTCTAATGCATCCACTTCAACCCTACAAAAGAAATCCCTAACTCACTGCTTCTTAAAAGACTTAAGACTTCTCAGTCCTCAGCCTCAATGTCCTTCCTAGTGGTGGGTTGGGGGGCGGGGGAAATCTATCTTCCCTGATGCTCTCTTTCCTCCCCCTCCACCCCCGGTGTCTTCCCTGGTTAGGCTGGCTGGCAGGTCAACGGCTATGCCAGAAGTCCAAGGAGAGCTTTTCCTTCCTGGTGGGGTCTGTATCATCTTATTCTTGGTACACATTGTAACATCCTTCTCAACTATGTTCCCAACAGAAAATTGACTTTGCTTTCCAACTTCAAACTAAGAATATTTTCCAAAGGTTGCATATACACAGCCCTGGGTGCATGAAATTAATTGTAAAAATCCACTGTAGGCTTTATGCCAATTACACAATTGGGTCCAGGGGACATTTCTATTGCTAATGCCTAGAAAAGCATTCTAACTTAAAATCTTTCCGTATTTTCAGTGGGCATCCCCAGAACCAACAAGTACCAAGCCCTTAATGAAGGAATACTTGCTTCCAGAAGCTTCCCACTGTCCCACAGCCCCTTTCCATCTACCTCACTCTCACCATATTGTTGAGAAGCAAACCTGTGAACACAGACCTCATCTACACAGGCTGGCCCACCCTTCCTGGCTGCTGCCACGCTGATGCTGATGGCATTTACTGCCTCAGATTCTCCAAAGCAGAGGCAACGCAAAGAATGAGTCAATGAAGCCATTTAAGTGTAGCCGTGGCTGGGCCTGGCAATGTTACAGCAAATTAAATTTTAATGAGACACAGAAAATGCTCAACCTTTGGAAAGTTTATCAAAGGAAGGGGCATCTGAAGGAGACCAATGCCCCAGGGCCCAGGTGTAGACACAGAAGGATAACTACATGCCAGGGCCACTCAAGGTTAAGGATTTGCAAACTGCACAGACATCCAGATGTGAGGAGACCAGCCCCTCTGCAAATATGCTGGCTTTTACTCAGAAGGCAAAGCAAATTGATGCAGGCCGCTTCTGGAAGGTTTAGATACAATGTGTATGTAACAAGGTCAAGTGAAAGAAACTGTATATACCAAGGCTACTGACCTAAATACAGCTGCTGACCAATGACCCAGTGGCCTGGAGGCTGCCCAGGTATATCTTCTGAGGTGGCTCTTCAGGGACAGATTCACAGATGGGTCATGAGCAAGTTTTGTGTGTGTGTGTGTGTGTGTGTGTGTGTGCGCGTGCGCTCCTCCAGATTCTTTCTACCCTCTCTGCCTTGTTCTGTACCCCAGAGGACTGCATCACCCTAGCTCTCCCTGCTTTCCAGCTTCTCAGTGGGCTCCACCATTAAGAGGCCCTGGGAAGACATGCGAGTCAATAAAGAACAAGGGTTCTCTCCTTGCCAGGCTGTGCTTTGGCAGTGGGTGTATCCCTCTACCTAAGGTAGAGCTCGTGTTTGCTGGCCCCTCTCCCCTGGTGACAGCCACCTCCTCCCCTTGCCCTTGCATGTCTGGTCCATATGGATTGTAGCAGTGGGCTTTCCTGGTGTCTGGCTTTCCCCTGGTCACAGAGCAGCATTCACAGGACACTGGACAGAAGGAAGCAAGTGAGGATCCGTACTATTCCTTTGGTGTCCTCCCTCCAAGTGCCATCTTATGCTCGTTCTTTCATCCCTTAACTGATGTTACAGCCCCTGCCCTTATCCCTGTTGCCTAGAAACTCACCTGTTCTTTTGGGGCCCTGAGGGATACAAGCACCCACCTGCTGTGATCTCCAGGACAACAGCAATAGCTAAGCGTATGGGTTCTGGCATGCAACTCCCTGACATAAACTCTGATTTGGCCAGGCATTAGCTATGTGACTTTGAACATGTGATCTGCCCTCCTCAAGCTTCCTCACTGCAGGGATCCTAATGGAACCCAGTTCAGAGTACTGTCGTTACAATGAAGACATGTATGTGACATTTACTGCACTCCTTGTCATGTAAAAGTGCTCGATACATGTTGGTCATTATTATTATCACAATTATTATTTACAATGATCACTCTCTAGCCCCTCCCTGATTGCTCCTATCTCCTGAAATCCACGTTTTTGTGATGAGCCTCTACATTGTTAGAAGCCACTGTTAAAATAGAAGTGGCTTTGGGAGCATTTGGGAAATCTCTGTACCTTCTGCTCAATTTTTTTTGCAAACCTAAAGCTGCTCTAAAAATATATATATACTCTAGGGGTGCCTGGGTGACTCAGTCAGTTAACCATCCAACTTCAGCTCACGTCATGATCCTGCAGTTCATGGGTTCAAGTCCCACATCAGGCTCTGTACTGACAGTTCAGAGCCCGAACCCTGCTTCAGATTCTGTGTCTCCCTCTCTCTCTGCCCCTCCCCTGCTCACACTCTGTCTCTGTCACTCAAGAATAAACATTAAAAAATCAAAAATACTCTATTTAAAAATAAAAATAAGAAGACCTCAGGTAGATAGAACACATTCAGCAGCTAGGACCACCTATCAATCTAAGCAGGAATATGCCCAGAAGTGACCGGCATGTGGGCCTAGATAGGCAAGACTGAGTGGATTGCCACAATGGGAGTCTTGGGATGCCAGGGTCTTCGAGTGGGAACTGAAGCTTTGAGAGATAGGCCAGCCACAAGGCAGAGAAACCAGCACTGGGAGGAAAATGGATAGGCACCAATGGCCTGTTATCTGCTTCCCCATTTTTCCCCAAGGGCAAGCCATAACAGGGCTTGTAAAGTCTCCTGAGCACACCACCCCACCCCAGCACCTGATCAAGAGACCAGGCCTGTCTCCAAACCAAAGGTCACTGAGACTGGAGACCTGAACAAGAAATCCTTTATGGAGCCAGTCATGCTCAGGATAGGCCCTTCACCCTAAATCCATCATCCTTCCTGCCAGCTGGCAAAACATTCTCCCTCCAGAGCCAATGTTTCTGTAGAATATTTAGAGAGAAAGCATTTATCACAGTGATATAACTTGACTTCCAGAAATCCAGACATCTAGAAACAGGCTTCTAAGTAATATTACTTATATCCCCTGTCACTTTCTGAAATGATCCAGTGAGAGAGAAAGACAAAGTTGTAACTCTCTGCCAAGCAGGTAAAGCATGAGTTCACTGACATGTCTCCCTGTTCCCCAGTTTCTGGAGCCTTCTTGCTTTCTTCTCTCAATGGCTAAACAGCTTCTGATACCAGCAAAACACTGACTGCAACTCCAGTATCCCCAGATTTTCCACTTGTTTACTGAATCAATGCTTTCTCCCTTTCTCCTGTGATCCAAAGGAGAGGATTAAAAACGGCTATATTTTACAAGACTGTATTAGAAAAGAAAATACCTCCTATCTTCAGTGTCCTTCCGAGCCTCTCTGATGTCTTTTTTATTTGTTTATATTTTTTAATGGCCTGGTCTTTTCCATTTCACAGTTTTACCAAAGCAAAAAAGGGAACACTTATCAGTCACCATCAAAACAAGACATAGTTTGGAAATACCCAAACAAAACACTTCACATTTAAACAAGGTGGCTTCAAGGACCCCATTTCTCCCTGTGGATTCCTACTGCATTTAAAAGCCTGAACACTTTTTTTTGAGAAAAAGCAGGACAGCACTCCAAATACTTGAAGATTGTAGAGGAACATCCGTTTAGTCGTATCAGGTATGTGGTCTATGCAAGGCAGAATTGCACAGGAAAGGGGCGCCTGGGTGGCTCAGTCAGTTAAGTGTCTGACTTTGGCTCAGGTCATGATCTCATGGTTTGTGAGTTCGAGCCCCACGGTGGGCTCCCTGCTGACAACTTGGGAGCTTGGAGCCTGGAACCTGCTTTGGATTCCATGTTTCCCTCTCTCTGACTCCTCTGCTCTCTTGCTCTCTCAAAAATAAACATTAAAATATTTTTCAAATTAAAAAAATTTTTTAAAAAGAATTGCACAAGAAAAAATGTCTGTCTAGTTTCTTTGTTTTTCCTTCCAAAGAACAACAAAAAATATACCTATTATATTCAATGTCTATAATCCCCAGAAAAGTATTAAAATCAAATTTAAATTTTTCTGGACTTACTCTCACTGGATACCAGTAGGCCACTGTTATTTCTTCCAACCAACATGTTTTCATCAAAACAGTGCCAACCCAAATAAGGGATCATGACACCAATAGGAAAAGCTCACTATGCTCTGGTCACCTTCAGATTACCCCCTATTATTAGGCAGCCACACCACACCCAGGCCAATCTTAGTTCCTGGGAAGAACCTGTACTATGGCATACTCCTGTTTTGAGTGGACATCATTTAAAATGCAGCAGATCTGAAACCTCATAATAAAAACATTATGGGGCGCCTGGGTGCCTGAGTCAGTTGAGTGTCCAACTCTTGGTTTTAGCTCAGGTTGTGGTTCCAGAGTCGTGAGAACAAGACCCATGTTGCACCCTGTGCTGAGCGTGGAGCCTGCTTGGAATGCTTGCTCGCTCTCTTCTCTCTCACTCTCTCCCCCCCTCTGTCCCCCCCCCCCACTACTCACTCTTTCTCCCCTCC
>CM053576.1:70017464-70152495 GCA_028646485.1 Cryptoprocta ferox | reverse complement strand
AAAAAAAAAAAGAAACAACATTCTGATAGGGGATTGGCCTACTTTGTTCCTTATTTGATCTTGTCTGCCCCCCAAGTCATCAGCCCTTGTCCTGACACCATGCAGAACATTTTTAGATCCTTAAAACAGAATGTGTAAAATGTAGAAGGAAAGTCAAGAAGTGTGAGGTCATGCCTCCGGTAGCCCCCTTGCATCACTCTTCCTCTTCCATCTTGATAGTCCCCCACCTTCTCAGCTCCTTTCTCATTTTTATCTGTGCCTGACTTCCAACTCAAGGGAGAGGTCAAGACCGGAAATGGAATTTATAAGTCAGGCAGAGACACACTTTGTTATCTCTCCCAGTCTCCCAAGTTGCTTCCAAGTCTCTCCCCTCCATTCCATCAGGCACATGATTATGTCACTTTTCTGCTCAGAGAGCAACTTTGTCTTTTCCTCCTAACACCAGTCAAAGAGTGCACGCTAGGTACCAGGGACTGCACAAGAATTTTCTTGCATTACTCCCAATGCTCACATGATCCTGGAAGGAAGTTATTCTTCTCTTATTGTTATTATGTCCAATATTATTCAAACACCGTACTTGTATTTCCAACATTATTACCTGAACCCTAAACAAACTGAACTTCTCACGGTTTCCCATTCAAGCTTTATAGTTCTTTCCTTTTGGTTCTTGCTTGTGACTTTCCCTGCAACAGGAATGTTCTCCTAGTTACCACATACCCCTGTTTTCAAAGGTGATCTCAATCACGCCTCTTCCACAAGGACTATTCCTACACTTAGCCAAAAACAGCGGTTTCTCTTAATTATTATAGATTTTTTCAGTATTACCTTTATGGAATTTCTATTTGATTTTATACATCTCTCTCTCCTCTGCTAGACTGCCCATTTTTCACGATTCTTAGTATCATGACACCGATGCCAGTGTTTAACGTTAGATGCACAACACATTTGCTCAAGAGACATCTGATAAATAAATACTAACTTTGAGGAGAAAGCCTCATCTCTTTTTCGTATCTTGCACATTCTGCTTCTCTCATCGATTAGTTCTGGCCTTTCCCTAATTTACCTTTTTCATTCATGTGTAAAGACCAGTATCAAATAAGCCTCCTATGGTATTATATTATTTTTCAAATTACATCTAATGGTAGTTATTTCATCAAAGCTCTGGTTGGTTCTATAGTAAGTGGACCTTGACAAAAAAATCACAGGAGGAATCTATGCAGAAAACTTCCTGTCACTACTCTATTAACTATTTTAAGTAAGGAGATATTCACATTTTTATTTAGGTAAGTTTGCAAATTAAAAGTCCTCAGTATTTAGCTTTTTATCTTTCTCCTATCACTCTGCACACCATGGAGGATGGCATTTCATATAATTCCACTGAAGATATTTTTAGCTTGTTCATAGGGCTTCATGGAAGTTTAATGGAAATTAATGACCCCCAAACCTTACATCTGTTTTGACTTGTTTCTGATTTTAGTAATCAGTTTTTCACAACCTGAGATCAACTCATTTATGCCCAGGCTTATAGGTATATGGGAACATTTACTAAGCTATTTCTATCAGCAGAGATGATAAAAACTGTTCAACCTTTCATAATATAGTAATTATTATTCACCAAATAATTAGAACCATAGTGTCTTCCCTAAGTTAGCAAACAGGTAGGACAAGAAAAGAATGTGTAAATACTCAGGTGAAGGAACATGAATATGTAATTAAGAGATTAGAAAGACTAGATCAATTCTGAATATTTTTAAGAAAGGTCTAAGCTGGCTGGGGACCATGGGCATATTTCCAAGGGAAATGAAACCCAGAATGGAGAAAATAGTAGATGATAAATCATGAGTGACAGAAATGAAGCAGGCAACTTTGAGAAAAACACTGAGGGACTTCCAAAAGAACCCAGATGGGGAAAAGCATGAAACCCAAGAGAAAATGAAAATCCGTGGAGGTTTAATTATTTTTTTTAATCAAAGAAACAATTGTAGCCAATACACTTTGAATTGATAAGAGCTGTACTTGAAAAAGAAAGCCTAAGCTGGCTCAGAGGGTGGTCAGTCCAATTCAACTGCTATTTCCTGAGATTCCAGTAAGGGCCCGATAGCCATGCTAAGGGCTGCTGAATCCATAAAGACAAGAAAGAAAGACAGACCCTGCCCTTCAAAAGCCCAATAAAAATCACAGAAATAAAGTGAGCACCACACCCAAAACCCATGACAGATGGAAGATTGAGAGGACTATCAGGAGAGAAGCACCCAGAGATAATGAGGGAAAGGAGAAAGCTCACTAATAAAATAAGGAACTCATGAGCTTGATTGAGCAGGCTTGTTATTCTCATTCATGGAGAAACGAGAGTTACATGAACACCCAAGACAGCGTTATACTAAAAAGCAAGACACAGACTTCGTCATTTTAATGTGGTCAGCCTGGGAAAAAAGAATTTGCAAATAAAAAAGGACCAGAACAAGCAAAACTTGTGCTACAGTGTTAGCCATACCATCCGCAAATGAAAGATGCTCTCGCTAGCATTCCAGTGGAGAGAGCATTTTTGGGTCGTGCTGCGCCACTGAACCTTTAGTGTAAATTTTATCCCTTAAGATCTTAGCACTGAAGTATGAAAATAATACTTGAAAAATAACTCAGACCTTGGTGTATTTCCAATTTAATTATGCATCAGCTGACTTTTCCCCTTTTCTTTTGACCTAAAATGTAAGGAGAATCTTTTTTTCCTTGCAGACTGCAAAATAGGACTCAAGAAAATGGGGTCAACTCAAGCAAGCATTGGTTAAGAAAAAAAGAAAGAAAAGAGAAAAAACAAACAAACAAACAAGCCCAAAAAAAAACCAAACCATGGTGAGTAACACATCCCAAGAGCCTTCTCTCAAGGAGCTTACAGTCGCTCCAATTCAGAGGGAGTCAAGAGGACCATTCTTAGATTCATAACTTGAAAACTCTTATAATATCCATTAGAGCAGAGATCAGCAAACTATGACCCCTGGGTTAAATCCCATTGATTGTTTTTGTATGTTCCAGAAGCTAAGAATGAGTTTTACATTTTCCAATAGTTGAAAAGGAAGTTCTTTAGGCATATTTTGTGACACATGAAATTATCTAAAATGCAAATTTTAGTGTCTATAAATAAAGTTTTATTGGAACACAGCCACATCCACTTGTTTATATATTGCCTATCATTTCTTTGGCACTGTAATAGCAGAGCTGAGTAGTTACGACAGAGACCTATTGGCCCAGAAACCCAGCCTAAATATTTACTATGTAGTTTTTTACAGAAAAATTTGGCTGACTCTTACTTTAAAGTGTGCCAGGATTCCTCAACACAAATGTTTAACATGTATTCCCTCTGCTATTTTTCAAAAGGATGAGACAAGAAAGCTGTAGTTTCATCATTGCAGAACAGGCTCTAGAGTCAGAAAGACAAGGTTCCAGTCCTCGCCCCTCAGTCACCAGCTATGTCATCTGCCAAATGACAACTTATCAGAGCCTCAGTTTCCTCTTCTTTCCAAGAGAGTCCCATAAATCCACACCAACCCATCAGCAGCCTAGGTTTACCGAAAGCTGGACAGGTTGGTGAGTTCTTGCCTTCTCAGCTCACACGCAAGCCTTTCTTCTTTCATATGCATATTTCTTTTTTTAATATTTATTTTGAGAGAGAGTGAGAGAGAGCACATGCGCACGTGCAAGTGGGGGAGGGGCAGAGAGAGCAGGAGACAGAGAACCCCAAGTAGGCTCCACGCCCTCAGCCTGGAGCCCAATGAGGGGCTCGATCTCACAAACTACAAGATCACAACCTGAGCCAAGATCAGGAGTCAGATACTTAACCCACTGAGCCATCACCTCCCACCCCCCGCACCCCTGCACATTTCTGAGATGTTTATATTTGCACAACACAAAAGGCACTGGTCATACATTAACACAAAAGACAAATCCGGAACCACAGATCAACTGTATTCCCGATCAGTCATTCTTAATGCCTGTCAAGTCACAGAGGACCTCGAGTATAATCATGTATTCATTACTCAAATAATTTAGCTCTCAATAGGTGCCAGGCACATTGCAGATGATAGGGATAGAGCACTAAACCACCATATTCTCTGAGGGAAACAACCAACACAAATGTGTACCCTTACATATATTCACATAAATACATCTCCATTTCATATATATAAAACATATTTAAAATCTAAATATGGGAGGGGCAGAGTCAATGGAGTGGAAGGGAAGGTGAGGAAGTGCAAGATATCAAATCCAAGTGGCAGATTTTTGGCTTGAGCAAGTGGTGCCATTTCTAAGATCAGCAATTCCATGCGAGAAGCAGCTATGGAGAAGAAATCCAGAGTCTGGATTTGGGGAAGTTTCAGTTACCAAATAGATATCCTAGTGATAATGCTAATAGGGTCTTTATATATCAGAGTCTGAATCCTGCAGAGAAGTCAGGGCTATAGGTACAATATATACAGAGGTATTGGGCGTCCTCTGTATTTAGTATTTAAATCCATGGGACCAGATGAAATAACCAAAATATGTAGGTAAGAAAGGATCCAGAAGACCATCCTCCAACACAGAGATCAAGCAGAAGAAGGAGACCAAAAACCCAAGTCCAAGAGAAAGTCCAGACAGAGAAGTAGGCAAGAGATCATGCTTTGCAACTCACTTAAGTGTCTAAGTGACTTTCAGTAGCTAAAGAATAGGAAAAAAGCACTATCTGAACAGGGAACAGTCGTTCTTGCTCTTTTATTTCCTCCAGCATTCCTCTACCCAGCACCAACCTTGCCCTCTCTGAAGGCTCCTGGAGGGGGAGGCAGGGCAGAACCAAGTACTGAGTGATAGCTGAGGTTCTTCCATTCATGGAGCTGACATTTGAGTAAATGAAAAGACAACAAACAAGAAAAAATAAACAAATGCACCAGAAATTTTCAAATGGGATTCTTGCTTTGGAAAAAAATAAATAAATAAACCAGAGTCAGAAGCAGAGAGGCTTCTCTAAATTGGGCGCTCAGGGGAGGACTCTGACACCTGAATGGCAAGAGGTGGCAGCCATGGGAAGAGCAGAGGAAGAGGGTTCCATTCACGCTTTTAACATCTCATTTTCAACATCAAGCTTAAAACCACTGGAAAATGATGTGGGCTTTACAGTTTAGCAGCAACATTTCTAATAGCAGGAAAATAAATATGAACTCCTGGGATTGCCTATAAAAAGGAATGAGTCATTACTTCTTTTATGAGGTTTTCAATGACTAATTAAGAGAGAAGGGAGCACGGAAAAGTAACAACTGCTTGTACTTTTACTGCCCGTGTCCAGGAATTACATCATCTGCCCTAGGTATTTATCCCTTAGAGTAAGTCTATGTTCCTAAATGATCACTCATGAGTTACTAATATCGTAAGCAAAGAGGGATTTATTCAGTTCCATTAATCTAAGTAATTGTGTAAATTTCATCCAGCCTCAAGAAAATGAAACTAAAGATGAGCTACAGAGGGTAGAATGTTGAATATGTTGGGCTCAATATTGCCTAAGACCTTACTAAATTTCACTGGCTGATTCTGAAAAGGACACTGTCCAGTATTAAAAAAAAATGGCCCAACAATACTTACTTAAGCATAATTTGACAGACAACATTAATATCTGTATCAACCTCACCAAAACTCTGACAATAAAGAAACAGATTTTCTTAGTATAATATCTGGTACATCTTACTAGAGCTAAAGCAAAGTTAGCTCAAGGTGAAAGCCTTATTGATTGCCTGGTGAAAACCCATTTGCTGAGACGGATTCATCTTTGCCTCAGACACGACACAAAGACCACGTAGGCTCTTTAAGTCAAATGTGTCCCATATAACGTTTTCAAACACTGACATTTCATATTTCATTTGGAAGAAAACTCTAGACTGATAGATTTGGCTGCTTCTAACTGTGCTTCACCTTGATTCTTCTATCTTTAAAAACAAAACAAAAACAAGTTTATGGTCACTTCGAGCAAAAATCAGAGGTCCATTATATCAGATGTGCTGCTGCTCCATTTCCTCTCTTACTTTTCCCCTCCTCTCCTCTATACTCCAAGCTTGCCACCGGTACCCAATTTTTCACAAAACTTTGCTAAACTAAGGTCTAAGAAGACTGGCAATCACTGACCCAGAGCTTTTGCCATGATTACTGGCTACAATGTTTATAATCTTACCTAAAAAACACAGGCTTCAAGGTCCTCTGTTCAAAACTAGAAGAAACATTACACATGTCCAAAAAACTCAGTCAATCAAAAGGAAAAAATAAAACAGTTGTAAAATAGTACAGGTATTCACAGACATGAGTCTATGTCTTAATCTGGTAGGATTAAGCTTCTTATAAGCAAATACTGGAATTTACACACACACACACACACACACGCACGCGCGCACGTGCGCAAGCACACAGGATATGAAATGGACATATGAAACTTTAGATACACCCTAAAAAAACAAAATTTCTAAACAGCAGAGATAGGGGATAGGTCCTGAGGGCAAATTACAGCCTGATACACACACACACCCAACTCAATGAAATATGTATGATATTTCACGGACACTCCTGGCTACCCAAGAACAAAGGAAAGGGGTTTAAGTGCTTGCCATGGTGATGTGGGAAACTAAGGCAAATGAAAAATTAAATTCCCTTACTGCCTACAGCCCTTTGACAAGTCCTTGAAACCAGCTGTGACCTCCCTCTAGGAGCTCAGCTGCCTCAAGGATGACATTTTGCTGGGGGCAAAAGAGACCTTAGTTACCATTATCCCAACCTCAGGTATCCTTTAAGTCTACTTCATTTATGTCAAGGTATATGCTGGCAATCATACTCCAAGCTTACGGCCCCCCTAATACATATCTAAAGGGTCTCATGCCTGAGGTTTTATTAAATGGCAACAACTAACCCTTAAGATCCTAGAAACCTTGCTTCCAAAATTCCTCAGAGACTTACTCTATCCCTGACCCCCTCCCAACCTGAGGGTGTATAATGAGTTACCCATCATGACCCCTGACCTCGGTGCAGCTCTTTCTGCCCAAGGGTCCTGGCCCCTGTGCTTTAATAAAATAACCTCTTTGCACCAAAAGATGTCTTCAAGAATTCTTTTCTGGCCATCGGCTCTGGACCACCCCACTATCACCCCCAAAACTTCATCACTAGTTAAGCTGGTAACAGTACTCAAGTCACAGCAATCCTGGTCTTTGGTAGGAAAATCCTTTGCCATTGGCTTGGTTTTGCATAACAAGGGAATCCTAATCAGGAAGAAGTTTAAGGTCTTCAGAAGGCTTTGCAGTCATCCCAGGCATCCAGTTCTCTTTATTTCAGCTGTGCAATGGCAAAGCCTTCATATGAAAGCTCATTATTTTCAATAATGAAAAGCTCAATATTACTGTCCAATGAATATCAAGTTTAGAAGGTATATAAAAACTCTCAATTTGATTTTGCATCTCAATATGGTGAAGTAGAATGGAAGTAAAGAAATAGGAGGAGAAAGAAAATACTGTGTAGGCTTTTGTGTTATTGCTTTTTAATGTCTAATATTAACAATAAAAGCAAATGTATTGTATACTTACTGTGTGCCAAACAGTGTGCTGTCTTATTTCATTCTGAGAACCTTATTAATGAAAGTACTATTATTATCCTCACTGTATGGATCAGGAAACTAGGGCACAGATATGTTAGGAATTTGGTTGATATCACAGAGCTCGTAAGTAGCAGAATCATAAAGTAATACTGTGTTGGCTGGCTTCGTAAAGGAAGTTCTTTGCTACATAGTTATTCCTTGATGCTCAACGGGGGAACTTTAGTCCTCAGCTCTGTTCGGTGCCATGTCCTTGAAAAAGCAACTCAATCTCAGCAATCTGGTCATTTCTAGGATTCTGAAATAGGAAAGTACTGGTGTGCACAGTACTGAATCTTTCACAAGTCCTAAAACCAAGGTGAGCACATTTTGAAAGAGGCATGCAGACCATCAACAAACTTCATTAAGCCCACAGGATGGGGATGGGGGTTGGTTCTGAAAAAGACCTTCAGGGCCCTTGAACTCTCACAGGGGAGAGAGGTTAGATCTCTGTCAATAATGAGTAGACTGAGCAAATCTTCAAACCAGGAACCTGAGTCTCAGCCAGAGCATCTATACAGCTCAAACAGACAAAAACCAATTACTGCTTAAAACTTCTCTTAAAAGACAAATGTAAAAAAGATACTGATTCCATGGCCCGTTTTCTCTCTCCAGGCTATTTTCCCACAAATAATGAAATCATTTTAATTAAAAAAATGAGTAATAAAACCCTGGATTATTTTTAAAATCTGAAAACATTATATCTTTCCTTCTGTTGCCAAGCAACACACTTTTGCTAGGATACAATTTGAGACCTTGATTAACATTCTCAGTTGTATAGAAAAGATATAGAAACATGATATCTTGATTACAAAATGAAGTTTAAAAAAGGAGAAAGAAGTAGGACTCCTATCAAATCATTTGATTTTTATACTGGAAACAGTAAGTCCTAGATTCTTCAATCTCAGAAAACTAAGTGTGCAGAATAATAAAGGAGAATTCTGAGCAGCCACTTGCATTGCTGCAGCCATGTAAAAACACAGCAACGTCACTCTTCGTACATGAGCAGTAATCATGTATTTTCAGTTACTGAATGGTTTGCATTAACCTCTGCACCTTTTAATGCTAGGAGTTGCCTCATGCAATGATTCAGGATGCATCCCCCTGAGTTAAGTATTCATTTAACAAAGCAAAAGCCACCAATACTTGGGTACAAAACTCCAAAGCTACACATCCAGCCCATCCCAAGGGTCTTTTACTTGAACTATCAAGTCAGGTCTCAAAACTGTGGGCCAAAGTTTTAGAGAGAGGTCAAAGGTGTGACTCCCATGGTCACTGAATTCATTAATCCTACAAACCCAATGGGAGGGTGACAGGAAGGATTGAGGAATGATTACATTCAGAAGATACAATGAAGATACAATGAAGATACAAAGTTCAATAAAACAGAAGGAAGAAATGAAATTCACAGTATCAAAGTTAACACCCAATGTAACATAATGATATGGATTGGGGTTAAAATGTCAAATTGGGAAAATACGATTTCATGAGTAAAAGATCTTGGACTTTTAGCTGAATGGAGGTTTAGTATAAGGTAAATTACTTAAAAAACATTTTAAAAATGAGTGAATGCTAACCAAGTTCTGTGCATTGTGCTAAGTGCTTTCAATGCTACCAGTTCCATGTGACAGGCATCCATTTGCACACCCATTCAATACATATTTAATGAGCACGCACTATGGTCTACAGGCACTGTTCTAAGAACTCAGTGACTAGGTAAAGCAAAATGAATATAGTTCCTGTCCTCATGAAATCCATAGGCTAGAGGAGCTCCCATGCTTATCATTTTTATTTTATGGATGAAGAAATTAAACACATTCAAGTAACTTCCCCACAGAGCTAGTAAGTAACATGCCTGGAACTTTAACTCCAGTGTCTTTGACTCCAAGGCCTAAAGTCCTTTTTTTTTTTTTTAAGTTTATTTAATTATTTTGAGAGAGAGAGTGCAACCATCAACAAACTTGATGGTTTGTTGATGGCAGAGAGAAAGGGAGAGACAGAACCCCAAGCAGACTCCCCACTGTCAGCGTGGAGCCCAACACAGGGCTTGAACTCATGAACTGTGAGATCATGACCTGAGCTGAAAACTAAGAGTCAGACCCTTAACTGACTGAGGCACCCAGGTGCCCCTCCAAAGCCTAAAGTCTTTAAAAAAATTTTTTTAATGTTTATTTTTGAGAGAGAGAGAGAGAGCACGAGAGAGAGAGAGCGCGCACAAGAGAGAGAGAGTACGAGAGAGAGAGAGAGAGAGCGCACGAGAGAGAGATGGCACGAGAGAGAGAGAGAGCACGAGAGAGAGATGGCACGAGAGAGAGCACGAGAGAACGAGAGAGAGCACGAGAGAGAGAGAACGAGAGAGAACGAGAGAGAGAGAGAACGAGAGAACAAGAGAGAGAACGAGAGACAGAACGAGAGAGAGAGAGAGAGAGAGAGAGAGAGAACGAGAGAGAGAGAGAGAGAGAGAGAGAACGAGAGAGAGAGAGAGAGAACGAGAATGAAGGGGAGAGGCAGAGACAGAGAAGGAGACAAAGAATTCGAAACAGGCTCCAGGCTCCGAGGTGCCAGCACAGAGCCTGCGGGGCTTGAACTCATGAGCGGGGAGATCAAGACCTGAGCTGAAGTTGGACACTTAACCGATTGAACCATGCAGGTGCCCCTAAAGTGTAAAGTCTTAACCACAGTTCTTTACATATGCCTTGGAAGGTACTAATTCCATCGTACCTTGCCATGATATCACACCTGGAAAGTTATATTCAGTTCTGTGTGATGCCTTTTAAGAGGGTATTGAGTTCCTCTCGATACATTCCATTTTGTCAATCGGGATAATGAAATATCTGGAAGACCCATCAGGAATCTATCTCTATGTCGCTTAACCAGGAAATAACATGGAGATGTGATAAACATCTTTACATAACAGAAGAATTTTTACTTTGAAAAATTAGGAAATCTACTCTATAAAGTCTTATGCACAGAACCAAAGAGAGGACATAACCAGAGGGAGGATGTAGCATAGGGGCAGATTTCAGTCCTACATGTGGAACTACTTGACAGAAAATATGTTAAAACTTGATTATTGGTGGCTTTAAAACAAAATAAGGTCCCATGAACTACAATTCCTTAAGTGGAGAAGAGCCAGTAAACCATTGATGGTGACATGGTGGGTGTGTGTTAACTGGAGGGTGGATCAAACCACTTATAAAAATGCATCCACCTCAATATCCCAGCATTCTAAAAGAAAGTCATATTTTATTTTCTGACACACACACAATTCAGGTAGCTGGACATATTTCTGCACATAGAAGGGAAAAAGCTCTACTTTTATTTTCAATTTTTTTATTTCATTTTTAATTTTTTTTAATGTTTGTTTACTTTTAAGAGAGACAGAGATAGAAACAGAGACAGAGCGTGAACAGGGGAGGAGCAGAGAGAGAGGGAGACACAGAATCAGAAGCTGGCTCCAGGCTTTGAGCTGTCATCATAGAGCCCAACACGGGGCTTGAACCCACAACTGCAAGATCATTACCTGAGCAGAAGTCGGAGGCCCATCAACCGAGCCACCCAGGTGCCCCTCAATTTTCTTTATAAATTATGTCAACTATATCAGAGAGAAAAACTCAATTAGGTATCAATTTATCTTTAACAACTCCCTTTAACACGTGTTGAAAATACCAATACAACAAAATAGCCAAGAAATGGCAGAAGTGTGAAAAAGCCAACCCAAGAGTTGAGAATCTAAGTGGAATTGATAAATGTAAATGAATATTCAAAACGGAATTCTCCACCAGCAAATCTAAAAGGCTTCCAATTCTGACAATATGTAATCCTATCACAAGACCATTGAGCATAATTGTACATTTTAGTCTCTGTGAACTGCACTTCCTGGAGTTGTTCAATGCATAATTTGCCAGGCCATATGGCGCAACCCTGCCTGTCCTTCATAAACCACAAGAACATGACTGACCCTCTTCCAGTTAGACACATTGAATTCCATTTCCACTGAGGCCCAAGGCTTCATAACTCAATTTATCTTTCACCAACACCTCATGACAGCTGATGGTACATAGTTACAAGACTGCCTAACACAGTTATCAAACTAATGATTATGATTTCACTGGCCCACTGCTCTGAGCAAATAACTGAAGCAAGATCCTTGTTTGGACAAAAACCCCAAACCGAAAGCTCACCATTAATAAAATAATAATTTCTTTTAAAAAGCTCCTGCTACTATTTTAACAATTTTTTTTATAAACCAGCTACAAAAGATAAATTTTTAATTTTTTCAGCCTCTCCTTGACTTGCAGTTAACATTCTGATAGTGGAAAATTGTTTGAGATTTCCCACACATGCAATGGTATTTATCTCTCAGCCTTTTTGTCAACCTAGGGTATCATCTGCAGAGATCAGAGGGTATACCTGCTAGGAAGGAGACTTAACTATGGTGATGAAAATCTGAAACAGTTACAGAGGGCAAAAAACCCCCACAAAACTCTAGTCCAATAAAATAGATTCTTTAAAAAAATGCCTAATTTGCAAATGATAGGATCTGGTATATAGAAAACTCTAAGGAATCCATTAAAAACTATCAGAACTAATAAATGAATTCAGCAAGACTGAAGAAAAGAAGATCAATAAACAGAAATCAATTCTATTTCTAAATAGCAATGAATAATCCAAACAATCCAAAAATGAAATTAATAATTCCACTGCATCAAAAAGAATAAAACACATGAAGAAATTTAACAGAAGTATAAGACTTGTACATTGAAAACTGCAAAATATTATTGAAAGAACTTAAAGAAGATCTAAATAAATGGAAAGACATCACACGTTAATGACTCACAAGGCTTGATATTTTTATGCTGGCAATGTACCCCAAATTGATCTACAAATTCAGTGTAAATTCTGTCATAATTTCAGCTGCCTTTTTTGAAGAAATTGACAAGTAGACACTAAAACACATACGAAGTTCAAGGAATCCAGAATAGCCAAAATACTCTTTGGGGTGGGGAGAGGTGAAAACAAACAAAATTGGAGGATTCACATTTCCCCAATTTCTCTTTTTTTTTAATGTTTTTATTTATTTTTGAGAGAGAGAGAGAGAGAGAGAGAGAGAGAGAGAGAGAGACAGCGTGAGCAGGGGAGGGTCAGAGAGGGAGGGAGGAGACACAGAATCTGAAGACAGGCTCCAGGCTCTGAGCTAACTATCGGCACAGAGCCTGATGCGGGGCTCGAACCCACGAACCGTGAGATCATGACCTGAGCCAAAGCCAGACGCTTAACCAACTGAGCCGCCCAGGCGCCCCCCCAATTTCAAAACTTACTACACAGCTACGGTAATTAAAACAGTGTGGCACTGGCTTCAGGACAGACATAAAGAGCAATGGAAGTGAATCAAGAATCAGAAATAAAACCTTAATTATGTCACTGATTTCTGACACAGATACCAAACCCATTCAGTGGGAATAGTCCTTTCAAAGAATGGCTCTAGAACAACTGGATATCCAAATGCAAAGCATTAAATCTGTACCCCATACCTCAGACCATACACAAAAATAAACCCAAAATGGATCATAAACCTAAATGTAAGAGCTGAAATTCTAACTCTTTAAAAAAATAGATGTACATCTTCATGAGCTTGGTTTCAGCAGTGGTTTCTTAGGCAACAAAGAAAAAAAATGTACATTGGATTTAACTGAAATTACCTTTGTGCTTCAAAGGACACTATCAACGTGAATATAACCTACAGAATGGGTAAAAATAACTGTAAATCGGATAAATGTTTGTATAATAAAGGACTTGAATCTAGAACACTTAAACATTTTAAACTCAATAATAAAGACAAGCCAGTTTGAAAATGTACAAAATACTTGAAGAGACTCCAAAGAAGATATACAAATGGTCAATAAACATGAAAAGGTGTTCAAGATCATAAGTCACCAAAGAAATAAAAGCCAAAACCACAATGAGATACTTCATACCATTAGGATAGTTATAATATAAAAGCAGACATCAACAAGTGTTGACAAGGATGTAGAGAAATGGAACCCTCACACATTGCTAGTGGGAATGCAAAAATGGTGCAACGCCTAATGGAAAACAGCTGACAGTTCCTCAAAACATTAAACAAATATAGTGTCATATGACCTAGCAATTCTATTTCAAAGTATTTACCCAAGAACTGTGAAAACCTATGTCCACACACACACTTTTTACATACACATTCATAGAAGCATTATTTACAAGAGCCAGAATATGGAAACCCAAATGTTTATCAACTGAGGAACAGATTTTAAAATGTGGTATGGTATATGTGGGGTGCCTGGGTGGCTCAGTTAAGCATTTGGCTTTTCAAAAAATTTTTAAAGTTTTTTTAAAGTTTATGTATGAGAGAGAGAGAGAGAGAGAGAGAGAGAGAACGCACAAGTGGGGAAGGGGCAGAGAGAGAGAGGTAGAAGCCAGTCACAAACAAGCATCCATTATAGGATTCTACTTATTTATAGGAGATCCGCAATAAGCAAATCTATAAATACAGAAAGGAGATTAGTGGTTTCTTAGAGGTTGTGGGGAAAATGAGGATGGATAAGGGTTAAATAGGAATTCTTTTAGAGGGGATGAAAATGTTCTAAAATTGTTTGCAGTGATGATCGTACAAGTGTGAATATACTAAAAACCACTGATATGTATACTTTAAGTGGGTGAATTTTATGATGTGTGAATTTTATCTTAAAGATATGAAATGAGCGAGAAGAAAAATACTGGGGGGATGGAAGGAGGGGGTGTGAAGGGAGGAAAGGGAAGAAAGACACAAGTACCACCAGACAGTTGAAGTGAATTCTAGAGGATTTATTTCAGGGAATGGGAAGACCCACATCGTATCTTTCTTAAATCTCTGATGCAACAATTCCACATACTCGTATGATCAGGCTTTGGGGCAGCAACAGTGATGGTCAAAATAACACCATGGTAGCGAGCACTTTCAGAAGCAAATTCCCCCTTTAGTTTTCTGATTTAGGGTACTGGCTAAAAATATCAGATTGCAATTTATGTTAGTATGGTCAGATATTTTTTCCTTCTTTGACATAGGTAGCAATCCTTTAAAATGGTGATTATTGTATCAAAGATGGAAGCAATGATCCCAATCTGTATTTTCAGAGGATGAAACAGAGACTTAGCTACTGAGGGTCATTCATTTTGTAGGGCTCTGTAGAACAGTGTTTGACAAACCATGGCCCATGGGCCAAATTCGACTTGCTGGCCTGTGTTTGAAAATAGAGTTGTATTGGAACAGAGCCATGCCCATTCGTTTACATGTTGTCTGACTGCTTTTGTGCATAGTTAAATACTTGTGACACAGACCCATTGCCTGCAAAATCTCAACTATTTACTGGCTGGCTCTCTCTGGGAAAATTTGCTACTGGATGCTCTAGAGCAATAGGACTAAATCAACTTTTTAACAAATGATTTGCATATCCAAATTAACACTCTCTTCTTCAAAGCATTCACTTAATTAGATGCTTTCTGTTTATTTCAGTGATGGCACTATGGCTCAAGGCTTTTTTGAAACTCCCCTTTGGGGGTGTCTTTAAGACTTGAAATGCATGCTTTTTAATAATCCAGCAGTGGAAACCTTGGCACTTATAAATAGGTAGATAACTATTTGGAACCAAGATGGCAAATCAAGATGGGTTAAACTATCATTGGTTTAAAGTCAAGTGGAACTCTGAAACAAGTCAACTGGCCCTCCCATGTTGCACGTAAACTGCCCTCAAAAGCAATTTCAAATGGGTTCCAAAAATGATTTTTGAATAGAGACAGAATCTTTGGAGTAATTGTTGAACCTCCTCCCATCATTATTTTGAAAAAGAAAGCTCATTTGGATGTACAAATTCTGGTATATTGGTTAAATCAGTCTCTTCATTTCCCAGTCACATCTCATACTGGGGACTTAGGATACATTTATTATCAACGGGTGGGAGAATGTGTCTGATATGCCCCTGAATATTATGTGCCAGGAAAACAGATTTACAAAGACATTAACTCTCCATGGTTCAATTATCCTTGATGGGCTCCCTAATAGCTGGAGGGCCTGTTCATCTTCTTCCCTGACTGGGTCCAGAAATTCATTCTTCTATAAAAGAAATTTTCCAGCTCAGTGGTTCTAACAGGGAATACTCTTCTGTGCATGACTGCAGGTTTAAAAAGGGAGGTCCCCGCTATCTAAGTCTTTTGTCTAAGATACACCATAACAAGGGCCATTTCATTAATTTCACAAATTGGCCATCACTTCTAAAATGATAAATAGATGGGGTGCCTGGGTGACTCAGTTGGTTAAGCCTCTGGTTCTTGACTTCTGCTCAGGTCATGATCTCACTGTTTATGGGATCGAGCCCTGCATCAGGTTCTGCACTGACAGTGGGGAGCCTGCTTGGGATTCTGTTTTCTTCTCTCTCTGCTGCTCCCCTGATCATCTGTGCTTGCCGGCACTCACGCTCACTTGCTCTCGCTCCCTCGCTCTCTCTCTCAAAATAAAAACCTTTAAAAAGTGAAATAAAATGATAGAGGTAAAGTTCTTTTCTCAGAGTTTCTACTGTACTGTTCACCAAAGCCAATGCAAAATGTATCACCCAAAGTTTCTCATTTTGCTTTCTTTAAAGTGTAGTGAAAAAAATCAACACTTAAACCTTTCAAGAGTGAGAAATCTATAACCTAGCAAAATCTTTAATTTTTACCATTGTTTCCAAATATTTTACCATAATTTGACAGCAATTTTCATTAGACAAGTTGCCTTTACCAAATCTGTCCATAGCATTTGATTTCCTTGTCATAGAAAAATATCTCTCAATTATAATTATAGTACATCAATCTATGCAAGATTTCATTAAATTTCAAGATTTCAACAACAAGTGCAATGGGCATAAACAGGTTTGGAAATACACACAGCTAATTCCTGGTAAGTCAACAATTCAACTAGTTGGGAGAAATACACACGTTTACTAAGGAGTATCCTTTTGGCTGCAAGTGCCAAAGGCATCAGTATGTTTTACAGAAAAAATGGAAAGCATCAGTCTGTTAAGAAGGTTAAGGGGAAGCTGGCTAAGTAAACATCTACTACATGGTAAGTGTGTATGTGGTACACAACTTCATGAGAGGACATAAATGCCTTGGCAGGTGCAAGTTTAAAATGCCAAGAGAAACTCTGCACACAGGCTGATTCTATTCTTGAGTGGCCGTCCAGGAGTCCAAACGCATCTAAGACTGCTCTATGAAATGATTTGTGGCTCATCTCTTATTCATAAGCTAGTGCTGGTTATTAGTATACCAGGAAATGGAGTCAGAAAAGCAAAGAACCATAGAAAACATCAAGACAATGAGGACCTTCAATATAGGTGTTTTCACAGAATGCAAATTTGTTTAGGGAAAAGAAGATCTGCTTCTCTAGCAAATTGCACTGTTAGAAGGTAGAGGAGGGCCAGTAACGCATCTTTGAACTGAGAAGGCACTTTGAGACTGAAAAACAAAGCAGGCCACCCCACGGTGTTCATGCGAAGTTCTGTTCAGAGTAACTTACTGATGGGGCGGGGAGGGAGGGTGATCAGGTGGACAAAAGATCCAGTGCTGCACAACTATTCTCCAACCCATATGTGGACTTTAATCCCCACATTTTATTGATTAAGAAGCATAATGGTGAGATCAAAGGGTAGTTATCTAAAGTGATGCCTTCTGTGAACTATTTTAGGGAAGACCAGAACAAGCCTTCCAGTCAGGGCTTGCATTAAACTCCAGGGGCCTGAACAGGTAGCCCTGAGGAGGTCATAGAACAGGTGTCAACACAATGGAGAACCAAAGATGGAGTCAGTGTTGTCAGCATTTTTATACAAAAAATCTTTAAATCATAAGAATCAATCTCAATGAAGTCTCCCTTCTCCCCCACATAATCCAATCCAGTGGGCGAAATATCAGGGGGAGTGGGCAAAAAGGTGGCAATGGCTTTGGGGGAATGGAGAGGCCATATAAGAAACAAGAGACCCTGCATCCTTGGCCTCCTGATTATTTCTTTCCTTCTAGATTCATGGAAAAAGTTATTACAAGCTATTTTTGGTAGCCAGGAGACCAAAGAAGTTATCAGTGGAGATCAACTTTTATTGCTATTTTGTTAGATAAATCCAGTCTTACTTAGCTTTTAGACAATCCATTTGTGGTTTGTCCTATCATTAAGCACACTGACATTTCTGAAAAGTGATCTTCCGGAATGCCACTTAGCTACTGAGAAGAAAGGATGAAGTACAGCTGCCTTCTCAGAAATGTCTGACCTGCTAAACTGTCTGCAATGAGAGGAATATTAAATGATGAGTTTCTGGAAAACAAAGCATCACTCCATGTGGTTTCGTTGTTCTAGCTTTTTCTTTGAAATTACATTTATCTTTCTTCAGAATCATTATTAAAAGGTACACTGTTCCCAAAAGTTTGGTGATAGCTTACGGACTAACCACATTTTATTCTCGGATATGTCTGTGTTATGTGTTTTTAGATAATACAAGCTTGGCTTAATTGAAAGAAAAAAAAAAAACTTCTAGAATGTTTATTCGGCACAGGGAGATTACTTGATTTACCAGCCTTTTAAGTGAAGAATACAATGATCGGTAATGGAGTTTAAGATTAAATAAAAAATGGAATTAAAAGGGATTAGAGAAGGGAATATTTGTATCTACATTGGCAAATATATGCACATGCAAGAGAAAATCTTCCAAGAACACAACATGCCAGAATTCCCTGAATGTGTCTTGACTTCAGAACACCATGCTTTCACACATACATTGTGCTATGCTCTAATGGCCTTCTTCTCGATGCAGCAAATCCCAGAATCTTTAACCCTTTGGAATTAATCTCAATAAAGTGCTATTTCATCCTCCACATGATCAATGGCTCTGTACTCCTTGCTACCATGGATCACAGTATTTCTATTACATCGATCACACTGTATTGTCACCCCTACTGTAATTCAGTCCCATGAAGAAAGGGACAAAGTCTTAGTCTAAGTTTTATCTACCCCAGGACCTAGCATGAAGCCTGCTCTATAATGGATATTGGAAAAATATTTACTAAATGCATGAAATAGAGAAAGAAAAAGAAGAAAAAAGGTTGCTAAGAAAAGGGTAAGAGTAAAGTTCACAAGCTGTGGGAAGGGCATGGCAGCCTATCATGCAGACACTCCGTGTGGTCGACAGTGTTCTACACAGAGGCCTCGGAGCACATAGGAGGGGTGAACAGCCAGCAGTGAGGAGTGAGGATGAGGAGTGAATCTTGAGAAGCAAATGGAGCTGAGGGCATTCCACACAAAGGAAAGCAGCAAACGTACACAACATCCTAAACAGTCGGAAGGGCAAGAAGAAGGTGGAATGTGTGTTAGGCTTCACAAGCACTTTGCTACTGCAGTAGGATGAAGCAGGGGGTGGTCACAAAATAAGGTTAAAATGGATGCACATTATTGGACATAAATGATACCTCAATAGAGAGGATTTTTTTAAGTTTATTTATTTTGAGAGAGAGAGAGAGAGAGAGAGAGAGAGAGAACGAGCGTGAGAGCACATGCACAGGGCAGAGAGAGAAGGAAAGAGAGAATCCCAAGCAGGTTCTGTGCTATCAGTCAGCACAGAGCCCGCTGCAGGGCTGGATCCCACGAACCATGAGATCATGACCTGAGCTGAAATCCAGAGCCGAGCACATAACCAACTCAGCTACCCGGGTGCACCAAGAGGATTTTAAATACAAGGTCAAATCATCTTTTTTCTACTGAGCCAAGAGTATCCTCTAACATTATTTCTTCATATTTCTGGCAGATCTTTCTCCATGATTCCATAGAGATCCCTGAGAGAGGAGTCTGTTATTCATCTTTGTGTTATTCATCTTTATCTTGCAGAACATCTAACAGAGCATGGAACACTGTGGCACTCTATTCCATTGGTTTTAGCAGTGGACCTCATGGCCCAGGGGAGAGGGAATGTATCTGTGTGTGCACACATGCATGCACATGTAGATATACACAAAGTGAGCATGAAGGCAAGCAACAGTCTAAACAAAACCCAACAAAGGCACCCTGCATTACTACCAACCTCTCAGTAAATTGATGCTCACAATTGGCCTTGTTACTATAGTAAGAAATAAAGGGAGGGCTTGGTGAATTCCAAGCCTCACAGTGTGGGAGACAACATCTCACCAACCAGACATGTAAATAATAACTAGCCTACCTTTGCAGAGAGAAGGATTTTCTCAGTTCAGTGACACATTTAGGTCTTCCTTCTCTTATTTCTGGTCTTCCCTAAACCTTGTAAGATGTGAACTGAATGGGGATGCCTTGGTGGCTCAGTCAGTTAAATAAGCATCTGACTTTGGCTCAGGTCATGATCTCATCATTCATAAGTTTGAGCCCTGCATTGGGCTCTGTCCTGACAGCTCAGAGCCTGGAGCTTGCTTCAGATTCTGTGTCTCCCTCTCTCTCTGCCCTTCCCCGGCTAGCACTCTATCTCTGTCTCTCAGTAATAAACGTCGGAAAAAAATTAAAAAAAAAAAAAGTGAACTGAATGTTTCAAGAAGTCAAATACAATTTCTAAAAAATGTCACATTAAATACCACTGGGCACAAGACAACTCATCAAGCTTCTTCAACAAATCAGTCATAGGAAAAAAGGCGGGGACTGTGCAGGATGAAAGTAACTTAAGGGACATGGCAACCACATGCAAACAGGACTGAGACACAATCCTCACTGGACAAAGCAGCTCACGAGGACATTTGAAGGAATTGTTCATTTGAATGTGAACCAGGTAATATGCAAGACATAAATTCATTGACATGAAAAGCTGGTAATTATTAAATGGGGGAAAAAGAGATTATAAAATGGCATGCAAAAGACGATCTCATTTTTGGCTAAAAAACAGGTACACAGAAACGGACCTGATAAAATGTAGTGTTTACAGTAATCTCTAGTGGTACAAGATGAGGTTTTCATTTTCTTATATTGTAGAATTTTCTACAATGTTTACCTATTGCTACTGTAATAAAATGACTCGATTTTTAAATAAGTAGGGAATGACTTCACACTTCTTTAACAAGTATAGTTTTGGCTTTAAATATTTTCAATTACTGTATTAAGACTAGTGTTCCCATTTTCAAGTTGGCTTTTCAACTCTTCTTCCTCACAAATAGAAGATGCAAAGCATGATATCCACAGTCCCAATGTACAAAGGAATATTTGCTGAAATTACTTAAAAGCATTTTGACTGGGGAAAACTTTACGTTGCTGAAGTTTATTCTTATTTTTTCTTGCTTTTGTTTTGGTTGCTGAGCCAGATTTTTCACACAAGATGTTGTATCAGACAAGATGCCATATGTCCCTGAACCTCAGCAGGAACAACTCAGAGCCTGTAAAACAAATTTAATGATGCTTTTCCATAAATTGACTTCCCTATGATCCTTCAAATATGCACATATTTTAAGAAACCAATAATGAGGCAAACCTAATTAAGAAAGAGATAATGATGACTAACAAAAAAACATTGGCAAATCACGTTCAAAGATGTATATTAGGATGTTTGCCATGATTTTCATGTACAATATAATAACTGTACATCGTATGCTTTAATCCTTGGATAATTAAGATACCGTACGTTAAGCTTTTAGAAAGAACATCATTATTTTGAGCATTTTGTTTTTACTCCATATAGAAAAATCTTCTTTCCTTCCATTCTTGATGTTTATAATTTGGGGAAGAAAACACCTTACAAATGCTGGCTCTCTTTAACTGGTGTCATCGCATGTGGATAAAAAAGCAAATTATCCACTTATTTTAGCTTCTAACACCAAACATTCATGTATTTTTACAGCATCAAAAAAATGTCATGACTTCCCGTGGAAAATTGCTAAGCAAAGGACTTAATCTTCTTCAAAAACCACCAAAAAATTTAAATATAGAAGAAACTTCTTTGGAACAAGAACACAGTGGCAACTCCAAAAGGCAAACTACAAAGCACATCTAAACAACGTCGTATCCCTCCTCGTCCGTTAGAGGAAACAGGCTTCCCTAAAAGCTCAAGTCAGATTGGCCTCCAGAGAGGCCCATCCAAGGATTAGGACAACTAGATGGAGAGAGGTAGGTCTGCAGGCAGTGGTTGTTGGGAACATATCTGCAGGCAATAAAGACACAGAAGATGCCAGAGAATGTGCCACACAACATCATGGGAGACACAGCTCACACAAACACTTTTTGCACCTGCATTGGTGTTACCCATGACCTGCACTTAGAGGAAGGAGCCAGTCAGCAGGAGAGAAGGTGTCACAGTCTCTAACTTCAGTGTCTTTGCTGTGAGTCCCATCACCTGTCAAGGTTAAATCTAAGGGAGGACAAACCTACACGGCAAAGGCAGTAACCTATTTAGTAAGAGGACTTTTTAAACAAAAACTGAAATGGAAACATCAGATCATCCCAGATTAACACAGATTATCCCAGATAAACACAGATTATCTCAATGTACATTCCCCTTGCCCCTTGTGGTACATTTTGGAAGTAAAGAATGCAGAAACATAATCTACAATAGGTCCCACTGGTGGTCAAGAAAGAACAAATCAACACCTAAATGAAATACTAGGTCACATCTATCACACTGACAAAAATGTTAAATCCTACAAATAGTGGTTATTGGCAAGCATATAAAGCGATGGGAGTTTCAACCCCTGCTGGTTGAGAGCATAACTACAAACATCCACTCTGGCATTACCTCCTACAGCTGAAGACAGACACAATCCAAGACTCAGCAACGCCACTCCACAGTAAACATCCAACAATGGCACACATGCTTGCATGCATGTGTATATATGCATCAAAATGTTCATGACAACTTTTTTATAATTGCCCAAAACCAGTAACATCCTTAAGCCCATCAGTACAATGGGTACACATTTTGTGGAACATTCATACAGCAGACTACTATATAGTGAGGGTCAGCAAACATCTCCTGTAAAGTGCTAGATGGTAAGTACTTTCCACTTGGAGAGCCTAGGATCTCTATCACAGCTGCTCAGCTCCATCATGGGAGCACAGAGGCAGCCACAGACACTACATAAACAAATTAGCATGGCTGTGTTCTAATTCAACTTTATTTATGGTCAGTGAAATCTGAATGTCGTAATTTTTGTGTCAACAAATTTTTCTTTAGATCTTTTCAAACACTTAAAAAAATCATCCTCAGCTTGCAAATCATATAAAAATCAGCAATGGGCTAGACACTGCCCGTGGGCCAGAGTTTACCAACCCCTGTTATACAATTTTAAAAATATATAAATTGCAACTACCTATATAAGATTGGTGAGTTTTAAAACAAGATTCAGCTTAAAAAAAAAAAGTGAGCAAGTTCAAAAATACATACTGAAAAAAGGAAAATCATATGGTCATGTCAGCATGGAAAAGCATTTAAAAAAACCCAACACCGATTCTAGAAAAGAACTCTTAACAAACTTGGTAAGAACTTCCGTGACAATCTCTGAACAAAGAGGGGAACTTCCACTTGATAAAAACACCCATCTACAAGAAGCCTACAGCTAATATCATACTGGATCCTTGCCCCTTGCCAGCAAAAGGCAAGATGTCCCCTCTCCCCAAGCCTAGGCAACATCACATCCTACCTAGAACAATAAGGAAATAAAAAGTACAAAATGGAAAGGAATAACACTATTTTTGCTCACAAAGCACATGATTGCCTCTATAGAACATACAGAAATGAAGGGGGGGAAAAAAAACCCTTCTGGAATTAAGAAGCCAGCAGAGCAAAAATACAAAGTTAATATTTAAAAGTCCATTGCTTTCCTATATACCAAAAACGGACAATTGTAATTTGAAATTTAAACACTATTATTTACAATAAATAGAGATATTCTATGCTTATAGATTTACAAAACTTAATTTTGTTTAGAAATCAATTCTTCCCAAGCTGAGCTATAGGGTTCAAGGGCATCTCAATCAAAAGCCCAATAAACTCTTTTGTGGATATCATCAACAAATAACTTCTCAAGTTTGTGTGAAAATGTAAAGACCCAGAAGAGCCAACACAACACTGAACAACAAACTTTAGGGACTCACAAAACCCAATTTCTATAATTACAAAGTTACAGTAATCAACACAGTATGGAATCAGCACAAGGACAGATGAATATATCAATGTGATAGAATGGAGAGAACAGAAATACATAAATATGGTCAATTGATCTTTGGCAAGAAGCAAAGGTAATTAACAAATTACCAACAAATGGTGCTGTCCATACACACAAAAAAAAAGAAAGAAAAAAAAAGCTCACTAACCTTATACCTTTCAAAATGGATCATATATCTAACTATAAAATATAAAAGTAAAAAACCCCTAGAAGATAACATGAGAAACTAGGTGACGTTGGATTTGACCATGAATTTTTAAATGTGCCGCCAAAAGCAAAATCCATGAAAGACGACATGTTAAGTTAGAATTCATTAAAACTAAAACACTTGCTCTGCAAAAGACATTTAAGAAAATGAAAAGACAAGCCACAGTTTGGGAGACAGTATTTGCAAAACACCTATTGGTAAATGAATTGTACCCAAAATATACCAAGAACTCTTAAAAATTCAACAATAAGACAAACAGCTCAGTTTAAAATAGGTTAAAGATCTGAACAGACATCTCACCAGAGAAGATTTTCAAGTGGCCAACACACAAAAGATGTTCATCATCATTTGCAATTAAAGCATACAAACAGTACGAGCTCAAGTAGGCTAAACTTATCACCAGCATTCAAGTCCTGAATTGGTACAGACTATAAAGAAAATGAGGGGGTGGGGCACCCCCAGAGGAAGAAGGGGCTGGGATGCGGAAGGGGATAGGAAGCGGCTTCTGGGGAGGCAGAAAGGATTTGTGTCTTCACCCAGGTGGTGGCTACTTGAGTTCTTAGAACTGTGCATTGTAGTTTAATTCCATTTAATTCATTTCCTCTGCTACATGTTATAATAAGAAGGTTAAATATCTTAAAGATGTAATAAAAGATAATTTCCTGAAATTAAAAAGTGGCCACATCAAGAGCCCCTCTCCATCCAGGAATAACTTCTGAAGCATCAATAGCAAGACATACACAGGGGAAGTTCACTGGAAAATTTTCAAGGCAGAAAAGCAAATCACATTTATGGGGACAAATAAAGTCAGGTTGCCCAGGATTTCTCCATGGCAATCCTTTCAAAAGGGGGGGAGGTAGAGTTATCTCCATTTGTGCAATAATTTCTATACATCTGCCTTTCATCTATATTGTGCATGGGGAGAGGTATAGAAAGTTCACAAAAGTGAATGGTGTTTATTTCTGGATAATACAATTTTGGCTTTTTTTTTCTTTATTCTTTCTAATTTTCTGAATTGCTCAATAAATTTTGTGTCATGATAATGTGCCACTATTGCAAAAATAATGAAGTCATTATTCTTGGGGGGGAAGAAGCAGGTGTACCACTTTTCACTTTGATGAGGTTAGAAGTCCAAACTCAAGGCTCAGATTGTTTGAATTCAGGTCTGCCTTTGATCCACAAATAAATTCAACGGTTAACTATGATTTACACAAACTCTTCCTTTCCCATTGTTTTCTTTAATTGTGCCACCTTTGGGTCATCTTAGATACTAGCTATCATCTAGGGAATAATACAGGAATTTGGCCAAAAAATTGAAAGTTCACCCACTGGGTAATTAGCATCCAGATAAAAGCTTTCAACTTTGCTATACTGATTTTCACCTAGTTTCCAAGTAGTGTGGCCATCAATGGAAAATCCTAATAATTCACCATAGACATCTATACTACACTTACCAATGACAGATATCAATCTAAGTGTTTTACATACGTGGACTTTTAATGTTCGCAACATCCCAATAAAGTGGAAGTTTTTACTATCCTCTTCCTGTAGATAAGAAAACTGAGGCCCCCCCCAAAAAAAGAAAACTCAGGCCCAAAGAGGATATGTAATCTGTCAAAGGCCGCATAAGTAGCAAGTGGAGAAGCCAAGACTGAAAATCCGGTTTGATCTCAGAGCCTTACTATGTGATATATACATTAATGTTAACTTTTTCATAGGGCACTTTGCCGAACTATGTAGTACTGTCCTAGGAGAACGTTCGAGATCACCACATACTGTCAGTCAAGCCCAGTTTCCAATGCCTATCCAGCTTTAGGGGACATACCTGGTGCCACATGTTCACCTTCCCCTCCCTCCTGCACCCGCCCGCGATACACTGCTGATCGTGCACCCTCCTTGCCAAAATTCCAATTTAAAACAAGGGTTGCCCTACCCAAACTGGGACATACATGATTGGGACACACAGTTTTTGGGTTTTCTATTTTCAGTTATTAGACTTTGCTCCTTCTGGGTCTGAGTTGAGGCAAGAAAAAAAAAGATATTGCTTCCACAGCAACTTTTTTATACTTGATATAAATACTCTTTAATATCCAGTCATTAAAAGTGCATTAGTCTCTTTTCAAGAGGTTCCTAGAGAGCATAATAATAAAAATTTTAAGAGGCAGCTCAATCCCTGTTTGGCCTAGATCCTAGAGTCTGGGTATTCAGACAAAAGTCATCTATCTCCCCTCTTCCTCCAATCTCCTAGAAAAAGGCAGTTCCTAGAAGAACTTTTGTTTGAAACCTAAGTAATTTTAGCTTCAGCTCTTGGCAACAGGAAGAACCTGCTGCCAATCACAGCCAAATCTAAACTCTTCATAAAACAAGACTGTGGATCCCGGTTGTCACTGTACTGCCTTGCTACCCAAGCCTGCTGAGCTTATATCCACAAGGTGGGAATGAAATACAAGTAAATGTGAAATATTGACCTAATACCCTAATAGCAGGCAACAGGGGCCCAGACTAAGCAGTGAGCTTGAAAGGGAAAATCTGGACACACTCAGTACATTCAAGTGCTCATTTCTTCTTTTATAGACAATAGTGACCAAGGGGATTCATTTGAAAGTTGTCAGCTGATAAAAAGGTAGAGTTTTTTTTGTTTTTTTTTTTTAAAGGGAGAGACTTAACCAAGACTGTAAAGTCAGTTGAGAGGTCTTCTCCTCTCCTTCCCTTGAGGCTCTGATGTTATATCTTCTTGACATACAGTTAGCAATGATTAACTTGCAATATGAGGCTTACATTCTCCTAAGATAACTGAGATTAAAATGACAAAATAGGGAGAGGCACCTGAGTGGCTCAGTTGGTTAAGCACTGGACTACAGCTCAGGTTGTGGTCTCTTGGTTTGTGGGTTCAGGCCCTGCCTCCAGCTCTGTGCTGACAGCTTAGAGCCTTGAGCTGCCTCAGATTTTGTGTCTCCCTCTCTCTCTCTGCCCTTCCCCCACTCACACTTAGCCTCTCTCTCTCAAAAATAAAACATTTTTTTAATGACAAAATAGTGAGCTAAGATGTGAAAGACATAGCTATCCTATTGTCAAACAAACATAAAATTAGGTGCACTATTATTTCTCCTCTGGAGGAAGGACAGGAGCTAACATTTATCAACTGGTACTCTTATCTGCTACCTATAGGTTATAAGGGAGGCTCTGAGAAATGAAGTAAGCTGTCCCCAAGGGCATGTACCTTAGGAAGAAACTAGAACCAAAATTTGCAGAATGTGCCGGGTTTCCAAATCTATGCCCACCTACTATACAGGATGATCCGATAGAATTTTTGGTGGAAATTCGAGCTGCACACTGAGGGAACTGAGAAATGTGCAGGTGCACACAAAGGAAGGTTTTTCCTGACATTTACCAGGGAGGCCTAGATTTACCACTTTCTACTTTTATAATATACACAAATGTATCATCAAGATACATATTTAGAAAATCTTCATTGTTCTCCTCCCAAATACATGAATAGGTTCCCTGTCATTGTGAATGACACAAAGAAGCATTCCTCCTCTCTGTTAAACACAAAACTAGAATAGGGTCCTCTCTCCCATTATAAGTTGACTGCTATTCAGCAAGAATAAGAGTGGCACGGAATCACCGGTAGGTCAGTGAGCCAGCCATCCCATCAACATTTACCAAAAGTCCTACTGATGCCCAGCATGGATACATAGAGTTAAGAGATGGTTTCTGCCATCAAGAAATCTGAATGAGAATTGGAAGGACAGGTGGAAAATACTTATGACCATGGATAACAGCTCTGGGATGCTCCAGAAACCCAACCACATATGGAGCATTTGGCACAGAATGGAAGAGACAGATGCCAGCAGAGGCTTCCAGTCTAGGATTTAGCCAGGAGTATCCGGAGAGTGCTGAAAACAAGTGGCCAATCATAACTGGAGTGCAATGGAGTGGGGAGGAGCAGTCTGGAAGTGAGGTCTAAGAGCTAAGCTGGGTCCAGATGGGGTTAGGCCTAGTGATGCCTCTGTCAGTTTGTTAGCAAACTAACATGATCTGATGGAGGTTTTAGGAAGATGACTTGTAAGATAGAGGACAATTTGGAACGGGGAGAGATTACAGATAAGCAGAACATCTAGGGAGGTGGCCTACTACCAGAAGTCCCAATTATGTGGGTCTGAGCTAAGAGAGTGACAGTAGACAAGAACAGGTAGAAGAATATTTAGGAGAATAAACTGCCAAATGTACTGACAGTCTAGGATGATGGGCAAGGAAGAGACTGAGAGCTTCACTGGAAGTACAGCACTGGGTGAAAATGAAAAGTGATTTTAAAATGTCCTTTAAATTTGTTTAATGTTTATTTACTTATTGATTTATTTATTTAGAGAGGGGGGACACGTGCACAAGCGGAGAGGGACAGAAAGTGAGGAGAAAGAGAATCCCACTTAGGCCCTGCCCGGTCAACGTAGAGCGCTACATCGGGCTCGAACTAAGGAAACATGAGATCGTGACTGGACTCGAAATCAAGAGTCAAACAAAACACTTAACTGACTGAGCCACCCAGGCTCCCATTAAGTGTCTTTTAAAACTGTGGTTGCTTTAATTCTAAGACTCCTTGTACTGTAGCACTCCTAAATAAGATTTTGTTATAATAGTGATAACACCCACAGGATAGTTTTTAAATAATTAAGAAAGTAAACAAATGGCTTGGCCCATTATCTCCAGAATAAGGAAATGCAGGAGGAAATGCACATATTCAAGGTAAAGAAATAAGGTAGTGACTACTTGAGTAAGATAGCCCCTTTCTCCAAGTGCAAATACAGAACATGGCCAGCATGAGCGTGAATCATACCTCAGTGGGTTACCTCCCCCCAGCAAAAACTCATACACCACTTCCCAAAACGAGTTCTCAGTGTGAGCCCACACTGCTTTCTACTCTTTCCCCTAAAGGGAACACTTGGATTTATCATTATAAATGTTGACAGAAGATGAACTCTAAATTCTAATTTTAGTTAGACTTCATCTAAATTTCAAAGTACCAAGGAAGAGCAGTAACCCCTAACGCAAATGCCTGCGGGGACAGTCTGATAATAGAAATCAGTAAAGGGGCACCTGGGTAGCTTGGTCCGGTTGAGCATCCGACTTTGGCTTGGGTCATGATCTCACGGTTCATGAATTCAAGCCCCGCATGGGGCTATCTGCTGTCAGCACAGTGCCTGCTCTGTATTCTTTGTCCTCCTCTCTCTGCCCCTCCCCCACTCACATTTTTTTCCCTCTCTCTCAAAAATAAATAAAACATTTAAAAAAAAGAAATCAGTAAAACAGCCTGGATGCAGTGTAATGGGGGGTGGTGTGGATTAGAACAAAAGGAACCAGTTTGCCTGCTTTGTTGATCTGAAAACATGGTTGCCAATGCTTTGTACAATTAGCCCATCAAGAGGTGGAGCCTCTGGTCCTTCTGCTTACACCTTGTTGGGCCAGAGATTGCTGAAACCAAATAGAATACAAGACAAGTGATGCAGTATGATCTCAGAGGCTAGATCCTAAGAGGCCAGGTGGCTTTTGCCTTGTCCGGCTGGAACACCTGATCTTGGATCACCGAGTCACCATCTAGGCAGACTGACTCCTCTGAGGCCGCCATGCTGCAGAATGCACATACAAAGAATACACGGAAAGCCTGGAAGCTGCATACCTATCTGGGGGATTCCCAAGAAGCCTCAAGCCGTCCTGGCCCAGGCACATATGTAAATTACTACTCCTTCAGAGGGTTTTCCCAGCCACTGTGGGGTAGAAACAAGCCATCCTCATTACGCTTTGTCCAAATTTCCAACTCCCAGATTCCATGAGCACAGTGAAAGGGTTGCGATTTTACAATACTAAGTGCCAACATGGTTCGTCGCACAGCAATGGACAACTAGAACATCTCAAGAGAAAGGTAGCCACCGCTCTATTCCCACTGACTGCTGCCATGTGGGAGCAGAGGGCCAACGTCAGGAGACCCTTCCATTTATTAAGAAAAGTCAGAAACTTGGGACACCTGGGTAGCTCAGTCAGTTAAGCATCTGACTTCAGCTCAGGTCATGATCTCACAGTTTGCGAATTCGAGCCCTGTGTCAGGCTCTGTGTTGACAGCTCGGATCCTGGAGTCTGCTTCCGATTCTGTGTCTCCCTCTCTCTCTCTGTCACTCACCCACTTGCACTCTGTCTCCCTCTCTTTCAAAAATAAATAAATGTTTAAAAAAAAAAAAAAGAAAAGTTAGAAACTTGCGGGTGATTTTTCCCATTGTTAGAACACTGTGTCAGCCAAACAAAACATGATTGTGACTGGATTCAGTCCTTGGACCACCAGCTTGCAGCTTCTTGGGTCATATATAGCAAAGTGTCCTTGATGACTGCCACTTTTAAAGGGCATATGGTCAGTGGTTCAGACCACCTTGCCATCACCACTCTGTACCATACCAGCTTTTGTTGCTGCTTCTCCTTCAACAACACCTGGCTGACAGTCAGCCCTTGTAAAGGCTGAGAAATTCCAAAAATATTCCTAAAGACACTCCAGGATTTACTTTAGTTTTAAACCTCCAACAGATTAGAAGAACCTACTCTAACACCTCAAGCCATGGTGAGCACAACAAAGCCAGAGGACAAGTTTGGAAGGCACAAATGATTCCAACTGCTCAAGCAGTGCGGCCAGGATCCAAGACCTACAAAGCAGAGCAGGAACTCAGTCGTGGAATCAAAGGTGAGCACAGAGCCTGGAACACACCGGTACCTAAACATATAAGTGAATGGATGGATAAGTACCCATTTCAACAAATGACTTGCCTAGCCTTTCCTTACGCTACATTTTGGCATCACCAAATACACAACCTAATCTAGATTCATGTAGGGTCTTAAACTCATGTAAATTGTTGAGAATCTAAAATAAAAATGACCAATTCTCCCAGGTTTCAATCAGGACAGGCCATTCACTACAGTTCACTGCAGATTAAAAACTTTGCCCAAAATAAAAGAATTAACCAATAAAGGCCATTCTCATCTAGACCACTTAGTAGGGAGTCTTGTATCCAAGCCAACATTTAGTTCCTTGAGAGAGAGGAAAAAAAAAAAAAAAAAAAAGAACAGACTCTTATTTGCATCTTTGTAATTTTTACAAAGTATCACCCAGGCCTAAATTAATATCGTAAGTGACTAGGATTTTGTTTGTCTGTTTTAATTTCCTTTAGAAGAAGCAGAGAAAAGACGTCACATGAGACTCAGCAAGATTATTTACTTTCAAATAGGTTGCATTCAACAAATTAGCATTCTATTTACTTTCTGTGAAATCACTGTACCACAGCCATCTGTACAAGTGAGCGAGGATATAATTACCCTATCAAGACAGAATATTAAAGATGACTTGGATGTGAACTCAGATAGCAGAGTCAAATCTGCCACCATTCTGTGATCTGGTCAGGAGGCCTTCAGAGGATGGCTTAGAAGGCCCAGACTTTGATACCAAGGTCAAAAGATTTCTTCCTTTCCTTTCTGCCTGCATGAGACCCCAGGCCTGCATGCACAAGAAAGCTCTTGAAACAGGTGAAGAATGCCTTCTGCCTCCTGTCCAGGTTATAAATGGGGCATTTTTGAGATTTGATATGGGATACCAAAGGAAATCCTGGTTTCTTCAGTATTTAGGAGTGGATGCTTGAAAACCACAAAGTATCAAGAGTTGACAAGAAGACCGGAAAAAACATCCTAGAGACTAAGAACCCAGGCTGCCAACTGTCCTAATAACGTCCCCTTCTCTTCCACATCCCTTTTATCAAGCATTCTGGGTGAGCCTGGAAGAGAACAATGGGAAAGCTTGACTGTCATCCTGAACTTATAAAATCACCGTGAAGGTTTCTCTCTGAGTCAAGCTGAGCTCAAGAACATTTCTTGACCTCATGGCAAGTGCTTCACCACGGTGCCCGATAAATTCTAAGATTCAATTCCTCAAACCAGGCTTTTCTCGATCTAGGTTAATCTAGGATTCCAGGAGCTGTGACTGCAGGAAAGTAAGGGCTCCTATGTTGCTCAAACATAGAGCATTGCTCCAAATTACTCTGCTCACTCTCCTCAGTGAGCTAAAGTAGGTGTTGGTAGATCAGGCATCTGTTTGTGTATGTATGTGTGTGGAATATGGAGAGGAGAGACCCAGAACAAAACTTCATTTTATAGATAAAATTAGCAATTTTATTTTTTCTGAGCTAATCAAACTTCATATCCTGAACATTATTCAAAACTCTTAAATAAGTAAATCCTCCTAAAAGAACTCAGAATTGAGGCAGACAGGCAATTAAAGGAACCTTAGACTCAACCTTTTCAAAAGGGAACCTACTGAGGTCACATTTACCTAATTAAGCTATTAAAATGGAAATTCTGCCCGGATAGTTCCATAGCAAAGGAAGGAAAAGGAAGATACAACAGGAAAAACTAGGCCTTTGGTGGATTCAAGGATAAACATTGTCACCCTTCTGTAGCAAATTATTATTCTCTAGGAAAAAACATTAAAAATCAACAGCACCTCAGCGGGTGGGTTATGGGTAGAAGTGAGTAAAAGCTTGGTTTCCTTTAAAACATTTATATTTTGTTCCTCTCCACCCCAGAAGGCCCCACTAAATAAAGAAGACATGGCGGAGACTAAGGAAAAGAAGCTAAAGGTCAAGGTTTTCGAAGATGTGCCAATTTGAATGTCTACTTTTAAAAAATAAAATCCCCCTGCCTACAAGCTGATTGTGTGTCTTTATAACATGCCTATCCTTACAGATGTGACCAAGTATGCACCCTCCATGACAAGAAGAATCCAGTAATGGTGTTATCTGGGACCATCTATTCACTAGTCCAGAAATCTGGCTGATGTGTCCCAAAATAATTGCTTTTGGGGTCTCTGGGTTGGACCAAAGGTTTTCAAACTTAGTAAAGTCAGGTTTGTTCAGGTAAAAGCTTAAGCAGGAGTGTGAACAAACCAGTTAAAAGCAGGGTTGCCCTGGGGAAAGGGTACCAGTGGTCTGGGTGAAGGGGGTGGCGGAGCCTGCCTATTGCCCCTTGTTCACATCAACCTGTCCCCAGAGAGGCTCCACAGATGCACTAGGGCTCAGCAGAGCAAAGTTTGGAGATGATCTGAGACTTAACAACACCACAGGCTAAAAGGAGGTCAAAACACTAAAGTGGAAAGCCATCAAAATGAATAGGACATGTAAACGCTAAATTGGGTTAGGTTTACTTTCTAGATTAAGCAAAGTGTCAACAAGTTTCAAGATTATTTTGCTCTCTTTATTGTTTTAACAGAAGTAGTTTATTGATTTTTACTTAGCACGATCTTTCTGCCTTCCAGGCAATGAGGCCATATTTTCCCCCAAAATCTTATAACATCTTTATTACTGACTCAGAAGATAGTAGTCAGGAGATGGATTTTCTTAATTGATAACTCTCACAGTAAAACTCCTCCACTAAAAAGAAGTAGTAATTCAGTATAGCCTTTACTGGAAAAAAATAACAGAAAAGGTCGATATGATGTCATAAATCGGGGTAGAGAGAGCCCTCAAGCCCTAATCATTGCACAACTGCCTAGCCCTGGAACCCTTAAGGAATAAAAAACTATTAGAATTAAAACTGAGTTATAAAATCCCAACAAGAGTTTAGTTTGCTTTGTGTTGTTTTGTTTTAATGTTAAAAAACTAACTCTCCAGGTTCACTTAGTTTAATTACAAGGTCTAGAAAATGAAGAACATTTTATGTTTCTCCCCATTTGGAAACAAACACTGCTTGTATGAAGCACCCATGCGCAGCATTTAACACTCTGTCTAGCCCCTATTTACTTTCTAGAACCATCTGCCACCACCTAACAAAGACACCAGCACAGATCTACTCACATCCTCCTCATTCCTACAACAGCATCAATTCCATTTCTCACAGACATCCCCACTCCCTGGGCCAGCCTACCCAAATCCAGGCACTCCCTAGGACTCAAGCTCACAACGTGCCTCTGTAAGTGGCCAGCTCTGTCATGGCAGCCGGTGAGCCATCTTCCAGGCCCACAGCAAGGCTTCAGTCTATTTGTTTGTTTTTTGGTTCTGAGTTTTGTTTTGTTATTTTTTGTTTGTTTTGTTTTTATTATAGAGAGAATGTGCATGAATTGGGGGGAGGGGCAGAGGGAGAGAGAGAATTTTAAGCAGCCTCCACACTCAGTGCAGAGCCTGACTCAGGGTTCAACCCCATGACCCAGAGATCATGACCTGAGCCAAAAGCAAGAGTCAGAAGCTCAACTGACTGAGCAATTCAAGAACCCCCCATTGTATCAGGTTCCTAATCATATACCTTCATTATTATTTACATCCTCCCATGGATATGTCAGACCAGGAACTCCTAACGTGAAGAGGCTATGGCTCACTTGTCTGCTCTCACGGAGTATCTATCATTGTGCCACACCCACACAAAATACACAGCGCTTGGTAAACAAATGAGTGTGTTTAAGCATTATTTCCAATCATCTGCCATCTACACATGGAACAGTACAGAAATGTACAAAGTAAGTGAGCCATGAACGGACTTTGGTTTTCTACTAGCACCCACACTCATGAGTCTTTTATCAACGTGTGCTTTCCCTTACTGTCATTTATGTTTGTTTTACTATGTTGTTTATCTCAGGACATACTCTGATTAGCCTTTAATTTGTCGTAATAAATCTCGATTATCTCTGGCATTGTTTAGAACTTGTAGCTGCCTCATGAGTCAAGGCAATGATTTACAATGAAATTGCTATAGATTTTGTCCTTCCTCTCACTTAACATTACCTTCCCAATTACATTCAAGAGCCTTACTCCAAACTAGTTCAAACACCAGCTATAAATTAATAGGATTAAAAGAAGAAATGAGAAAATGTCTTCATTCTGTCCAAAGGTTTCAGAAAAAGACCACCAAAATCTGGTAAGGTGAGATATAACATCACATGAAGAGCCTGGTACCATGTACTGGTCATAGGTTTACACTCTTCTCAACTTTAGTTGATAGCGATATTCTCCCATCTGGTGCAGAGATGGCAAAGAAACTTGAGAAAAATCCAGTCTACAGTAGAGTAGAAAGTGAAATCCTTCACTCTGATTTTCCAGAGCACTATTCCACTAAGCAACATGGGAAAATACGTAAGCATGGAAACACAGTGCACATGTTTCATTCATGGCCAGTGCATGTGCAGTCCACCCTCTAGGACATGCCCAAGCAGAAAAAACCGGGCATAAGGCTGACTTCAGACCTGTACAAATCCCAAGTCCCCTCCACTACAGCCTCCTTCACTCCTTGTTCACCGACAAGGTATTCAGACTCATCAGTGTGGCCACTTCAAAGGGGATTGGGTCTATTCTGACATTGCTAGAACTTCTGGAACCCTGACAAGATTCTTACAAGGCACAATGGCGCACAGATCACATTTAGCTCAGCGTTCCTCAGGCTGTGCCATCCATGCACAATGAACTCTCCTCCAAGGCATGGAATCCCTCTCGGATACCATCCTTGCTGTTCTCCTTTAGGAGCCCAGCCCCAGCAGTACAACCCCTGGAGGAAGTTGGATGGGGTGGCAAGCAGAGAGAGGAAGCCCCAATCTAAGATGGCCAAATCCACAGGCTGCTGAATCATCTTTCTTCTTGTCCTGGGGAGAAAAGCAGCAAGAACCTGGTAGTAATAATGTGGATTTTGATTCCTGGCTTCCACTGAGGCACACAGACCATGCCTAAGCGAAACTAAGTGAACGCTGAGAATTGTTTGTCAACATACATACCTGGTGAAACCAGATTTCCTACAATGGCGGGATTAAAAAAAAAAAAAAGTCCCAGAATGCACTGCACACTAGAAATGTACTTTTGATTGCATTATTGAATCTGAACTCTGGGCTACCTGTTTCCAAAAATGTTCGATGGAGATGCATCAGTACAATGTTGTCAGCTATTTATGTTGTCAGCTATTTCTTTCTTTTTAATGAATGGGAAAGTCCAACTTTTTATTTTTTATTTTAGAGAAAGAGCCTGACTGGAGGAGAGTGGCAGAGGGAGAGAGAGAATCCCAAGCAGGGTCCATGCTCAGCACGGAACCTGATGCAGAGCTCGATCCCATGGCTCTGGTATCATGACCTGAGTCACAACCAAGAGTCCAGACACTCAATCAACTGAGCCACCCAGGTACCCAGGTGCCTGTTTTAAATATTCAAGTGATCTTTTATGAAATGATGGTGTTAGAGGAGGATTATTATTTTATAGTCCACACCTAACAAAAGTAAAGAGTTGGCAATTCCAAGTTTATGTTTAGGTCTTTCATATCTGGAAAATTTAAATTCTAGGACTACTTGCTTACAAGTTCTCTATCCGGAGCCACTTAAGTGAGAGAGAAATTATTTTGCCCACAGAAGTTGGGGGATGTGCTAAAGGTCACATAGTAAGAAAATAGCAAAGTCAACTCTGTATATCCAGATCACCACTAGGCACATAGGCCATGATGACTTTAATTTTTAAAATTATTTATATCGAATGGGTAGTGACTCTAACAATCCAGGGAACTCCATATCAACAACTCCAAGGTCATTTTCTCCAGGAATGTACTTATGTAATAGATTTTCTCCAATAGTTTAAAATCCTTCTGAGTGTAGTTGACACACAGCATTACATTAGTTTCAGGTGTACAACATAGTGATTTAACTTCTCTACACATTATGCTATGCTCACCAGAACACTGTCACCCTACAACGCTATTCGCAATACCATTGACCGTATTCCCTATGCTGTACCCTTTATTTCTGGGACTTTTTCATTCCTTATCTGGAAGCCTGTATCCCCCATTGCTCTTTACCCATTTTCCCCATTCTCCCAACCCCCTTCCCTCTGGCAACCATCACTTTGGTCTCTGTATTTAGAGGTCTGGATTCTGGTTATTTATTCATTTGTTTCGTTTTAGATTCCACGCATATTATATCTTATTTGTCTTCCTCCATCCAACTTATTTCCTTTCCATAGATTTTCAACAGTGACTGCATGAGTTTGCATCCCCACCAATAGTGCATTGGTGTTCCTTTCTCTCCACATCCTCACCAACACTTGTTATTTCTTGTCTTTTTGATGTGTAGCCATTCTGACAGATGCAAGGTGATATCTCATTGTGGTTTTAATTTGCATTTCCCTGATGATGAGTGATAGAGTATTTTTTCATGTCTCTTGATGCCTTTTAAGTGGTGCATCACACTACTTAACTCCATGAAAGAGTTTATTTTTAAGGGTTCTTAAATACATTTTAAAAGATCTATCACTTCTATTCATAATTAAAATAGAATTTGGCTAAACAAGGTTTATAAAGTTGTTTCACTGCTTTAAAGCTTAAATGAAGTTGAAATGCCATATGCCAATTTAAGGGTGGGTATCTCTTACTTTAACACATGGGTGAAATTTGATGCCTACAATTTAAAAAAATTTTTTTTAATGTTTATTTTTGAGAGACAGAGACCAAGCATGAGCAGGGAAGGGGCAAAGAGACAGAGACACAGAATCTGAAACATGTTGCCTGCAATTTAAAAATAACTAAGCTTTGTGAATAGGTATAATAGTACATGTATAGCTCACTTTTTAACATGAATCCCTATTGTGTACATGACTGTATAGACTCTGGTGAGAATAATGGTTCCGAAGAAAAATTTATGTCCTAGGCCAACAAACCCCAAAGTGGGCAATTTTGAGGTGGCAATAGGAAATGCTAAAGATATTAAGGGTGAAGACCATGCGGCACATAGTTTTACGGGAAGAAGGACAGGAGTATTGGTCTTCATTTTAAGTGTTAACGGGACACTAAAAATGAACAATTTTCAAGCCTGTTCTTCCACAGATTTTGAAAAGCTTGATAGTACTAAACACTTCCTCGTGAATATCACTATACTGGGGGAGCTATTCATGGCAAGCCACCTGGACAATGGTTATTTCTAGACCCCTAATTGATCATAATGTTAAATGTACTCTCTTCCTAAGTACCCTCATATGTAAAATCCACAGCTAAATTCAGCCAGTTCCCCCCATAGCTCCATGACCACGACAATTCTGGTTGGTTCTCTGGTTGGTTCTTGTAACAAGGAAGTGGCCCATCAATAAAAGACAGGTGCCTGTTAATAAAGAGCACTGCCAAACAAATCCTTTGAAATGCTTCATGGCCTTGTCTCCCTCACACCACCTTTGTCGGCTATTTTCACTGTCTTTCTTATTGAAAAAGGACTCTTATCTCGCTTTCCTACTAGCTGCATCGAATCCATCATTTGCGGATAGGACTCATAAGTTGCCTTTCAGGGTCTTCTTATTCTGTTTGAACTGGCACTTGCTGTCTAGGGAACTAGAAGACATGCTGAATTAATGAGCATGGTTAATTTGAATTCTCAAGAGTGGTTCAACAGACCAGGCTGCTTAGAACAGAAATCTGCAACTCAGATATTCTGACCTTTTAAATGCCATCAAAAGTGTAATGTAAGTGTACTTTACTTCTGCCTATAGTAGCATAAATCAGAATAACTGGCTTAATTAGTTTTGTTTGCAACAAGCTGAGTTATTAAAAAACACAGCTCCTTGAGAGCAGTTGGTGTTACCATCTGGCCCATCCCCTTGCTCCTGGTCTCTTTCCCTTCTGTTTCTTGCAGTCCAGAAGCTGACACTTCTCCAGACACACAGCATTTGGGCTGTGAATGCAAGTGGAGGTGTGAGGACGGGACTAAGGTCAGTCCATCTTCACAAGAATATTTATCTGGAGGAATATGGCCTTGAAGTGGAGAATAGTCCATGTAGAAGGAAAAAAGGCAGTAAGGTTTTGGCCTCTTGGGCTAGGAACAGACTACTCCTTCCACTAGGACTGTATTTCAGTAGCTGCCCTTAAGCTGTGAATCCTATACCCCATGTGGCCTTATCAAAGGTTCCCAGACAACAGATATGCGCTCACCAGCTAGACTACCAGGTCTTCTATGAGTCTACTGATGTTCATCTGGTCTCATTTCTTATCATTGCAGTGCTCTGATTTTCTGGAATTTCCAACAGACTGGAGGAAGAATGGTTCTCCATTCCATTTCGGATCTTCATGATTATTACCCCTACTTCAAGTGGTCTCAAAGTCTAGAAAATTAAACGTCTTTCTTATAACATGAATTCCATGCCCTTGGGAGTCTGCTTGATTTTAGCCTTCTGCTAACTGGCAATTGGCCTTGGACAATTCACAGAACTTCTTTGGAAGTCATTTTTCTCCTTCAGAAAAATGGGAAAGTTGAACTGGATAAAATACAGAGTACTTTACAGATTTATGTTCTATGACTTTCTGACTTCCTGAACCAAATACAACTACTGTGTCCTAATTTCTTTCTGTTCATCAGCATTAGGATATCTATTCTCCAGTGAATATATACACATGCACGTACACGTGTGCTTATGTTTGCATGTAAATATTCATCACTAATTAGGTATTTCTAATGGTAAGAACACACACCATGACCCCAAATGCAATTCATGCTTTTCATCATTTTTGAACCAACTAGCAATTATGGACACTCAGGAAGCTATAGCTGTATACAATCCAGATAAGGGATTTCTTCTAAAAGCCAGTAATTGTTAGAAAGGTAAGAAGGCCTTTCAGTTTCTTAAAAGAAAAAAAAAAAAAAAGACTCAGACAAAAATTATACATTTAAGGCAATGATGAACACACTGGACTAGAAAAGCCAACTCCCTCAGGATGCATCAGAGGCCTTTGAATTTGGGGCCAAAAGTTAAACAAAACATTTGATCCCTCAACTATATCAGCAGGCAAAAATAGTGCTATAAATATTTTGTTTGCAAAATTTTGAAATGTAGAGATTAACCCCTTTGTTTTATGTAGCTGAAAACGAAATTGACAGAGATATAAAAAAAAAAGTCATTCAGTATCTTAAATCCAATACATTTAATATTCTATTAAATACACATACAAGAATACTAAGTACAACATGGGTATGTGGGTATGTGTACAGACACTGCAAATAATAGAAATAGTCTATGAGCAATTACCAAACCCAGCCTTTCTCCCTAACCTATCCTATCTTATAGAAAAGCCTACAGAAGGCCTAAGTAAGGATCTGCAGAAATAAAAAACAAAACAAAACTATAATATTATTGCTGAAGTTTACATTTATCTGGTAATTGAATGTGTGCTTAGTTTCAATCCAGGTCCAAGACCACAGCTCAGGACCTTCTGCACCTTTCCATAAGGATTCAGGTACACAGGGGCACCTGGGTGGCTCAGTTGGTTGAGGGTCTGACTTAATTTCATGATCAGGTCATGATCTTGCTGTTCATAGGATCAAGGCCTGTGTCAGGCTCTGCACTCACAGCGCAGAGCCTGTGTGGGATTCCTCTCTCTCTCTCCCCCTCCCCCTCTCTCCCCCTCCCCTCCCCTGCTTCTACGTGTGTTCTCTCAAAATAAATAAACATTAAAAAAAGAAAAAGGGATTCAATATACAAACTCTATAAAACATAACTCCTTGTTATGTGAAAACTAAACAGCCACCAACCATGTGGGAATAACCCAGTTATGGTCTTTTTATCTTGAGGACAAACCAGTATTGCCCTCACAAGGGAAGTAATGCAGTCTGCTATTCCTCTGCCACTGTCTCTGGCATCTCTTCTGCCTCTCTCCTGATTAAAGATTTTCTGGCTCAGAAAGAGCCACTCTTTATTGGAAACTCTTGAATGGCACTCTAAATATGAGGTCATTTATGTCAGGGGCAGCAGTAACGTGAACCTCTCTTCTGTAGACTCGAGTATCCCATGGTCTTGATATTCAATGCCAAATTTCCTAGAACTCTTGAAAATGAACTCATTTCCGAACATGAAATATACTTTATTTCTTAAATATTTAGAACATACCAATATTTCCTAGAATCAAATTCAAAATAACATCAAGTATACACAATTTTTCCCATAAACATTACATACTAAAATATTAAGGGCAACTTGGTTATGCCCAAGTATTCAAGAAGCGAGTATTTCTCAGTTCTTATATTACAGCAGTATCTTAGTTAAGTATAGTCAAGACCCAGAAAATAAGTGAAGAGAAACCTTGAAAAGCCGAAGTACTTACTGATGCATGGTACGTGTATGTGTGCACTATAGCTCACATATTTTACTGCTAAAAGGACACTTTAAGATCATTCACTCCTACTTGAACAATTCTGATCAATGCGGTTATCCACTTTCCTAAGGTATGAATGAGAACAATTAGAGAGAGAACAAGATTTAGAAACAGCAGTGAGAAAATAAGTTAAAGTGAGGCCAGCTGAGGGCAGCAAGGAATACTGCTGACTGCATGCTGATACTAGATAGGACTGAAAATCTATTAGTTAAAAGTAAATATTGAGCAAGAAAAGAATAGCCATGGGGGTGGGGGTGGGGCAGCTGATCTAAGAACTCACAGTGCTACCTACCCTAAGAGCCTCTGAGGCCTCTAAGCATCAGATGTGGCTAAAATTTAGGAAGATTTTAGAATGTAAGGTCATAAATTTGTATAGAAAACTTACTCTATTAAGTATACACTGGTTCAGTAGGGCTATACCAAACTTTATTATTTTTAAAACTCTGGCAAAGTTTATCTTCACATTCTTTTTTCTAACCAGTGGAGTTTGAGAAAGATCCCTACACCAATGCCTCCAGAATAATCTATCATTACTATGAGTAAATGTATATACCCTTAGAGCAAATCACTGTATTTGTACTAATTTGAAACCTTTGAAAAGTTATCTGATGAAATGGAATACTCACCATAACTTTTTACTTTCTCATGCTTTGTTTCAAATATATTCAATTGAAAAGATAAATGCATCACTAATTCAGTGATATTTTTTTCTATTTTGTCTTTTTGCAATGAACCAAAAATATAAACATTCAGTTGACTTCAATTGGGTCTAAAGAACATGACTATAATCAGCTCATAGCAGCAACTGGCTTACATGACTGGATGCCAGGTGCATTTGAACACTGGTTTGACTAAACAGAATCAAACTGAATGTTTGGCATTGTCCAGATACAAATTCATTTATTAATATAAATATATACACACATATGGATTATAGACACAATCTCCTTTGTGGAGAGGAAAACAGTCCCCCAGGTTTAAAGAATTTTTATAACTTTATTATTGCCAGTGTAGTTAAAAACCTTAAGTTCTACTGGAAAATACCTTTCTAGATTTTCCAATAATAGCTTGCCTCTCAGATAGTTAGCAATTTCTTAAAATTTCCAAAACCAAGCTCTTTGTCACTAAATCAAAATGTATTCTCATAAAAAATGCACTATGCTTTGCACATGCAAGTATAGCACAATAATTGATTATTTTTCAAAACTGTTAAACTGTTGTCCTATCAATGTGTGTATAAGGCTACCAAATTCCCATACCTAAGCTCAAAGATCATAAAACCTTAGCTACTGCTTTATCCCCCTACACATCAGTTCACACAAGAGAAAATACAGAGATCCTCAGTTTAAATCCGTTCTGGTATTCTGTAACCGTTGAAAGTTTTCTCCCAAGAGACATTCAATTTCTATTGTCCAAATTCATTCATAAATGATGTTCTGACTTTTTCTAAGCAAAATAAAAGATTTATGAGAGCAATTACTCATGCCAGAGTGCACCACTACTTAATTTACAGACAACCTTGCTTCAGAGGACTCCTGCTGGGCTCTCCCACACACAGATTATTTTACCCCTCATAGAAAGGTCATTTCGTGTTATCAGCATTTTTCGTTCGCTCATTAATAACCTCAACAGAGAATAAGGAGAAATCTGAAAACTCAGAGTAAAACTTATGAGCTAGGAGATGTGAAATGCAGCAGTCTCCGTGGGAAATATTTATTAGCATTGCAGCATTGCTTGATCTACATGCACCACTGGCATGCACGATAAAACGGTTAGAAATCCATGTGCTTCTCTTTCAGTTTGGATGTGAAGGCTTCAAAAAGTGGTTCTGAACTACCAGATGCCAGAGTCTCCCGAAACTAACCTAATAATCCCATCCACCAAAACCGCAAACTTTCAACCCATACCCCAACCATACCTGAGAACCTTGAAAAGTGGAGGGATGAAGTTTTACAGAACCGGCTGGGGTCGGTCCTTCTCAATCCCAGAATTCAACAAAGAAGGAAAGATGTTAACCTTCTTATTCCCCAAAAGCTTGGGTTCTTCACCTCTACTCGAGCTCTCTCTCATTCTCACCCTCACCCTCACAGACCCCTCTTATAGAACATACACTCACCCAGGGCAATGGTTTTCACCTGGTCTACTCATTAGAATCACCTGAGGAGCTCTTTTTGCAATGTGCCCAGACCCAGGGCAGACCAATTCAATATGCATGTGGGAGGGGGCCCAGGCACTGGTAATTTTGCAAAGCTACCACAGTGATTTTAACCTGCAGCTACATTGAAAACACTGCTTTCTCTGAAGCAGTGGTTTTGTATAAGGGCTGCTCGTGGGTAGAGCCCAGAATGCTGCTAAACCTCCTAAAATACAGAAGACAACAAACAATGATCTGGGGTCCCAATGTGAGTGGTGTCACTGTTGAGAAGCCCTGCTCTAGAGAAAGAACTGGTGGGAGAAACAGTCTACTCTATCTCTGGAAATACTCTCACAAAAGAAGGACGCACTAAGAAGTTTCAAGAGGAAGACTCACAACACTGACTCTCATCCAGCAAGGCTGAATGTAGTTCTACATGGACCCTGTCTGACACAAATGAACAGTTTCCTCGTGGGCACTCTCATTGGCTGGAATGTTGTTGTAGGAGAGCGTGAGGCTACAGTTCACTGGAATGTGCTCTAAGACCACAAAGTAAACAAGACCCACCAGGATAATTATGCAATTTTTTTAGGAGGACGGTAAACAGCAGAATACTGATTCTTCATTCCTTCTCAGTTGTTGATAACCAGCAAGAGGTGTGCCTAGAATTAAAATAAAACTACTTTTATTACCTTTTCAGCTGGATGCATAATACCCAGTGGGTGAACTACTTGTATGGGCGTCTGAGCATCAGCATCATCTTTGCCTGGAAGGTCAACAACAAACAGCTATTGTTGGAAGGAACCTGAATCATCCACAACACCCATGACCTATGCTAAGAAGCTACCTGTTCAAAAGGAAAGATCTGCCAGCTCTTAACTGGAAGCAAAACCACTTGGTTTCATTGTGGAAGGGAACATTTTCACTTAAGAAGGTTTGACCCAACCTTGGATTTCAATGGGATCAGGTAAGTGAATGCCCCCATTCTCAAGGAGGCTATCCATGTCTGTACAGGTCTAGATAAAAGTGGCTCTACAATTACTTTGATTACAAATCTGGTACACAGCAAATAGCTGGCATGAAAACACAAATGCCTTAATGTCTAGATGTAATAGTGTTGAATTGACTTCCTCTTTGCACATGGAATTCTCTGCAAATTGAAAAGCCATAATTGAATAATAAAGAACTTCTAAAGAAGTAAATGCATTCACGAGGTATATTTTTCTGTTTTGTCTTTGCTTTTGTTGTTTTTCAATCAGCTATTAATTTAAACATGGCCATATAGTCTTGGATATTTTAAAGAGAGGAAAAATACCCAAAATTCATCTTTGTATCCAGTTGGAAATTAAATTAATTGTCTTAACCAAAGGAAACTCTTGGATACCAAGTTCATCAACTACTTGGTTCACTGAGTTTGTAATAAGATGTAAAGATGTTCAAGGCACAGTCAAATAAAACAGTACACTAATTGTTTTCACTGATGTTCCATTAGCATGTATATGTGTGTCTTTGGAGGGAAGGTTACAAGTAGGACAAAATTCTGCCAATAGGTTTCATTCTGCCATAATGAAGACACACTTTCCACCTGCTTTCACTTACTACTTTTTCTTCAAAAACATGCAAGTGACAAGGGAGCATAATGCAGATGGAGGGCAAAGTACATGTTAGCACACCCCTCCCCCAAGGTGGGACAGGTGTGATATACCTCAGGCAGTCCTGGCTGCCCAAGAACAAAGGAAAGGAAAGAAAACAAATGGTTAACTGATAAAGATCAGAGTCCTGCAGGACATGGGTCTCCATCCCTTTACAAATATCTTAGTAAATGATAAGAAAAAGGCAATCTTAACAATAGCCTAATCTCCAGAAACCTGGAGACTCAGTTTCCAGGAGCCCCAACATCACTTTTCCATAGTGATATGGGGAACAAAGGCAAGAAGGAAATGGCAGGTAAAATTACATTTCTTTATAACCTGCAGCCCATTAACCAATACTTGAGGCAAATACAGAGTAGAACACTTCTCCAGTAACTCCCTCCAGGCTTAATGTTAATGTTTTGCTACAGGGAAAAACAACCTTAGCTTGACAATAGCTAGGCCTCCAGTATCCTGTGACTCTTCTTTAAGCATATGAATATCTCTTGGGAAACTGTCCATTTGCCTTTTCCTCTCCAACTCCATAGTATAATAACCAGTCACTCTTCACAACCCCAGAGCAGCTCTTTCTGCCCATGGGTCCTGTCCCTGGGCTTTAATAATATCCCCTTTTGTGCAAAGACGTCTTCAAGAATTCTTTCTTGGCCGTGGGCTCCCGACCCCCCTTACCCCAGAACCTCATCACAAGTGCTCACCCAAAACACTCATTGTCTCACACCAACTCCCAACAGAATGACTCTGTAAATGACTCAGCAGATCTGCAATTTGGGATTTACCTTGCGAATGGTTCCTACTTGTTTCTACACCAATGATTCAACCAAAGTGTGCAGGGATTAAGAATATGAAAAGTCATGTCTTACCATCCATATCAAAAATTAATCTGTAACGGCAGGATAAATTCAAGCTACCAATGCCCAAGTTTATAGGCTGACGATCCATAAACATCTCATTGTGCCACTTATTTTCCAATTAATTATTGAAATAAAAATGCAATGCAAATGCACTACAAATATACTTTGGTGAGGATACCAATTGTCAGAAGATATGTCACATAAGAATGAGAAAACCTGAAGTAAATGTAAGAATTAAATACAGTGTTATTCTAAATACTGCATCAATGCCACATCAAATTTTAAACTACATAAAATGGTTAAATATTAAAAATCATTTGTTGGATCATGACGTTTATCTGAAGCCATGTAATAATAAGCCATGACACAATGTCATCCACATATAGAAATATACCCTACTTTATGCAAGGCATTGCTTAAAAATTGCACCTGAAACCTTTTCTTATGAGTTAAATCATGCCTTGATTAAACTAGAGGAGTTCTTTATTTAAAAGAGCACATTGGGAAAGAAAAGAATTGTTTTATAAGTGAACTACTAGCCCCTAAGTAATTTTGGGAGGGGGGTGGTTCGAGATACAAAGTTTCCCTAAAATAGTGCACATGTTTATTTCTCATGCTCATTAAAAAGTAATTGAGAAATGGAAAAGTCATAAACTTGACCTTCCCATTAACCCATGGGAAGATAAGCTTCATGGCCAATGGCTCACCTCACCACAGTAACACAACTAAAATGTCTTTTCAAACGACTTTCATCTCCTGTGAGAAGTGCACAGTCAAGGCTGCCCACAGCAATCAGGGCAGCATCTGGGTCAGTCCTGGAAAGAGTGAGGGAAAGTGTAATTTACCTAGTAAAAGCTGCAGCCAGCCAGCCAGAAGGCCTCAGCACACGGTGGGGGCTTGGCTTCTCCCAGCTTTCACCTCAAAACCCAACCCAGAAATCAGCAGTATCTCATTTTCCCCACCCTTTCCAATTCCATCTGCACTTAAAAGAACACTGGATGCATTAGAAGCCAAGCTTCAGGACTCAATTTTCAGCACTAGGAGAAAAGGATTAGGATGAAATGGGATCCAACAGGTAAATCCCCAGGTACAATATTGAAAATTTACCCCTTCATGTCACTGCTAACATTGGCCGCCTCCACCACTGCTCAGAGATCACTGCACGTAGACTCTGTAGCAGCTTTCGAATAAAGCAAACAACCTCAGATATTTTGGATGAAAAAAACCCAGTTTATAAAATCAAACATTTTAGTTCTAAGTCAACCATAAGTAACAGAAAAGGATTTGGGAGGGGATTTTGTTTGTTTGTTTGTTTGTTTTCAGAACCTTTTTTTTTTCCTCTCTGGAGTTCAGAGTGGTTTTAGAACCAAGATGCAGAAAATTAAACCTCTTCCAAAAGGTTTAGGGTCAGGTTTAGAGCCGCCTTGGCAAACACAGTGGATGTTATACTTTGAAAACCAAAGGAGCGTCCAAGTACATCAGCATATTTTAAAGAGGAACATTTAAAAAACTGGGGAGGCTGCCTCCCAGTGAAAAAGAGCATGCTATTCAAAGTACGTTTAGGGGAGTCTCAGGGTGGGGGTAGGTTTTGAGAGAGTATGGAAGGAAATCATTTGGTGTGTTTCTCATGCAATGAACAGGAAGTCCCCGACAGGTGGAAAAAATCCTCCAGATAAAGTAAGACAGATCTATAGGCATTCAGACAACATGGCACGAAGCCTGTGGGGACACCGTATTTCTTTTTCAGTGTTACTGTTTTTCATAATAAATATTCATTTCTTTATGCATATAAGCTGTTAACTGGATTCAAAAACCTTTGTGTAAGCGGTTAGATGAGAACCCCAGTAGGAAACTGGCACAACTAGAAAAATATTCAAGTTCAAGATGGAAGAACCTTAGCTTGGTTCTCTTTTTATCTTCAATACGCACATATATCCCCCTGACCACTCAGGGTCCCATGGAATTATTATTCCTCTCCTTCCCCTAACCCCTCATCCTCTGTTCTTCTCCAGGCTTAGTTGATAACTGGACAAACGACAACAAATGGAGGGGGAAGAAAGACATGGAGACTCCTCTCCCCAGCCCACCCCTGTGCAGCGCCTGCCCTTCCTAACTTGGCTGGTAAGCCCTGGATTGTTCATAACTCTCTACTGAGCTGTCCCAGCCAAGGCAGCTCCCCGGCACGTACTGACCCACCGTTCATGCCACTGTAGACACTCCGATGATGGGGAGACACGTCCTCCTGCGCCTGCCTTCGGAGGGTGCCCTCCCTGCTGCCTCCGCCGCCGCCTCCGCCGCCTCCGCCCACATGTTTGTGATCAGGGCTCCCCCCATAATGCTGTTTGAGGTGCTCCGGGCTGGTGCCCCTGGGTCTGGGTAGATGCTCCAGGCTCCCACCGAGGGCGTGTTTCTGAAGATGTTCGGGGCTCCCTCCGCTGTGCCTGGCATGCTCAGGGCTGCCCCCGGGCCTGTGCTTCTGAAAGTGTTCCGGGCTCCCGCTCAGCACGTGCTTGGGCAGCGTCTCGGGGCTGCTCCCGGGGTGTGGGTGCCTTTGTTGTTCGGGGCTGCCCTTGCACAAGGGTTTGTGGTGCTCGGGGCTGGGTCCTTTCAGTGCTTTTGGGTGATCCGCGGTCCCGGAGGCTCTGGGTTTCTGGAGATGCTCGGGACTGGTGCTCCTGTGCTTAGAGTGCTCCGGGCTGCCCTCGCCCCGGGGCTTCTGCAGGTGCTCCGGGCTGCCGCTGCTCGCGTGCTGCTTGTGGTGGTCGGGGCTGTCGGTGCTGCCCGTGCTGGAGGTGCTGCTGCCGTCGCCCACATCCCGCACGTAGGGCGCAGTGGAGGCGGTGAGCTGGCACAGGCTGGCCTGGCTGTCGATGGAGCAGCGACTGCCCGCACAGCCCGCACCCTTTTCCTCGTCCAGCAGCACGCAGAGCTCCTTGAGCTCCATGTTCTCCTTCACCACCTCCTCCTGTTTCACCTCCAGCTCCTTCAGCTTCTGCAGGTATAAGGCCACTTCCTTGTGCATCACCCCAGCCGTGTAGCGGCCCAGTCTCTGCCACTCCCGGGACACTCTCTTGCCTTTCTGCCGGTCATCGTCCAGGAAGCAGCAGAGGTCTCTCAGCTCCTGGTTGTCCTCCTGGAGCTTCTGGTTGATATCCTGAAGAAAGAGACACAACCATTCAAGGGAGGTGCACATTGGAGGCATCATCAGGTTCAGACCTGCTGGGAGGGAGGCTGGAATTGGCGGATTCTCTGTGATGTTAGGGGAGGAGGTGAGAAAAGGAGAGGAAGCTGATGATGTGTAGCTCTGCATAAAAATAACAATAACGGGCATGGGTTATGACCCCTGCCTAATGCTTACTTGACCCCTGCCTAATGCTTACTTGCATCATCTCGTTGAATTTTCACCAAACACTTGGGGCGATAATGATTATTATGGTTCTTTTACAGAGGGGGCAACTGGTCCTCACAAAGCTTCACTTGCCCAAGGCCATCCCTTAAGGGAAGGCAACAGGCCTTCTATCAACACAAACACATGCACTGCCTAGTGTTCAGCCGTTGACATGGGAGGAATGGCCCATTCCCTCAGGGGACCAGCACAATTGCCCTCTGGTGGCATTTCCATCCTGTACCCCAAGGCCTATTTCCTGTGCCCCAGCATCTCCCAGGGATCCTACACAAAACACAAGCAACACCAAGCTCTTGTGTGATATTCAAGCTCCCCTCCCCAAATTGCATCTCTCAGCAAATGCCACCTCCACCCATCCTGCTGCCCTTCCTAAGAACCTGTGGTCATGCCAGCTTCTCCTTCTCCCTCACCTTTCACTTCTTAGAGCTACACAGGTCTTCTGAACCCTACCTCTGAGATTTCGCTCATCTTGTCACTCCCATGCATCACATGCTAAAAGCACCTCACTACCTTTAGGATAAAGTGCAAAATCCAAGTCTCCCAAGAGCTCCACAATCCTCTTAACCTGGTCTATTTCTCCCGCAAAAATGGTGGTCCACTCCATTGTGACTCATTCAGTCACAAGTGTTTAGTATGTATCTATTATGTGCCAGGTACCAGTCCAGGTACTAAGGATGTATCATTGGACACAGCAAAGACTTTGACATCCTGTGGCTTTCATTCTGGTGGGAAAGACTGGCAAAAGGAGAGTATAGAGCACAATCATGTCGTGACAAATGCTGGGAACAAAACTAAAGTAGGTTAAAGAATACTATTTTTTAAGAGAAGCCACCTCACTGACAAAGGAGAACATCTGAGCAAAGACCTGGGTGAAATGATGGAGTAAACATTTGAGGGAAGATGATCCCAGGCAGAGAGAAGGGCAAGTATTTGCCCTCAGACACGTGTGGCTAACATCACAGTGAGGCCAGTGTGCCTAAAGCACAGTGAGCGAGGAGGGCAGAGGTGGGAGAGGAGGTAGAGAGATGAGGCCCAAGCAGGTGGGTGTCGTGGCTGGGTGATGCTGGGCCTTGGCAACCACAAGGACTTTGGATTGTTGGAGAGCTGAGGATAGGGGAGTGATGTGATAGGGTTCATTTAATAAAGAGTCACTGTAGTTCCGTATGGAAAACAGACTAGTGGAGGAGGGTGGTGGTCAGAAGAAAGGGAAACAGGGTAAAAGCCAGGAGAGATCAGTAGGAGGCCACCAGGCTAGTCCAGGTAGAGTGAGACGATGGTGGCTTGCACACATAGCAGCAGTGGAGAGGGTGAGACCTACCCCCCACCCCCACATCATGCACTGAGCCACCCAACAATGTCCTGGTTTCAGGGCCCAAGAACAAGCCCTTCCCCTCTCTCACTTGGGAGGTACTCCCCTAACCTTCTATACAACCTAAAGGTCTCACTTCATAAGTCACATCCCCAAAGAAGCCATCCCTGACCACAACCCCCCTATCTAAAGGAGGCTGCCTTATACACATTACCATCACCTCTTTGATTTCCCCTCTGTGGCACTTATTACAATCATAAATGGTTGAATGTGGCTATTGGAATTCACCTGGCTCTAGTCATGAAAATGGAGACCCCATCTATTCTGTCCACCTCTGTGTGTCCAGAACACAGCACTGTAGACACCTGAACCAAAGGAACTGTGAAAATGCACTGTGAAGTCCCCATTTATTCTCCAGTCACACATATGGTAAAGGGACCACCTGTTGCTTAAAGCACCCTGGTTTGGTGGCGATGGACCGGGGACAGTTACAGGGCTGCTACCTAAGATGTCCCCTGCTTTACAAAGATATAAGACCCCTGGTCTTGTGACTCGTTCATCCAACCCAGAACTAGAGGCACTCAGAGAGGACACTCAATCCCCTTAAACTCAGATTCATTCCAACACCTCACCTGCTACTTGTGAGAAATTAAACTATAAAAAAACCACACCCTGCACCTCCTGATGGTCTCAAGGCCTAAGATGGGAGTCATTTTCAAAGCCTGAGGAAGAAGAGGATCTTGTGCAGCTTGGTTTTAATTCCAATTCTATTAAAAAAAATTTTTTTAATGTTTTTATTTATTATTGAGACAGAGAGAAACAGAGCATGTGTGGGGGAGGGGCAGAGACAGAGGAAGACATAGAGTCTGAAGCAGGCTCCAGGCTCCGAGCTGTCAGCACAGAGCCCAATGCGAGGCTTGAACCCACGAACCGTGAGATCATGACCTGAGCCAAAGTCGGCCGCTTAACCAACTGAGCCACCCAGGTGCCCTTAACTCCAGTTCTAACTCTTGGCATCCTGACTATTCAGTTTCCGTGTTTCTGATGCCCATCTCTTCCTTCACTTTTCAATGCCACTTTCTGACCCCAGGCCTGGCCATTTCCAACACCTCCACCTGGTCTCCCTGCTTTGGTCTGCCCTATCCTCGATCTTTCTTCGTCTACTGGATCCAAGCTATCTTTGGCCAGACTGATCTTCAAAATCACCACCTGAATGTTATGTCTCTCTTGCGACAACCCAGCACCTCCCCTTTACCAGGAAGATGAATTAACCCTGTGGCCAAGCCAGGAAGGCTTCCTCTTGCCTTTCCACTTTTAGCTCCATTTACATCAGCTAATTATGAACCCTGATGATATCTAACTTTTCAACTAGGAAATGCTGTCTTCTCCCCATATGGACTTACCTAAGAGGAGAGATCCCTCTGACAAGTCTCCCCTATCACTGGCATGCAGCACGCAAAAGGCATTCATGAATGAATGAAGTAACTTTCCCTCCCCCTGCTTACTGCCTATAAGACACCAGCTGGAGAACTCAGAACTTTTTTCTGTAAATGTAGATGTTTTAGCTTCTGGGGGCAGAGTCCATTCCAAAGTCTTTCTTTGTGTATTTGACATGCCTGGCATGGTGCCTTGCATACAGGAAACAATATATGTTTATGGACTGACCAACCCTTTAAAGCCCTAGGCCAGTGTCCAAAACAGGATATAGCCCTAGCTACTGAGAAAGGATTTCTTATTCTTGTTTCAGTAAGCCCCTGAAAGGTTGGAGTCTACAGTTTTAAGAGAATAAATGATCTGTTGACACTGATGCTTTCAGGGAAATCAGAAGCTGTGGATATTCAGAGAAAACAACACTAAAAAATTCATCTTTCTAAGCTTCAGAAATTCTTCTTCATTTAGTTTAATCCTGGCATTTCATAGAAAGTTCAAGTCATGTTCTTTTCCATCTAAATGAACTTCCAACTGCAAATACTTCCTTTTGACTACCCACAACTACTCCTGATTTCTCCAGAACTGGGAAATAAACAGGACCTGTGTTACCATGAGCTTCATGGAGTTAATGCCTTTCCAAACGGAGTGCAGCACATACTGCCCAGAATTCCAGTTGGGGTAGAAGGAGTACTGGCCCATTTGGTTTTCTTTATCACTACTCATTCTTCCAAGAGTAAATAACATTCTTGGGAATACAATTTTGAGCTATTTCCTTTTCCTCCTGTGAAACAGCTACGCTACCAATTCGATAATAATCTTATAAGCCAGCATCTTCAAATCTGCCACATTAAGATCTGGGCTTTCTTTTTCAAAACACTAACTGTCCTTTTATCATTGCCACTGGCCACAAGATGTTATCCATCTGTCTAAGGTGGACTTTTAAATGATTAAACCTACCTCACAGCATATCACTCAAAGTTTCAAACATAAGACTCTCAGGTACTATATCTGTGGTTAAAGAAGTGTTCTAAGTTGTTATTTTTCTTCATTACAGGGAGGGGGATTTGTATGTTGGGGAGCAAAGAGGGACATTAATGTGATGCAGATAACACATCTACAGATTCAGTCCCCCCAAATCTGTCCCCTGCCCCCTGCAACCCCAAGTCAGAGCAAGCTGAGTGTTGGTAGATGCTCAGTGGTGCACAGATATGGTTCTCAGAATCCAAACCTTATAACAGCAGAACCAAAATCTCCTTGTTTCACCTCTTTCAGGATCACATGTTCTAACCACATCATGTCAACTTGCCAAGAAAAGAAAGCCAGCCTATTTTAAACATTTTATATCTATCTGACCTTGAGAAAGCTATTTAACCTCATCTATGTATCATTTTAATCCTTTACAAACCTTTTAGTGGAGTTAATATCCCCATTTAGCAGATGAGAAAACTGAGGCCAGGAAAGGTTAACAGCTGCCCAAGATGTCTGACTCCAAATCCTTCATCTTTCTGCTGCCCCACACCGCTCTGCCTCTTAAATGTTTAAACACAAACAAGTCAGCCAGTGCTTGGACCCAGTCTCAGGCTCCTCAAAGGAAAAGAATGAGTACTCACGTCTCTATAGCTGCAGTACCATCTAGTAGTAGCCTTGCAAATATTTAGATGCGATTGCAAATGCAGATCACAGAAAGGAGCATAAAAAAAGATAAGTGTTATGGCCTTAATTACCCTAAATTTGCAGTCCTCAACTGAGAGTCCCAAACCATCAGAGCCAAAAACAAAACCAAAAATCCTTCCTTCTAGTTAAGCTGAAATAAATGAGTACACATATCATTTACGCAGTCAACCACATTAATGGATCACAAGGGTGTCAGGGATGTTCTGAGCTAAGATGATGAATAGAAGGTAGAAGCCTGGCCTCTCAGCAGGATTTTACCACAATCCCCTCAGGCGTGGGCCAGAGCCTTGAGGCCTACAATGTTGTAGCTGCCCAGGCATGATGGGAAGGAGGAGTAGAGGCTGCTTCTGAAAGTAACCAGTCCCATCTTTCTGAACTCGATAAAGAGATGGACAGGAAAGTCTTTTTAAGTCAGGTCATGAATCTATACCACCAGGAGACTCTCCTACATGGGGTGACACTGGCTTTAACTGGCCTAATAGGTATTTCTCTAAACAAGGCTACTAGAATGAAAACCAGGATCCCCTACCTCTCACACATAGCACGCCCTCCAACATATATACTACATACACACACACACACACACACACACACACACACACACACACAGGCAATCCACACAACCCAAAATAACCTTCAAGTACTTCTGAGCTATTATGGTAACGTTCCATACTATTCAAATCTGTAGGAAATTAATTGATTACATACTTAATTTAAAACTCTTCCAAGTTACATTACAGTTCAAACCACGGAAGAAGATTAAATTGGAGGGTTATGAAGTATACCTTTGTCCAGCTTTGCCTAAAACCCAACCCTGGAAATGCACAGCTATACATTTGCACGCCCTTTCCTGATGACAATATCTACCTTTTCTTTTGTAGGCAAGTCCAGCAGTAAAACTTCTCCTACGTCATCATAACTCATTGTCACAAGCCCCTAGGAGATGGTTATTATCACTTGCATTTTATTGATGAATAAAATGAGGTTCTGATAACTACCCAAGCTCACCGTCCTGGCAAAGGGGGATTCTAGATGCAGCCCCCACCACTGAGACGATCTTCCCACTACACTAGCCTGCCTCTAACCCCCCACGAGTCTGGTGCTTAATAAATACTCCATTAGTAATAAATTAAACCAAAGGAGAGTGTACGCCGTGGGATTTTTCTGGCTGTGGGATTTTCCTAACTGCACCTACTCTAGGTACTATAGGACAGGAACTTGGGGCCCAGAAAGAAGGCCATCTCCACCTGCACTGGGCCCAGCACCCAGGTGAGCAACTGGGATCGGCCCCCTGCACTCCTCTTTGCCCCAGAATCCCAGAGCTGGAGCCCTGAGGTAAATTAGGCAAGCGTCTACTGCCTGAGAAATGGGGTGGGAGTGGAAAGGGGACAAGAACAGCATGTGCCTGCAGGAATTTGCTCCCTGACGTCCCTGTAGTGTTTTTCGTTTGTGTCGGGCTTCCTATAAACAAAAGCAGAACAATGAGAGGAAGGAATACCAAGAGGCACCAGTGCAAGCAGTGAGGAGAGGAAGTTTGCGGTGCTCCCTGGCAGGGCGGATCCCTGCCAAGGGTCTCTTGCAGCCAGGCTGACCGGCACACTGCTGTCACACTCAGAGCTCTCCAGGGAGAAGAGAAGTTGGTGGGGTTTTGGTGTTCTTTTCTTTCTTTCTTTTTTCTTTATTTTTCTAATGGCAAAGAGGGAAGGCTATTTCAAACAGAAAACATCATTGGCTGACACCTGGGGTGGTACCTTTCAAATCCCCTTGTCCCCTTCAATGCTAGATGAAATTATAATCAAATTGGGGAGAAATGGGGGAAGGGACCCCAGATGACGCCATCTGAACTGAGGAGAAGGAAAGCAGAGGAGCAGGTAGAAAATGAGAAGAGAGAGCTTAAGCTCCTCTGCACTGGGTGACATACGCCAGCTCCGAAGGTGGCGCCTGCGACTTCTCCCCAGGCACCCCGCCAGTCCTTCTCCCCAGCATTGGCGCCCTTTCCTCATCTGCTGGAGAAGTCGTGGCACCCGTATAGCCGACTCCCAAGGGCAAAGATGCCCTTGACTCGCTCCCTCGCTCACCTTTTCCCTTGCGTACTGTGACCCGGCTCCCCAAATCACTGATTTTCCAGGCTTCCTAGGAAAATAAAGGTTCTGCATGCCCATCACCTCCCTCCCTACTTTTCAGCATCCTTGGCGCCCACTCCTCCAGCCACAGATGACAAGTGAGAGCTCGACATTGGCTCGCCCTATATAGGGAAGAGACCAATCGTTTCCAAAGTTTGGAAAAGTTTCCAAAGGGCTGGGGATGGGGAGCAGGGGGTTCTGACCGGGAGAATGGGGAGGATCACCTGTTGACGGAGGGAGGTAAAGTTTGCCTGGACCCACCTCCCCGGGGCGCCCCGCTCCCTGCCCGGCCCCGCGCTCACCTTGAGCCCGCGGATCTCGCCGAGGTGCAACTGCAGGCGACGGTTCACCTCGCGGATGAGGTTGCTGTGGTCCAGCATCGCGCTCACCTTCTCGGCCTCGGCGCGCCGCAGGCTGCGGATCAGCTCCTCCTTGCTCCACTGCAGCAGCTCCTCGTCCGACACTTTGGACAGGTCCTCCACGGCGGCGGCGGCGGACGGGCTGGCAGAGGCTGGGGAACAACTTTCCGCCGCCGCCGCCGCCGCTGTGCCTCCGGCCGCCTTCGACATGGTATCCGCGCGGTGGCAGGTGCGAGTGGGTGGAAGAGGCAAAGCAACTCCCGAACGCGCGGGCGCGGCGGGGCCGCCTCCGCCCACACCCCTGTGCGCTCCGGCAAGTCAGCTGCACCGCCCGGCGGCCGCTGGGTTGGGGCGGCAGGGGTCGCGCTGGGCGGCCATCCTACCTCGCCATCCCGGCGCGCGCGCCCGCGCACCCCCAGGGCCCGGCAGTCACCCGCGCTCTGCTGCCGAGGCGCGTCCCAACTCGGCGCAAGTCCATGGTGAGGGGCGCCGGGACGCGGGCGCCGCCGTGGAAAAACCTTGGCGAGAGGCGGGGACGCCGGGGGACCGCGCCCCGGTTTCCCTGCCCTCTCCTCCGCCCGGATTCGAGACCGTCGCCCCCCACACTCTCGCACACACGCGCGCACTTTCCTCCCCCTTGCCCAGCTGCAGCCCCGGCTCCACTGCGCTCCAAGGCGAGCTAGGACGCTCTGGGATCCGCGCTGCCTCCCGGGTTGGTCGAGCGACGCAGCAGCTGCTGCCCGAAGGCTCAGCGCGGCTGGCCTGCCGCGCTCCTCTCGCCGCCTTCGCTGCGCCCGCCGCCGCTCCTAGGCTGCTCGGGAAACCCTGGGATTTGCAGAGCCGAGCCGAGCCACGCCGAGGTAAAGGCTAGACCCGCAGCAGGAGGAGCCTGCAGCCGGGGCCATCTGCAGCCGGCTGCACCTCCCGCGCGTGCCGGACGCAGCTGCAGCTAGATCGCCTCCCCGGCTCCCGAGGCGCGCTCCCCGCTATCCCGCCGGGGAAGGCCGGGGGCGCGGTTCCTCCAGCGCCGGGGCGCGGGTGGGGAGAGATGCGGGAGACGCGTGAAAAGCTGTGCCGCCCGGGCTCTTGCAGGCTCGAGCGCGCCACCATGTGGTGGAAGAAGCTCCTTCCTCCGCCCCCTGCGCGCCAGGCTTGTCACCAGGCCTGGGAAACAACAGCGGACCCAAATGAGAGATGCTTGGTATTTCCAGGGATTGGCGGTCAGGGAAGATGGATAGGAGGACCTAACCGTGTGTTTCTGCTTTGGAGAATGGAAGAAGAGGTCTATGGCAAAAAAAAAAAAAAAAAAAGAAAAAGAAAAGAAAAGAAAAAGGCATGCGGGCGGGAGACAGAGGGGGGGTGGGTTGGCAGGAAATAGGTAGGACGGGAAAGGAAACTTTAAGAAAATCCCAGTGCTCTGAAAAGGGGAAAGACAGACTTGGGGTCACTGCTCTTTAGGGACCACCCACGCCCACCCCCAGACCTTTGTCTTTTCTGAAAATCCACTACTTTGTGAAAAAGCTTCAGGGGACGGTATTGAATCTTTTAAAGTTTTATTTGAAAAACATCAAAGCCTTAAGTGTAAAATAAAACACCTTCGCCCCTGTTTCCCTAGCCCTGGATTTTAAGGTCAGCGCAATCACCTCCCCTCTGAGCAAAGGACAGCCTTTTAGGGCAGCCCGAACTGCCTGGCAAGATTTCCATTTTCCTCCTGCAGCAGGCTGTTAGTTCATACTGGTTTGGCTTTTTGTGATGGTAATTTCAGGAAGGGAGTATTCTGTGTCCCCGGGTCAAATCTTTGGGCTACAAAATTCCCCTTCCCACCTCCCCAATTCTACCCTCTTGTTGCATAGAATCAATCGAACCTAAACTGAAAGCATGTAATTTTTGTTTTTTGTTTTTTTGCTTCCAGCAGTGGATCCTTTGAGTCCCAGGTATGTCATTTTAGATGAAGACTTTCCTCTCCAGGATGGAGACCTGGCCAGAAAACTATAGGGACTACCCCCACCGGGCTTTGGTAAGCCTGGGTGCAAAGGGAGTAACCACCTGGTGGGATGAGGCTCTAAATCTGAGTCCCTCTACCAACAGGTCACTGTGTGTCCCTCCATAAAGCTGCCACCTTTTACCAATCACATGGGGACTTCTGAGACTTAGCTTCCGACAGAGCAAAGGAAGGTGGCTGCAAGATGGCCTTAAAGTTCCCCTTAGCTTGTTTACACTTTAAACCTGTTCCTTCTGATACCGTATGTTTGCACTCATAGGTCTAACAGGAGAAACCCAACAGAGGACCATGGGGAAGGGAAGGAGGAAAAGAGTTAGGGAGAGGGAGGGAGACAAAACACGAGAGACTCTTGAATACTGAAAACAAACTGAGGGGGGAAGGGGAAGGGGGAAAGGTAATGGGGGGTGATGGTCTTGGTAGAGGTCACTTGTGGGGAAGAGCACTGGGTGTTAAATGGAAACCAACCTGACAATAAACTATAAAGTTAAAAAAAATAAATAAATAAACCTGTTCCTTCTGGACCCTCGGTCCCTGCCCTCCCTTTTCTTACAGCACTTACTTTGTGAATTCTTTCTGTGCTGCCTTGAGGTGTAAATCACCTCCCAGCTTCTTAGCAGTTTCACCACCCAGGAATGTCCTTCTCCAGGACGTGGGAGCCACCCCTGGGAAATGTAATAATCAAGGAAAATAGCCCTCCTACCTCTCCATCTCTCTTAAAGGGGAGAAGCCTAACTTCACTAGTGCCAATCAGCAAACATAAATGGTCTAATCACACTGACCAACTCAATTCTCCCTTCCCTGTCCCACTGACAGTGTCCTCCAGTACTTTCCCAGTAGCCCATCCCAGGGCTGAAAAACCCTCTTGCCTCTTATGCCAGAGGAGTGGAGTTCAGTCCATCTCTCTCTCTCTCTCTCTCTCTCTCTCTCTCTCTCTCTCCCTCTCACTTTCTCTCTCTTTCCTAAGATTTTTTCCCAAGATTATTGTAAATAATCTTGCATAAAGTCTTCCTTGGGTTTAACTATATTGAGTGCAATTTGGCTTTGATCCCTCCCCTTCTCTCATGTACACAGAAGGCTTTCCTCAACACAGGTCCTGAGACTTTTTTTGGCACAGGAGGAGGAAATACAAGTCAGAAAAACATGACTCCTGTCTCTGTCGCTTGTTAATTCTTCTCCTTGAACAAATCATCTAACCTTACTGGGCCTCGGGCAGCTAATAAGATAATGTACATGAAGTGCTTTATCAAGTTACCTACAGAAATGCTACTTGGTTACAACTGATATTATATTTGGGCAGCCTGCTATCGGGAAATAGAAACCACCCACCACATCTGGGTGGCTTTTTTTTTCTCCATTGGGTTTGTTCTTTAAGAGTCTTGTTCCAAAATCAAACAGCCAGCATCCTTCACCGTTAACTTTCTCAGACAATTAACACCTATGAGGCTATTCAAAGGCAGATAGATGGCTGAGAGGAGTGACCAGACCTATGTTGAGAGGTCAAGGAAGCAAAAAACCAAAGAAAACTTTCGCCACTAATGTATATACACTAGCAGCTACTTAAGTACTGGACTAAATCACCTTGGTGAGGTTTTAATGTTTCTAATTTTGGTCACGGACTCAGGACAATAATTGAATGAATAATGTCGCTTCATGTTGTTAATGTCATGTGTGGTATCATGAACTTGGCTGCTAAAAAAAAAAAACCTAAAAAAATAATCACTTAAAGAAAGCACTTATTGGGGCATCTGGGTGGCTCAGTCAGTTAAGCGTCCAACTTTGGCTCAAATCATGATCTCACTGTTTGTGGGTTTGAGCCCCGTGTTGGGCTCTGTGCTGATAGCTCAGAGCCCGGAGCCTGCTTAGGATTCTGTGTCTCCCTCTCTCTCTGCCCCTCCCCCACTCACACTCTCTCTCTCTCTCTCTCTCTCTCTCTCTCTCTCAAAAATGAATAAATGTTAAAAAATTTTTTAAAAAAGAGAAAGCACTTCTTTTCTCTCACATAACTGACATTCAGTTGAGGGTTGGTATGGTGTCTTTATATCACCAAAAACTTAAACTCCTTCTCTCTGTTCAGCCATCTTTAGTATGGTTGCCTCCTGGCAACAGATGGCTGCTGGAGCACTGGCCATCCATCTACATTTGGGGCAGGCCAACGATATGAGCCAATGGCAAAAGTACACACGCTCCTTTAAAAGGCTTCCCTAGGGGCACCTGAATGGCTCATTCGGCTAAACATCTGACTCTTGATCTCAGCTCAGGTCATGATCTTATGGCTCATGAGTCTGAGCCCCACATCTGGTTCTGTGCTGACGTCACAGAGCCTGCTTGGGATCCTGTCTCTCCTTCCCTCTGCCCCTCCTCTACTTGTGCACGCTCTCTCTCTCTCTCTCAAAATAAATAAATAAACTTTAAAAATAAATAAATAAATAATTAATTACTTAAAAAAAATAAAATGTTTTCCTAGTAATATGACCCAATGAATCTCATTTATATTCTCATAGCCAGGGCTTGCCATGTAACGACCTATAGCTACAAGGGAAAGTAGGAAAATTTTTTAAAGGTAGGCACATTAATACCACAAGTAAAACCAGAGTTGTTTTAATTGTTTTTTAAAATTTTTTTTTACATTTATTTATTTTTTGAGAGATAGAGTGAGACAGAGCATGAGCAGGGAGGGTCAGAGAGAGAAGGAGGCACAGAATCCGAAGCAGGCTCCAGGCTCTGAGCAAGTTGTCAGCACAGGGCCTGATGCGGGGCATGAACCCACCAACCGTGAGATCATGACCTGAGCTGAAGTCGGACACTTAACCAACTGAGCCACTCAGGTGCCCCTCAGAGTTGTTTTAATAAGAAATAAGAAAACAGATATGTGATGGAAACAGTTTTGTAGGCAGTCTCGGTAGTAGACCCTGTGTACAGTAAATAGAGGCATCTAGAAACCAGCCCTAAAGGACTCTAAGTCCTTAAGCCCTGATGGTTTTATCTCATCTGTTGTTTTGCATTACCTCTGTTCCATCACCACTATTGCCTCACTAGGTCTCACCTTACCCTCCTCACTGGTCCCTCGGACGCCAGCATCACCTCTCTGGAATCTGCTTTCCACACAGCTGCGTAAGTAAACTATCTACAAAGTCAAGTCCACTTGCTTCACCCCTAACATAGATTGAATCATTTTTTCACAGGCTCCCAGTGTAATTCACACTAGATGTGACTTGGTGGTAGCTCCCACAGAAGGGGTAGAGTTTATCTTCCCTCCCCAGGGATATTGCTCATGGCCGTGGGCCTGCTTTGCTAATGGAATGTGGGTGTACCTGAGGGTGTATCCCTTCTATTTGTCCCCGCACCGCCCTGTACTTCCAAAGGTCACTGACAGAAGAACTAACCTTGGGTAGCTGCTGTTCCTTCAGTCTGGGCCCAGTGAGTGCCACCCCAGTCATTTTACAGAGCTGCACTCTGATGTAGAGCCTTCCTCCCTCCCCTTGCAAACTCTTGCATCAATGTGCAAGAATATGTAACTGTTGTTTAAGCCCCTGGGTTTTGGTGAGATACATTATGTGGCATTAATGCAATAGTTAGCAGTTATAACTCGCCTGCCTAAATCCCTTCAGTGGCACCTCGGTACCTCTCCATAGAACAAACCCATATTCCTTAGAAGTGCACATAAGAAGGGCACAGTCTGGCCATCGCCTCCACCCTATCATAACTTTGCCTCATATCTCAGACTTCACCAGTGCCAAACTGCCCATGGATTCTGCCAGCACTCTCCATTCCTCTGTGCCCTCTGACGCTATTCTCTCATGCTTGGAATGCCTTCTCTGCCTTTTCCCCCTGGACAACTCCCACTGGATCCTTCTACTGGCATCATCTCCTCCAGCTCCCTGGCATCAGCCTATTCTTCTCTGATGAAGGCAGAAGGGAGTATCCCTCTCCACTCCCATAATCTCCAGTGCATACCTCTAGCCTAGCCCTAAAACAGAATATTGAGCTATAGGAAATTGTAGGTGGAAGTTCATATTAACCCAGCCAATCCCGACAGAATAGTTTAGGTCCAGCTAGAATTTAATGTAATCTCTTTTTCACTTTCTCCAAACCCTATGAACTTCTGTCATGCCCTATGAAACTTCTTGATGCAATTGGAAATGCTGTCAAGGACATTGCTGAGTATATCCCATATGCCTTGTTATGATGCAGAACCCTAATCCATAGGGTTCCTTGGGACGCATTAGTTTCAATCTCACAGACACTGTGAATTATGCAATTGGTGTCCATTTCTCTTTGCACTGGCTGCTAGGAACTCAGATATAAATTTGTGGCCCAACCTCAGAAATTTAGGTAAGACTTAAGGAATATGATTTGTTGACTAACCTGACTTCTATCATTTTCTTACTTTCAAATTTCTCCCTCTTAACTTCTTCTATCTTGTTCCTTATATATCTTTGTAAGTTACCTGATACACACATACATATACACCTATATACACACATATACACATGGATACATATATACATATACATACATATATGCAGAAAACAGAAGGAAGGGGAAAAAGGAGAAGGGAGGTCTTGTCTCCAGTCATAGACCTTATAATGTTTCCTCTCTCTCTCATGTACTTTGAGGTTTCCTCCCTCTAGCAGCGCCTAAACTCTGTGAAGACAAGGCACACTTCCTAATCTAGAGTCAGCATTCAGTAAAAGAGAGGAGAGATGGAACAAGCGTGCTCAAGGCCTTTGTTCAATTCTTTATTCCCCATGTTTGGAAAGCCTCGTCACCTGCACCACATATATAAGACCTCTTCCTTTTGAAAATATCAATAACTGTTTAGTGGATGCTATTTTAGAGGTCATATGAGTGCTATGCAGTTCAGAAAATTCTTCTAAATTGTCTAAATGTAGGATAATATCGTGTTTTAATGAGTTAGCCTCAAGTTGCTATAAGAGGTACTCAGGTGATGGGTTTATTTATTGATTATGCCAAACATAAGTAATCATACTTCACAAACAAGGCTGTGGTTTATCTCATTGAATCTGTGTTTTGTCAGGTAACAGGAAGCTACTGAAACATCCCATCTTGCTCCACTAAGAACCAATTTCCCAGGGAATAATTCGAGACTCAATGAAATGCACTGGATTTTTACTTGGTTATCTAATTCTGAGTCCAGATCCGGAGAACAGGCTCGATGTGTGGAAATGGGAAGTAGCTGGGAATTCCAACAGTAACAGGAGCCTCTGGTGGTGGTGGATATTACTGATGGATGCCTGCAAAACACGCCGTCACTGTGAGCCTCTGTGAAGGTGCTTTGCCTCGGTCCAGCCCCACAAACGGAACATTTAGGAGCTTGCTGGCCTTTATCATGTCTTGTTCTGTCAGCTACGATGGTAGAAACTGACTGCCGTGGAAGGGTTGATTTAACTGCCAGAAGCACCCAAGGGAGAGAGGTCCAGCCAGCCTGACCCTCAGAGTGTTGAGATCCCAAGAGTGTTCTGAGTCATGAAAACAGCTGCTCTGTCCCCTCCCCCAACACCTTTCTGTGGGTGCTGTGTGGCATGTGTCTCATGGAGGAAAAAAAAAAGCAGGGGATACTTCAGGAGCCTCTATTTCCTATTGTTTGTAAAGCAAATGGATAGATCCATTTGATAGTCCCTGGACCTTAATGCCATTTCCACTCTTAGCCCTCCTCTGGTGCTCCTCCTCCCCACAGATTCTCAACCTTGGCTGCATATTAGAGTCACCTGGGGAGTTTAATACATACAATTGCCTTGGCCTTTCCCTAGAGATTTCTGATATAATGAGTCTGGGGTGCAGCCTGCCTATTGGGGTTTTTAAAAACTCCCCACATAGTGCTGCTATGCAGCCGTTTGAGAGTTACTCTTGTAGATGGTGTAGAGTGCTGTCCAAGAGAAATATATCACAAACCACAAGTGCATGCACAGATATGATTTTAAATTTTCTAGTAGCCGCACTTACAAAGCAAAAAGAAACAGGTGATAATTTTAATATATTTCATTTAACCTAATATATTCAAAATGTTACGCAACATGTAATCAACATAAAAATTGTTAGTGAAATACTTCACTTTTTTTGTAGTAAGACTCCATAATCTAGTGTGTATTTTACATGTACAGCATATCTCAATCCAAATAAGTCATGATTCAAGTACTCAGTAGCCACACGTGACTACCAATATTGCGACCACAGATAAGTGGCTACCATATTGGACATCACAGCTGTAGACTGGTTGGGGGAGGGAGGGAAAGAATAAATAAGAGTGGTACCCATGGTGGACTGAATAATGACCCCACCTTAGATATCCATGTGATAATCCTCAGAATCTGTGAATGTTACTTTTTTTTTAATTTTTTTAATGTTTATTTATTTTTGAGAGAGAGAGAGACAGAGTGTGAACAGGGGAGGGGCAGAGAGAGAGGAAGACACAGAATCTGAAGGAGGCTCCAGGCTCTGAGCTGTCAGCACAGAGCCCAATGCGGGGCTCAAACCCACAGACTGTGAGATCATGACCTGAGCTGAAGTCAGATGCTTAACCAACTGAGCCACCCAGGCGCCCCTTTTTTTTTTTTAACTTTTTTATGTCTTTATTTTATTTTGAGAGAGAGAGACAGAGTGAAGAAACGCAGCCATTCTGATATCTTGATCTTATCCCCAAAAGACCAGATTTCTGGTCTCCTGTGGGAAAATAAATTTCTGTTGTTTTAAGCCACTAAATTTGCAGCCTCAATAGGAAACTAATACAGCCCATTTAATAAAAAGCACTTACTTTTGATCTGTATTATTGTAGTTATCAGTCTTTCTTCTTTTATTGCTGGTTGGATACCTATTGATTTTTTTTTTTTTTTTTTTTTTTTGGAGGGCAGGGACCTGTCTTATTCATTGATGAACCCTCCACCACACTGAGCAAGTAAAGTGTTGCAGGAGCACAGTAAAGCATCTGAAGCTCAGCCTCAGGGATACCCAGATTCAGGTGTGCATTCAGGAAAAGTGTGAAAGAGAGGCCACCTCCTAAAGAGGTCTTTATAGGGGAAAGCGACAGATCACAAACATCCCAGATGTCCATTGGAACGCCTGCCTGCCCTGGTCATTTGAAGTGTCTTTGAGAAGTCGTGACCCCTGAAGTAGAGAAAAGGAAGAAAGTGCTAAAAGCAGGACTGCCTGACAGGTCTGACCTTCGAGGCCAATTCCCATGGAACTGGCCTATGCCTGCCTGTCCCCATGCAGACCCACCCCCATGTGACCTGGAAACTTCCAGCCCCTTTGCTAAGCTACCTGAAATAGACAAAGTTATGAGTTTCACAAGTGAAGATGCCCCGTCACACATGTACTCAATAAGATAGCTTTCCTCCTAACACAGAAATCAGCTGCCCTGAGAGTGTGCCAGTTTGATTAGGAAGACCCTCTTTGGCAGTTTCTCTTTCCTTTTTTTTTTTTAATGTTTATTTATTTTTGAGAGAGAGAGGGAGAAACAGAGTGTGGGCAGGGGAGGGGCAGAGAGAGAGAGAGGGCAGAGAGAGAGGGAGACACAGAATCTGAAGCAGGCTCCGGGCTCTGAGGTGTCAGCACAGAGCCCAATGCTGGGCTTAAACCCACAAACCATGAGATCATGACCTGAGCTGAAATCGGATGCTCAACCAACTGAGCCACCCAGGCTCTCTTTGGCAGTTTCTCAAATAGCTGGGCCCTGGCAGCATCCGTAGCACCTGAGATGTTGGCTTATAATGCCCCCATTCATTAAAAATGATAAATGATAGGGGAAAATGGGTGATGAGCATTGAGGAGGGCACTTGTTGAAATGAGCCCTGGGTGTTTTATGTAAGTGATGAACCACAGGAATCTACCCCAAAAACCAAGAGCACTTTACACACTGTATGTTAGCCAATTTGTCAATAAATTATATTTAAATAAATAAATAAATAAGAAAAAAGATAAATGACAGGCTGAAAATTGAGGTACACTGATTGTGTTTCAGAATGGAACTTTCCAAGGTGCCATAATCACACTGTGACTGGACAGGAACTGTGAGGGATGAGGCACAGCATTTTAAGGAATCCATGCTGGGACAGGCATTCTTATCCCATTTCCCAGATAGGGGTTCAGGTCAGACCCACATGGTCAATGCAGAGCATCATCCTGATGATCACTTTCACCAGAAGAGACAGGAGGAGTTTGAGGATGCTGCAGGGAGCTCTCAGGCCCCCAACCTTGCATACAGCCTTCACGGAGTGGTATAGAGGTCTTCGTTGGTGTGTTTGATGAGACCCAAGTTTTTGGCATTAGTAGTACAGCAAGCAAAGAATGAGAGCAGGCTTCGAAGTTGACAGAAATGGAGTCTTTATGCCTTTGCCACCAAGAAAGGAAGGAAGGAAGGAAGGAAGGAAGGAAGGAGGAAAGGAAGCCCTAATCGCAGAATAATTTGCAAGGATGGGAGTTGTAATCGTTTCTTTGGTTTGTCTGGTAGGATCTATAGATGTTCATAAAGCATGCTCTTTTCCAGGGGAATGTTCACATATGATGCTCTCTGCCTGAGCACCACTATGATGCTGGGTAATTCCTACCCCTTTGAGTCACAGCCTAATGTCACTGCCCCTGAGACACCATCACTAATCAGGTCATCTAAAGGACCTACTCCTTCATCATGAGTTCACCACTCTCATAACACTTTTATCCTTTGTAATTATTTCTAGTTTGCTTACTTTCTGCTTTGAGCTGGGAGAGGAATGGAGGAAGGAACTGTGTATATTAACGCCTGACCCAAAAGATAATAACTCTGTGACTGGATAATGGGCAGGTGTTTAATATTTGTTTATCAGCACAGCAAGCCACTAACTGCTCTGTGCTTTGTAACAGTACAGATTCCTCCCAGGAATGCTAATTCATTTCACCAGGGGCAAGGCCTTGGAAATGAATGTTTGAAGGTTGCTTCTTGGCTGATTCTGATGTGATAAGTCAGTACGATAGCATGTAGAACAGACCCCTGTGCCTGCCTCCCCCACAGGGACATCTCCTCCCTGCCTCCCCCACAGGGACATCTCCTCCCTGCCTCCCCCACAGGGACATCTCCTCCCTGCCTCCCCCACAGGGACATCTCCTCCCTGCCTCCCCCACATGGACATCTCCTCCCTGCCTCCCCCACAGGGACATCTCCTCCCTGCCTCCCCCACAGGGACATCTCATCCCTGCCTCCCTCACACACTCATCTCTGGGTCTTTGGGATGCCTGAGAGCATCCTATATTCCTAGTTGCATCTAAACCACTAGTCTGTCCATAAGAAGCCATGAATTCAATGGTAAGACTAATGTTACTTCTATACACTGTGATTTGACACAGTCTTTGGAAGAATATTCAGGGAAGCAGAGGAAGTGTGCATTCTGGAAAGCTCATTCCAAGTTCCTTGGAACCTGAAAGTAGCATACATCCTTTGAGGGCTTGTTAAACAACTGGAAGTGAGAACACCTAAGTTTGACCAGATGAGCTCTAAGTAGGCTTGCATCATGGAAGAAGAGTCTTAAACTCTTTCAATAGACGGGCAGCAGTAAAGCATTCCAGCCACATGGTGGTGACATCAGCAGGAATAGCAGAGAAGGAAGGAGCACCTGAGGAATGAACTTCACCCTGGGCTGTCACTATTCATAATATGTTCTGTGGACCAACAGCAGCAGCCTCATGGAATCCCCATCCCCACTCCAGAACTGCAGAATGCGAATCTGCCTTTTGATGATCTCTGGGAGATTGATAAGAACATCAAAGTTTGAGAAATGCTGACTTACACCAATGGCAAATAGGAGCTTGGTGGACCAGAGGAAATTCCCTAGAATTTAGGAATTCCTTAGCTTAGAGGAAATTCCATTGTGGCCATATTCAATCATGTCTAAGGAGAGTGTGAGCCAGGGAAACAGAGCTTATCACTCTTGCATTCCTGAGAGTTTTGTTTCCTCGAGGAGGAGGGTATCAACTAACTGGGGCCAAGGAATGTTCACTAAACTCCTTTTTATTCCTCACAGGATGCTGCCTTGGGAATAGAGTTTGGTTTCTGGTAGGCAGTGACATTAGGTAAAGATAAGACTGAGGGGGGCACCTGGGTGGCTCAGTGGGTTGGGAGTCCGACTTCAGCTCAGGTCATGATCTCACGGTTCCTGAGTTCAAGCCCCACGTCGGGCTCTGTTCTGACAGCTCAGAGCCTGGAGCCTGCTTCGGATTCTCTATTCTCTCTCTCTCTCTCTCTGCCCCTTCCCCACTCACACTCTGTCTCTCTGTGTCTCAAAAATAAATAAACATTAAAAATTTTTTTAAAAATAAGTTAAGTCTGAGGGGTTGACTGAGATCTGCCTCCACCCTTTTCTCTTCAATACTCTTGGCCTAGAACCTCAGGCAACCTTTCTAGGATGATATGTGAATATGAAGATTGCAAAATTTTAGAAAATGGTTTAGGAATCTGTTATTCATTCTCATAAACATAATGTCTATTCCCATGAGCGTCTGTCCAGATTGGAAGTGTGGCTGACCGTGTTGCTTTAATGTGTATTAAATGCCCCAGAGGCAAGGTTATATAAAAGTATAAGAAATCATGAAACCAATTTAGGTAGCAGCTGAATAACAAAACAAAAACAAAACATTGGTTCTCTAGTTCATTGACTTCCATCTTCTCCCTAGGGCAGAAGGAAACTCTCAACGGTTTCAAAAGATAACTGGTACTCTTTCCCCTCCCTCCCCTTCTTGCCCCATGGATGATCACCAGCAATAATTCTTATTTTGAGGGCAATATGTCAGGTACTACAAACATGACTTCATATTTAGCCTCTATTGCAGTTTTCTGTGCAATACCACAGTGCCCTGAGAATGTGCAGTTTGAGAGTTTTTTTAGAAAATTACTGAACAAAACCTGAGATATATGTGTGTGATGTAAGTGCATGTGTGTGCATTTGCATATGTGTGGGTTCTCGGCTTAACAGCAGTTAGAAGAGACTTTGGACAATGAAAGATGAAAATTGGATTAAATATATAATTCAGCCCAAATAAACATGGCCATTTTCTCAGGAAATTAAAAAAAATAAATCTGTACCAGGTGGGACCTCTAGTATTTGTTCTTTAAGGAAAGTATGTTCCTGATTATACTGTTCTTTTTTTTTTTTTTTTAATAAAATGCTTAGAAAGAATACACTAATGTTCTGAGAGTTCCATCAGGCCCATGAGGAAGGCTGGAAAGAGCACAGGAGCCTGGACAGCCACTCAGCTAGAGGACAGACTTCACCTCTAGCCACCACCTAGCCACAGGGACATCCAGGTGTCCCTCCTGCAGCTCTGTTTGCACACCTTTAAAATGCGAATGATAACAAGCATCAGTCATCCTTGTTTGTATTAACACCATGAGAGGAGCTTGTTTTGAAAAGTGCAAATTGCATAACCAAAATGGAAAGTTTGAGTAATTTCTATGGATGTTACTCATCTCTATTTTGCTAAATCTCCCTCCAGCAAGCAAAGGCATCCTCAGGGTTCACTGCTAATGTAGCAGAGAAACTAAAGCCCTAATTGCTTCTATTCCCCTGGAAGAATCACCCGTATTCTAAAATTCCTGCTGAGACCAGGAGCTTTACAGCCAAATCTAAGCTACATGGAAATGGATGGGGATATCATTTTTCAAATTATGCTTTTCAGCCCCCTTCCCACCTCTCCTTACCCAGCTCCACTCCCATTACCAGAGTTGCTGGAAAACTGTGTGTGAAGAGTGGTATCTTAAGTAGTGTATCTCTTCTTGTATGTAACATAAGGAATTAGCCCATACAGTTATGGAGGCTGAGAGGTCCCAAGATCTACAGTCAGCAAGCTGGAGTCTCAGGAGGGCTGACAGTGTAGATTTCAGTCTGAATCCAAGTCCAAAGGCAGAATCCCAGCTCAAAGGCAGTGGGCAGAGAGCAAATTCTCTCTTAGTCCACTTTTTATTCTAGTCAGGCCTTCAACGGACTGGATGAGGGTCACCCACATGAAGCAGTGCAATCTGCTCTAGTCAGTCTACTGTTTCAAATATTAATCTCATCAAGAAATACCCTCACAGACACACCGAGAACAAAGTGTGTCCAAATATCAGGGCACAATGGCCCAGTCGAGTTGACGCACAACATTAATCATCACAAGTAGGGTGCATGGTGGACCACAGGCTACATTCCAATCCCCATGTGCCCATCAGCTGGGCACACTGGTGTAGAATACAATCTACATTAACACACACAGTGTCCCTGCCCTCCATGTTAAGGACTGCTGTAAGAATGACCTCTTCACTTCTTCAGAATCAGGGACATTGTAGTCTGCCTTTGTGGCTCCTTCAATCCCAACAGAGTTTCTGGATTGATCATGGTTTGGGCTCCACATAATATCCCCACTAAGGTTATTTCACCTTACAGTTTGTTTGAACACAGCCTCTCTTTTTCACCTGGGATCACCCACACAAGCATCTGAGTTACATGACTTCCACAGGTCAAGGATACAACATTGAACCCTTCCTTGAGAGAAGCACCACATCCCCCTGGGACTGGCGGGTCTGGGCAATACATTCAGCTTCCCCTCAGCAAGGAATGAGAGAACAGAGGAAATCTAAAACAGCAGGAAGAGGACTAAAAAAACACAAAATAAGCCCACAAAGTAGGAACCATATAAATGAACGAGGAGATAAACAGAAATAACAACTGACAAAGCATTCGATGAGTACTGAGTCCCAGAAATGGCACTTGTATAGAACTGTAGCATACGGAATGAATCATTGTTTACCAGCCGTGGACAGGCTGCTGTCAAATTTCAATGCATGTGCAACAATTAGTGGAATGCGCTGTGTGTGGAGAACCACAGTGAAGGATCAGCTTCAGAAAACACACAAAACCTACCTTTATCATGTCTCCAAAAAGAAGGGGGTGGCATGTAAAATTCCCCATTTAAGGCTCACACATACAATATATAAATGTTTCATGAAGCAAAGGGTTGGAATAAATGGCAGTTCCAAGTGAGTAAAAAAGAAAAAAAGGTTTAGATGTTGTTGGCTAAGAAATATAAACAAAACCACCAGAGAAAGCTAGGGAATACAGTTCTTGCTATGGTAACAGGTTTAGAAACCAAACATGACTCTGATATGGAAATACAATTTTTTATGCTGGAGAAATAAGCAGAAATTGCCTCGCCTGCAAATATACTGTCAGTGTCCACCCCCGAGATCTGAAAACTTGGAAATGAACGCAGACCCAAGGAGGCAGAAGCTTTGAGAATGGTGCTTTCAGGTGATTTTTTCAGGCGTAGAGTGTGAAATTCTGGCCTTCTGACTGCCAAGTAGATCACTGTCCTATGGAGATGCAGGTGCGGCTAGATCAACAACTAGTCTTATAGAAGCTCAGCTTCATCACTGTGGGTGGGAAACTCAGTTCCATGCCAGCCTGCCCAACAGAAATCATGGATGGGGCTCCTGAGTGTCCTTAGGATTTGGGTCCCACTTGAAGATCCTGAACCTCAGTCTCCTAGGTAAAGAGTGTCATCATCCCTTTCCTCCTCACTGCTTAGGCTGGCATGTCTCCTTTCATGCTCACTTGTGTGTCCAATGGCTACCTCAAACCTCACCTGTCTGGACCTGAACTCCTGACAGACTCCCAGACTTGTTCACCCTGCAGGCTCCCTATCTCAACAAATGGCAGCTCCATTCTCCCAGCTATACAGGTCAAAAGTTTCATCCTTGATTTTTTCTCTCACATTCCTCCTTTAATCATCTATAATCTATAAAATCTAATGGATCTACCTTCAAAATATACCCATAATGTGGCTGCTTCACATCACTCCTGTTATCACCCTAAGCCAAGCCACTACCACCCTTGCCTGGATTATTGCTGTAGCCTCCTAACTACACAGCCTGCCTCTTCCCTTTGCCGCCCTTGGTCTATTCTCAACACAGGCTAGATATAAATCATATCATGTCACTCCAATATGCAGAACTCTCTAATGCCCCCACGTCACTCAAAGTGAAAGCCAAAATCGTTAAAATGACCTATCCAAGCCTTAGAATCTGTTCTCCCAGGCTCCAGTTGCCTGTCTTGCCTTGTCTCTGTTACTTTCCCCTTTGTTCACTCTGCTCCAGCCCCACTGACTCTGTCCCACTTCCTTTAACACACCACACTCAGTTCTGCCATAGGGCCTTTGCACTCACTGCTCCCTCTGCTCATCTCTCCTGGGTGTCTCACTACCTCACTTTTCAGGCTTTCAAGTCTCAACTTCAACATCATAAGGGCCTCCCTGGCCACACTGCTTAAAATGTAACCCTCTCTCCAACACTTCTAACACCCTTCCCCATGGGGATTGGCAAAGAGAGGGAGGGGGTGATCCTCCCTACACTTGCCCCAGGGTCCAAGGCTATTTAATGATTTGCCACCTTGTAGCTGCACCATCTGGAACATGTGACCACTTAGACCAGGGAAGGGAAGAGAGAGCTCAGAAGTGACACACCGTCTCTAATGTGCCTGGAAGTAGGAATGGCACATAACAGTTTCCTGTATAGTTCATCAGCCTCAGGTACTCCAACAGTTTTACCTCACTGTAAAAGGGCTAGGAGGTGTAGTATTCAATGTGCTCAGGAAGGAAAGGAGAACAAGACATGGGTGAATTCTATGTCATGAACTATGAGCTCTTTCCTTGGAAACCCTTCATTGCCTTGGCAGTAAGGACTTTTGTCTCCCTATCTTATTGGCCTAAGATTCATCCTAGATTGATCCTTTTCGTTCATTCATTCAACAAATATTTTTTGAGTGCCTCCTATGTGACAGTCATTGTGAATGATGCTGAAGATACAAGACGTGAGGTAGCCTTGTGTTCCCAGCTATAGTGCCCCGTGAGAGTCAGAGAGGTACACCCCAATATGACTCCATCTACCCCCACCTAAAGTCAATGGCTGCTGCACACGCCCCATTTGGGTATGTGTGTGGACGGACAGAACAATTTTACTCTTCCCAGGAATGCTGATATTCTAAGGGGGTGCTATTAATGTAAGCATTCCTAAGAGTTTGTGCAGCCCTTTCAGAAACTTACAGATCCATTGTAGACATATGTAGCCACATAAGTGATTATGATCTCCTTTGTTCAAGAAATAATATTTGATCTTCTTCTCTGGAATTGAGCACAATTTCCTTCTTTTCTGGACCTAAGGTGGACACCATGGAATCTTTTGCTGCAATTACAGGCAAAAATCTAAACATGCTTGCAACAACAAGGATAGTGTTTGTTTTTAGTGTAATTTTTAGGAGTGGAGAATGTAAGATAACACAACAGTTAGGAATGCAATTTATGTAAATTAAAAACACATCCTCAAAACCACAAAACACTATATATCCTTCAAGGAACATCCATATCCAATAGGCATGTTAAACATACTAGAACAGTTGTTTATGGAAGAACAGGTGAAAAGAGTGGGGATCCAGATGAAAGAAGGGGAAATGAGAAAAAAAGAGAGCAGCCTGGGATGGACCATGGTGCTAATGTGCCATCAAGTGAGGAATATTACTAGGTTGTCAAATACAAATTTTATATCTCATTTTCCTTTTTTGAAGGAGCACTCAAGGAAAACATTTGTTGAATGGGCTAATGAAAAGGCACCAATCTAAAATTCATCTTTATAGACATAAGACAAATGGACAAGGCTCCTTCTATCCTTCCATATTCTATTTTCTGATCTAAGCCCAGAGTTAAGTCTATAAGACAATACTATATCATGCCTTTTGTCTAACAAATGAACAAACAGAAAAAATTATAACCCTTTGTGTTAGAAAAGGTGTGGAGAAAGGGGTACTTTCAAGTTACTGACATGAATGTAAAATGGTACAGCTTTCTGAGAAGCAATTGTTAACTGAGACCCATAAAAATATTTATGGCCTTTAACCCATGACTTCCACTTTCAGGAATTTATCATAAGAAAAATAACTTATGTACAATCAAATTCTATGAGCTGATGTTTGAGGCAATATTACTTAAAATAACAGAAAATTGCAAATAACATACATGTTCAGCAGTAGGGGACTGGGTAAATAAATTATTATATTATCTATATGATAGAGTTGTATATAGTTAAAATGTAACAATAAGGGGGCACCTGGGTGGCTCAGTTGGTTAAGCATCTGACTCTTGATTTCGGCTCAGGTCATGATCTCATGGTTCACGAGATTGAGCCCTTCACTGGGCTCTGTGCTGAAAGCATGGAGCCTGCTTGGGATTCTCTCTCTCCCTGTCTCTATCTCTGCCCCTCCTTTGCTCATGCTCTCTTTCTCTTTCAAAATAAATAAATAAACATTTAAAAAACATAATGATAAGAAAATGTTTGTAATAGAATATTAAGCAAATACAGCCTTCTAAAATATGTCATATAATTCCAATTTTGAAAACAGGAAAGATGTACATTAAATGTTCATGTAGATATCTTTTTATTAATATATTAATTGAATGAACATTGAGTGGTAGAATTATATATGGTTTTTATATTTTTTGTTCTTATCTATAGTGGGTATGGATTTTAATTGGAAAAATACTATAATAACAAACATCAATGTGTATATCAGATTATAATTCCACCTGTTATATAGTATGTCTCAAAGGCATTAAAGGATTTTTCCACACTAAATTTTTTAAATTGTATGCTTCCCTATTTACAGAATTGTCAGATCTTTTTCACATGTGCACATCAATCATTACTCAGTCATACTTCACTGTGTCACCCTGAGCTACTGCATTATTCCCATGTTAATAATTAAAGAGAAAACCATTTTGAGATAGGACTGTGGATAAACACAATATTCCTATTAGTTTTCTAGATTGGAACCAAGAATTCATTAAACATTTTATGAAGGTCCTGTTTCTGATTAAAATCAAGGGAATCCATCTTATCATCGGTGCAAGTGTTCTACACTTCAGTCATGTCAGGACAAAAAAATGACAAGGCATTATGACCCCTGTGAAGCTGAGAGTTATATTAAAACCCAGTTTGGCTTTTACTTTACTAATCAAGAATAAATGTCATTAAATTTTTTAATTCTGAAATATAAAACCCTGAAGAGATAGAGAAATAAACAAGTCTGGATGGGGTCAAAAATCTAACACTGATATTCTCTATTTTTCTAGAGATAATAGCTAGTTCTAGTATCTCGTCACTTCAGTAACTGAATCTTCTTGAGGGAAAAAACCTCACCCACAAAACAAAAACTAGTGTGGATCCAGATTTAAATTTTACTGAGAGCAGATGTTACCTTAAAAAATCATATTTTTTAATTCTACTGTATGGATATAGCAATAAAACAAAGGTGATATTTTCAGTCTACTAAGCACACATCAATACAAAAGTGAGGCATGTTGGTAGAGGAAAGGTGTCATATTCCAAGATAAAACATTTGCAGTTAACATCATTTGGAAGAGAATATTTTGTAATGGTTGGTTATTACTTTAAGGTGTGACTAAGATTTAGAAAAGTACATGATTTTTTGTTAACCTGCATTTGTAAATCCATTGACCACCTGTTCCTTTGAACTACTGACACCTTTAATATAATTATTTAAGTGGTGTTATATAGATTACTTGAGTTACAATGAACAGCCTAGATGGTCAGGTATGTTTAAAACTCATAAGTGCAGCTAATGTGAAAAACATTGAGAAATCAATTTTTATGCCATGCTTTTTTAAAAAATGATATCCCTGTGTAGATCTGTAGCTCCTATCATATCCACTTCTCCAAATCTGAGACATAAACCTCTTATATGACATATTGTTATGGACTGAATGTGTTCTCCCAAATTCATATGTTGAAGCCCTAACCCCCAGTGTAGTGATAGAGTAAACCCCACTTTTCGAAAGTTGTTACACCACTTCACTTACAGTTATACAATTACCTTCTTTTTTAGTAACAGTGAAAATTCTCTTCAGATTTTTTTCAGTTAGTGAAGACAGATACTAATGTAGGTCTTTTGTAAAAGTGACGTGATGTAACAAGAACTTTCTAATAGTGGGCAATAGTCTTGAATTTATGCCATTTCAGGACAGGAACACTCTACTTTTGGACAGCTGGGGAATCCTGTATTTGGTGATGGGGCCACCGAGGAATTAATTAAGGTTAAATGAGGTTATAAGGCTGAGACCCTGATCCCATAGGGCCTTATCACTCTTTCTCCTCCATAACACAAAAAAGAGGTCATATTCATACAAAAGGCAGCTGTCTACAAACCAGAAAAAGAGCCCTATAAGAACTTAACTGGCTGGAACTCTGATCTTGGACTTCTAACCTCCAGAACTATAAGAAAATAAATTTCTGTTACTGAAGCCATCTAGTTTATGGTATTTTGTTATGGTGACAGAAGCATACTAATAAATAATTATTTCATGTAATTTATATATTTTATTGGTATTGTGTACCAAACAGATTTGATTATGGTATTAATTGATTGGATTCTACTAAAGATATAAGCTTCTTCTACTATCTAGCCTTTGAATCCATTCTGCAAATTGGTGATTGTGAATATATGGCATTGTGCTACCATTCTCCATTCCTAAATAAATGGTGGATTACTAACTGATTACAGCATTCAGTCCTGCTGAATCTAGACCAAGCTTTATAATCCTTGTCAGCAATCCAAGCAGCCACCATCAATGGATATATACATTATCTGTTTGCCATTCATGTATAAGACTATAAACTCATTGAGTGCTTGGATACTATTTTATTTCTTTTCTATAATCTATAAACCTTCATGTGGCAGAAGCTGAATAAATTCTCACTGAGTTAAATAAACGGCACTCTAAATATAAGCTTTTTATACAGAAAGTTCCCTACAAGGAGCTTTTGGTCCTGAGTCAAGATAAACTTGTCTTGACTCTACACAAATCTATGGGAAAGAAAGAATCTTGTGTATTTTTAACTTCAAATGAATTTTTATCAAGTACATACATATAATGAGTCATAGTAATGAACATAATCATAATTCATAATAATGTATAATTCATAATAATGATTAGTGCATTATGCATCATTAGGTATGAAGTTCAAAGCTGAAAGATGCAAGGACACAAAGGATTGAATAGCTGAGTCCCTTGCCTTGAGGAATGTCCCATCCCGCTGAGACAGTAGAGTCTTACACATGAAAATTCCACTTACAATAGGAATAGAATATGACAAGTACCACTGCCAAGTGGACGGTTTTGACAACAGGAGCATAAGGGTTCAGAAGAAGGAGGGGAAGATTTTCCTATGAGGTTAAAAGGAAATTTGATAGACAACCAATTTCTGCAGAGTTCATTTATTCTTCCTCTATTTTCTCATAACAAGTTCCCCTGCGGTCTTCTGTAGATTTATTAGGTTAGCTATTCAGGATAGTTGCCTATTCCTCAAATAAAGGCATATTTTCTATCCTGCCTCACACCATCATATACAAAGCAGACGGAGGAGAATGATTTTATAAATCCTTCAGCTGCCTGGGAGATGCACCATGTCCTCTCTTTGAAGGCTCAGTGTGCCATGGTCAAGTCTGGCTATCCTGATTTAAGGTGTCCTCACCCTCAGGGTGCCTGGGTGGCTCAGATGGTTGAGTCTGACTCTCAGTTTCAGCTCAGGTCATGATCTCAGGGTTTCGTGAGTTCAAGCCTGCCCTGCATCAGGCTGTGCGCTGACAGTGCATAGGCTGCTTGGGATTCTCTCTCTCTCCCTCTCTCTCTGCCCCTCCCCTACTCACACTGTCTGTGTCTCTCTCAAAATAAATAAACTTAAAAAATATTTAAGGTATCCTCACCCTCAATAGCAGTTTTCAGGAACAGAAAAGATGTGAGGCTCCAAAACCATCTTTGAGGCCCAAATTCTAAAAACTAACAAATTGATTGGTTTCCTACCTGCAGGCAGGCACTTCTTAGGGTTATACCTCAGTTATTAAGTCACTAGAGCTGAATTTAAACTTTAAGAATTTGATCTTGTTGGACCAGTGGTCTAGTGATAGTGAATCATCACTATCCTCTGAATTACCAAGAAAATAGCCTATCACCCATCACACTGTAAGCAATAAGCAAATCAGCAGTACATTTTGCTGATGTGGGTATTTGTCAGTATTTGATTATAGAAAGATTCTAAATCATTTTCTGCATCTGTGCATTTTTTTTATGTGAAAACTAGATGAAGAAGACAAAGTATCGAAATTGCCATGCATGAAGACTCAAAATACTCTGAGGCTCTAAAACTCATACCAAGCGGCATCTGGAGTTTTCAGAGTAATTCACTATAGGAGACACTAAGAGTCGTGACCCACATTACTTTTTGCCTGGAAGTCATCCAGTTTATTTATAGAATGAGATAAAGGAAAAGACATATCCCCAGGTTCCATGCTGGGTTCCATAAAGAGGCATCTCCTGTTTGCCTCTAAATTTAAAAACGCACAGAGAGAACCTTGTTTTCAAGAGATAGAACCACATCCTCCCACCTCCAACCCTCGAACCCCATTACCCAAGGAACCTGGCTCTTAAGATAGACACCAGACTCTGGCTGATGGAGCTACATATTTTTAAGAATGTCAAAATGACTTCATTGCTGGGAATTGGTAGAGCCTCGTCTGCTTAAAGAGGAGAAATGTTTCTATTACCAAGTGAATCACTTTCTCGAGCTGCAAACAAACAACTAAAACAGCACTAAAGGACAGAAATATTGCAAAATGGGAGAAGGGGCAAGGACTGCTGCTCTTATTCTCATTTTTGAGGAAGTAAAGAGGCAAAGGACTCTTTCTGGCCCCCTCCTCCACCTACCTCTCCCAGCCCCCAAATGGGGGGAAGAACAGAAGAAAGAGCATGTGCCCAATCCTCTGTACCACCAGCTCTCCCTCCCATAACCTGCTCAGTTCAAGAAATCACAGTGTCAGTGCATTTCTGGCTGTTCTCGAAAGAGAAATCCCCAATAAGTGAAGAGTTATTTGCCTGGAGACCCAGGATGAGAAGGAGAAAGGGAAAGAGAAAAAGAAGAAAATTAACATTCTTGAGCTCATAGTTAATGTCAGACACATTATATTCTAATTCTAGCAATTAGATGTGAGACCCCAGAGTCAGATGAGACCTCGATTTGAATTTCAATTCTACCACTTACTAGCTATGCAACTTTAACCTCTCTGAAAGTCGGTAGTCTTACCTGTAAAGTGGGATTGCTAATAACCTTCAGTGGTTACAGAGATTACATGGGGTCATGCAAATAAAGTGCTTAATGTATAAATGGCAGCAAGAATTTATCAAAACTTAGTTCTATTTTATATGTGAAGTGTATGACTGAGAAGGAGAGGTGATTCTCTCAACCAAGTGATTCCCAGAAGATAGCACATTTCCTCCTGAAATGACGCTTGACTGGTTTAAAACTTTACACAAGATTTAAAGGCACATGCATTCTCTATACATTCAGGAATCACTTATTATACTGCTTTCATAATAATGTGTAATAATCATCTTTGAAAGTTTATTTCCAGGGTCCCTGGTAGCTAAGTCGGTTAAGCATCTGATGTCCGACTTTGGCCCAGGTCACGATCTTGTGGTTTGTGAGTTCAGGCCCCACATTGGGCTCTCTGCTGTCAGCGTAGAGCCTGCTTCAGATCCTCAGTCTCCCCTCTCTCTGTTCTTCCCTCCCTCTCTATCTCTCAAAAATAAATAAACATTAAAAAATAAAATAAAATAAAACTTAAAAAAAAGAAAGTTACTTTCAGATCCTGCATGTCAGTCCCTGCCCCAGGCCATCCTCGTGGTCAGGTTGGAAACTCAGCTAGCTGAGTTCCTGTTATTTCCTCCCAGGTCAGGCTCTCTCATTACCTTCTTCTGCCTCTCTTTTGGATGGATTCCTTTGTTCTTATTTCCCCCAAACTTCTGGCCTATACTTCATCAGCAGCACCCCCACCCACCCCTGAGGGGATTCTTACCCATGGATCTTATGGTAGAGACAGAATTCTCACCAACTATTATGCTTATTCTTCGATATTTCCTGATGCCCTTAAAATTGCAGGGTGCTCTAGTTCTAGCCAGTAAAATGTGACCAAAAGTGACAAATATCACTTTCACACTGAGGCAGGTAAAGGCTATGCCAGAATGTTTGGTCTAATTTCTCCTGCTGTGGAGTACAAAGTCTACATGACCCAGATGTTGCAGACACTAAAATAGCAGAGCCCTGATGAGCTTGGGTTCCTGAGTGACTGTGTGGAGCAGATCATTACACCACACCACACTGGATACTTTGTATAAGTACACTTCTAGATGTCAAAACACTGATTTGGGGCTGTGTATTATTATAGGGTAACCTAGCATACTAATTTACATAAAATTCAATCTCTGCCTGCAAATTAGAACTGGGTCTCTTGCTCCTAAGTCTCCAAGATCCCCACATTGGCACCCATCTTTCCTTGCCCTCTCTGATCCTAGCACACTCTGCAGCAGGTGCAGAATGTGAAGTTCTAGTCACCTTCCAAGAGTTTGTGATCTGCATCCCTCCCTCCCTTTCTCCCCCAAATCCTACCCCAATCCCAAAGAGGTCAGGAGGTAACCCAGCTGGAGATTAGCTAAGTCACCAGAATAGAGAACGAAGCAGGGACTTTTCAGCTGATGCAGAGAGTCACTGGAGTGAGGAAGGGAAACGTAGAGAAAGAGTTGACATTTCAGAAAGTAGGTGGGTTAAGTAAGCTAAATCTGCAAGTTGCTCAGAAGTAGGAATTCAAGTCTTGGAGTCTTAAAGTCAATGCTTCAGGATAGAACAATGAGGCCAAAGGGAAAGTTCATTGTGATCAAAAGTAGACAGTCCTGGTCAATCCCCTCTAGCCCTGGTTGGTGCATGTGACTCACCTTTACTGGCTCAGTGGGTAAACTTGCAGAGGTAATTCTGGCTAGCCTCAAGGATCAGGTGTCCACCAGCACAGAAGTACTAACCAATCTACTATGCCAGGTGATCTGTTAAATCCTATCGTGCATGTGAATGCACAGGATTTATTCCATGTTCCTCGAGTCAGGGTTCCTCTTCCCCCCAAAACCCACCACTTTACACATCTGTCCCCGGAGGGCTACAACCCAACACGCTTAATGACTTACATCTTATTCTAAAAGTTTACAATCTTTTTCACTTATGTAATGCAATTTCCCCAGAATAAGCACAGAGCTAATTGAGGAACTTATTGACTAATTTCTCAAACCAAACAAGATGTTCACATTACCTTTTTAACATTCGGGTTTGTGACCAGATTATCTGATTTGTCTATGAAAGCAATAATCACACCTTACACCCCAAGTAGCATTAAAAATCAATGTGCAGTGGAAAAGGTAATTAGGATTATGAAATATTAATTATCCTTTTGATCTTTTCATTTAAAAAATCCATTCTTCCTTCATTTGCTCTACATTCAAAGCTGAACTGTAGATGATATATCTCTGAATTTACAAGGCTATAAGCAGTGATATTTACAAGACAAATCTGCATATCACACACTGAATATTCAATGAGAAGCAGCAGACTGCCCAGCAGCCCCTCTATTATTGATACCTCACCTATCTGGAGAGGTTGTAAATCTTTGCATATAGACTAAATTAAATTTGCAATTAAATGTAAAGTCAAAAATTCTTTTATTCCAGGCCTTGGGAAGTAGTGATAAGAATACTGTCACCAATGAGCTTTCTAAAATGATCCATTTAAAACTTTGGTTTTTTAACATTTATTTATTTTTGAGAGACCAAGAGAGACAGAGCATGAGCAGGGGAGGGGCAGAGAAAGAGGGAGACACAGAATCCGAAGCAGGCTCCAGGCTCCAAGCTGTCAGCACAGAGCCCAACCCACGAATCGCAAGATCATGACCTGAGCCAAAGTCGGACGCTCAACCAGCTGAGCCACCCAGACGCCCTTAAAATGATCCATTTTAAACAAAGCTAAAAGCTTTTCCCATGAAGGAACACTGACTCACCTCCAGAGTGGCTCTCACATCGCTAAATTCTACCTGACTTTATTTAAGAATAGGTTTATCTTCCAAAAATTGTTTTTTCACTTTGTACACATGGGACCTCATATATCCCATTCACCTTCTGCCAGCACAATACTGCTCGTTTCTACTGAAACTGCAGAAGGCAAGAATTCATGAAAATGTGTGCACTTAAAGTTGGAAATTATAAGAATCTTCAAATTTGAAACTTCTTCCCTTTATACAAAGCTGGTTCTATTGTTAGAACCTATGGAGGTGGTTTCAGTTTAATTTGTATTGTGCTTTTCAGACCACATGCAAGTTTTGTTTGATGCTTTTATTGAATGGTCAGTTTATTACCTAATAGACAAATCAAGTTGAAATGGGGTAGCTTATCAGAGACAATGCCCCCTTTTACAATTATAAGAAGATTCTACTTCTCTTGTGAGAAACTTCTGGGGGTGCCATCCCTAGGAGGGAGGTGTGAGCACCCCAGAACCAGTTAAGGCAGGCAGTCTTATAGAAGGAAGTATGAGAACTCCATTGTTCGGGACTCTGGTGCATGTACTGTCACTTCCTTACTCACTTCTATACCCAAGTGACTTTTTAAAAAATGTTTCTTTATTACATTTGAGAGAGAAACAGAGTGTGAGCAGGGGAGGGGCAGAGAGAGAGACAGACAGACAGACAGAATCCAAAGCAGGGTCCAGGCTCTGAGCTGTCAGCACGGAGCCCCATGTGGGGCTCAAACTCGTGAACTGTGAGATCATGACCTGAGCTAAAGTCGGATGCTTAACTGACTGAGCTACCAGGTGCTCCTACACTCCAGTGACTTCTTACTGCAAATAGTTGTAACTCTGTCTAACGTCTTTCTTCTGGCAGTGGGAACACACTCTACCACCCTGAGAGCATGCTGAGAGTGTTGGGGAGGTCATGCCTGCAGGAGAAGCCCTCTGTCAATGACCAGTGGGGAGTGGGTGGATAGAAACCATTTTATTTACCTCTCAGCTGAGATAACTCTGAAACATGTTCTACACTACCATCTAGAGTTTCCGAGGAGGGTTGAGCTTCAGGTGCCTGGGGAAACTGATTCATTATCCTTCACTGGCTTCCTTCACCTCCCTATTTTACTTCTGGACCCCGTTCCCGATATTATCTCATCACCTCCTAAATAAATTCCTGATAGCTGAATCCTTGTCGAAGCGTCTATTTTTGGAGAAATTCAAAGGCAACTCTTTTGTTCTTTTGAGGATTCAAAAGGAAAATTCATCAGCCTCCAAGCGAGGGATACCTAGACAAAGAAGGGTCTGTAATTCTGGGTCCATGGGATGGTAAACAACAGAATCACCTCTGATGCTGACTTGGTTGCTGCAAGAGTCCTGGGTGGTAGTTTTGCACAGAAACATGAATAAGAAGACTACCAGTCCTGGAGTCCAACCATGAGCAATGTGGCCAAGGTTAGCCCGAGGGAGTAGATCATACCCCCCAAGACCTGAAGTAGGAAAACAGGGTTCTATTACCTCTCCCTTCACACCAAGTAACCAGCAACTATAAGAAGGCAATGCTGCAGTGAACGTCACTAAGCAATATAATTTGGTGATGGGAGTATCAGCTACTGTGGTTACTAAGTCCAGTGATACCCAACTGGGTAGAGATGTTTGAGCAAACATTGTAGCTGTTCAAATTTGAATCTAAATTAATTAAAATTAAATAAAATTAAAAGTTGAGTTTTTAATTTGGATGAGCCACATTTCAAATGCTCAATAGCTACATGTGGATACCCTCATGGCAGAAAGTTCTATTGGAACTAACCTCCCTAGTTATTGGATATTTCAGGAAAAGGGGAAATATCAAGGAAGACATATCAAACTCTTGACAAAAAAGGACCTAATGTACAGTGTGGTGGTTATATATATATATATATATGTATACACATACCATATTCTACACTATACTATGAATATACTATATACATATTATACATATATACATACATATTATATATATATATATATACACACACACACTATACATATATAGTGTTATATACTTGAAGGCTGCTAAGGGAGTAGATATTAAATGTTCTCATCACAAAAAAGAAATAGTAGGGGTGCCTGGGTGGTTCAGTCGGTTAAGCGTCCAACTTTGGCTCAGGTCATGATCTCATGGTTCATGGATTCGAGCCCCACATCAGGCTCTGTGCTGACAGCTCAGAGCCTAGAACCTGCTTTGGATTCTATGTCTCCCTCTCTCTCTTCCTCTCCCCCACTCACACTCTGTCTCTCTCTGTCTCTCAAAAATAAATAAAATGTTAAAAAAAAATTAAAAAAGAAAAAGAAAAGAAAGCAATCATACAAGGTGATGGAGGTGTTAGCTAATGCTCCCGTGGTAATCGTTTGACAACAGTAAGTATATCAAATGAACAAGTTGTATATCTTAAACTTATACAATGTTACATGTCAATTATATCTCAATAAAGCTGGAAAAATATAATAAAGGATAAGAGATATTAGGGTAATAATTAAAAATATAAAAAGGTGTGCCTTTGTCTACACCCTAAGTTTGTGAACTGTTATAGAATTATAGAAATTACAGAATCACAGAATTACTGCAAGAGTTTAGAAATTATATAAGCCAGGGGCACCTGGGTGGCTTAGTCGGTTAAATGTCTGACTCTTGATTTTGATTCAGGTCATGATCTCATGGTTTGTGAGACTGAGCCCCAGAGTTTGCTCTGAGCTGACAGGAGGGAGCCTGCTTGGGATTCTCTTACTCCCTCTCTCTCTGCCTTTCCCCTACTCACTCTCTCTCTCTCAAAATAAACTTAAAAATAAAAAGAAATTATATAGGCCAACCTCCTGACCTAATGTTTTACAAACTAGCATGAGAATGAGTATACCTGTGACTACTGGGAGAAATAATACATAAATGCTAAGGGAACTATAAAATCCCTACTGTAATTTAAGGAGGCAGAGATTAGATTTAGCTGGGATCAGTAAGACTGGCTTCATGGAAAGCATGGCATCTTCAATAAGCTTTGAAGTATACATAGGATTTCAGTAGGTGTAGAAGTGAGGGGAGGAGGGGAACTCTGTACTAAGACAGAGGCAAGAAAGCAGAAGCCATCTTCAGGGAAGTTTTAGTAGTCAGATTATCTCAGTAGTGAACAACAAAGATAGACCAATGGACGGGGCCACTTGAAGGAAAACCAAGAAAGTCAAACAGGTCTTTCTCCCAGCACAAAGCCAGAATTAAAAACCCTTTCTGGCGGAGACAGACTCCAGATCTTTTCCCCCATTTATCCCTCCTTAGCTAGCTATCATTAAGCTACAAAATGTGATTTCTCATCACAAGACTTGTCCCAAGTGTTCTAGTGACCCATGCTCTCAGGAACAGCCCCTGTCTAAAATTCTGAATGTCATGAGGCTAATTCTGATAAACCACATGAAGGTGGTGCCTCCACTCATCCATTCAGAACAAACAGAAGAGACGACTGTTCTGGTGGTGTGACTGTGGGAGAAGACTGGTGTGATACTGGCCCTCATCCCCATACTCCAGAACCTTATGAAATGATGAAGTAAAGAACCTCAACTCTAAGTCACTTAAGCAAACAGGGGATTCAGAGAATCAGAGAATCAAAGAGAAAGCTTATCTCCAGAACTTTGAGCAAGACAGGGAGGGCGGCCCTAAAGACCTCAGAAGAAAACAGAGACCTGCGCATCCCCTGGGCTTCCCCTGCCCTGCCTGCGTGCTGTTCTTCTGGGTGTTCCTCACCCTCTCTGTCTGCACACAGGCTCTCGTCACCCAGCTGTGGACAAGGCACTACCGCTGCCAACTTGCCCCCGTTCCATCGCCAGAGCAGGGCAATTCCCATTTAAAAACCTACAAGGGAAAACTCATGGGCCGTCTCTGGACCCATCACTGTGGCCAGGGAACTAAGGACTTGTAAAACGATGACAGTCCTTGTTTATATCACAGGACCAGTGTTGCAGGGAGAGGAGGAGTTTCCTCCAAAATAAGGGGAAAGGTAAGGGAAGATATAACTTGGTTCAGACATGACCACTGGGGGGAAATTGTTATGGTCAGCCACCCCAAAGAGAATATAGGATACAGGGAGCATTTAGAAGAGACGTTTGAGGAAAAGGGGAGGCAAGAAGTTATAAATGGTCTCACTATGCTAGACAACTATCCTAAAATGTATAAGAGGCCTGATGTTAACCACACCTGTCCTTCTCCTACGCCAGTCCTTTAACCCTAGGGCTGCAGCAAAGAGTACAATTGCCCCCAGTTTTCCAAACCCACCCATAAAATGCAAAGCACATGTAAGAACAATGCTGCCACCCAAAGCAAAACCACACCCTGATTCTCATCCTCTCCTATATTAGGGCCAAGATATCCTTGAGGCATACTTTGCATCTTTCACTAAACAAATGGATCTTATAAACTATAAATTTAAAAAAAATATGGAAACCAACTTGACAATAAACTATAAATTATAAATAAATAAATAAATAAATAACACAGCAAATAAAAAAAAGGAATGAAGTAAGATTTTAAAAAGGGGATTTGCAAAACAAAAACAAAAACAAAAACAAAAAAACAAATGTATCTTCCCAGATTTAAATAATAAAAAAATCCAAAATGTATCAGTGTGATAGACAGCAATATATTTTAAGACACAAATATGCTAAAACTAAGGGTGACCCCAACTTGGGAAATCCACCCTAGGAGACAGTTTTCTTCGGGGGAGACAAGGCGTCCAAAGCACATGTGGCATCTGGTGATTGGTGCTTGTTGCAGAGAGCCGGAGGCATTACTGACCTTTTTTAACCCAACCAACGTAAGTTCACTCCCTTGGTGAGTCAGAAACTGGCCCAGGTTGAGTTGTTGCACAAAATAAACTTTATTTGCAGCAAATACGGAGATCACAGGGAGTGGATTCCAGAGCTATGACTCCCTGAGCAAAGGTGAATGGATTCATTTTATTTAGGGTTATGATGAATATTTAGATAGGGAAGCCTTGTCATTGTATGCAGAGGCGGGCATAAGGTCACACATGCATCTTAAGGAAGCATGTCTATATACTCATTGTATGTTATGTAAATGATGCTTGTGCTCCGTCTTGGGCATAGATTCTAATATTAATGAGGTAAAGGTAGTCATTCTAGAGGCCACTCCATGGTCCCTCTATGCGGGTGTGTCAGGGGTTAAGTTCAAAGTGGTCTGGGTGGTCTGGGCTGGCAGGAGGTCTTGTCAGGGCAGTCCTTATCATGGAGGGGCGGTTTCACTCTTCAGGAAAAATATGGGACAAAGGCTGGTGAGTACAAGCAGGTGGGAAGTAAAATTCAGGTCTTAGAGTCTAGCTGGTGACACTTCTGTGGCCTCTATGATGGTTTTTACCACATTCACTCAAACACAAATACATCCCTGTAAAGAGAATAAACCTTTCAAAATCCTTTGGAGAGAAGAGCATTTTTCAGCTGAATCTTTGCCTTCTAGAGAGTGCTCCTTAACAGTAAAGGGGACAGCCATTTCATAGTCATCTTGTGGGCCAGATCAGAGAAATCACCCCCTCCTTCAAACGGAGACAAGGGATCCTGTACACAGTTTGTTCACAACCTACATGAGCCTTGGATATCCTTTCCAACTGCTAGACTTCTAGATGTTTCCACACTGGCCAAATCCAATTGAAAATTTGGTATAAACTATGTAGAAACTAAAAGCAAATACATCATTTGCTTCTAAAACCAGCTTTTTGTCCTGACTTCCATAGAACCTCCCTACTGTTAATAATACCACCATTCTTGTATCCCAGGCTTTAAACCCCATCTCTAGAAGCCTTCCATCCCTTGTGTGGAGTCATGAAGCCTAGCAATTCATCCTAGCTCCTTCCTGGATGATCCTTTCTCTTCATGCCCACTGGCACATCTTTAGTGCCCTGGGGCCCCAGAACCAAATCTGGCCACCCCACCTTCTTTGGTAAATAGAGTTTTACTGGAACACAGCCACACTCATTCATTTCTGTGTCACCAATGGGTACTTTCACACTACAATAGCAAAGTTGAGCGGTTGAGACAGAGACCAGCCCTCAAAGCCCAAAATACTTGCTATCAGGGCCTTTATAAAAATGTTTGCTAACATTTTTAGCAAAAGGTCTTCTCAGCCTTAACTTCTTTCCAGTCTCCCTACTTTTTAAAAAATGCCCTGAGCCAAACTTTGTACTGAATTATCAATGGATCTTAACATACATGCATACACCCACACATGCACACACACGCGTGCGTGTGCGCACACACGATACACAAAGTTTTCAAAAAATTTGTAAAAAGCATCTCTTTGCACTTAAAATAATTCCTTTTTTTTAATGTTTATTTTTGAGAGAGAGAAACAAAATGTAAATGGGGGAGGGGCAGAGACAGAGGGAGATGCAGAATGTGAAGTAGGCTCCAGGCTCTAAGTTGTCAGCACAGATCCCAACACCAGGCTCAAATTCATGACCTCTGCTCACAGACTGTTAAATCATGACCTGAGTTGAAATCGGATGCTTAACCGACTGAGCCACCCAGGCACCTGCACTTAGAATAATTCCTAGTCAATACTATGTTTTCTACATGAGTGGGTGTGGCTTACCTGCCTATCTTCCCTGTTGCTTCCTTCCTCCCTCACCATATTCCAGTCTCACTGGTCTTTCTCCTTCCCTCAGGCACTGAGCAATTCCCACTCCAGTGCCTTCTCAACCTTTGTTGTTCTTTGCACCAATACCCTTTCCTACCTTCTTCCATCTGGACAACACCTCTCATCCTTCAGGTCTCTGGCTCAATGTCATCTCCTCAGAGATGTGCTCACCCTTTCTAAAGATTTCTTTCATTCTGTTCTCTTCTAACAACCAGTTATTTGAATCCAAAGGGAGAATATAAGCATTTACTTGTTGTATTTTACTTACTGGATTATTATCTGTCTCACTGGTCATGATAGCTCTAGGGGGCCAAGCATTATGTCCATTTATTTATCACTCTACATCTAGTACCTGTCAAAGAGTAAGCACTGAAATCATATTCTTACAAATGAGCGATATTCCTTTCATTCCCAAATAACATCCATTCTTTGGCCTGTATTCAATATGGCTGTATTCTATTTTCCAGTCCTAGTTGTATGCCTCACCCCAGGTAAACTGAGATAACCATCACTTCCCACACATACACTGTACTTTTTCACCTCTAATGCGCCCTTGTCCCTCTCCAACACAACCTCCTCTATCAATTTTGCCCAGGAAAATTTTTCTCTTCCAGGCTTAATTCAAACAATTATTCTAGGAAACTGTGTTATAATGACAAAAATGTTTCAATAATATAAAGCCAAAGACATACTTCATAAGGTTGCTTCTTACAACAATCTTTAATATATACAGGATACTGTCATGCCAAAGTCAATGAAATCATAGCAATTCTACATGAGCCACAATACACTGTTTTCCAAGTCTAACTCTCTCATAGGCTTAATTCAGGGACATATTTTAGAGTGTAGATGGATAGATTACATAGCCTTCATGTTGGTTTTCCCTTAATATTATTTCTCTCACTTCCAATTTTGAAAGAAATTGAGTACTAATGAGTTTTAACAGGTACCCTTAGTCCATGTTTCAGTTTAACTGAGCTGAAAATAGTATTGATAACACTGTGTAAAATCTGAGGAGCCTAAGACTTATGCTTACAAAAAAGGCCAACTCCCATTCAGTGATAATTCAGTGATGGGAGCACATGCTGTACCTAGGATACAGCAACGTGTCTGCTAAGAGCATAAGAAATAATATGCTTATCATATTCATAAAATAGATTGTTTCAGTGTCTGTTGCCTGTTGCTTGAGGGTCTATATCTAGTTTATTAGAAGAAATAGTGACGTTTTCCAAAAAAAATGCTGCAAAGGGATGAAGCCACAGTACATCTCTGTGTGTGTGCCTGTCCCTCTCTTGTTCCATACATGATGACTGTAGCTTCAGATTGCTATTGCTTCTCAACCGTTTACTCATAATGAATTTATTATTGGCAAGAACCCCCAGAATTTTTTATGTTGATGGAAATCACCTATTTCTGTTGTTTACTTACACAGTTGTTATTTTAGGACCCAAGAATAGGAATGTATATACACAAATACATACATACCCAAACTTTGTTCTCCCACATAACTTTAGGTCAAGTGCAGATTTTATGGGCATATGCTCCATGACTTTATTTAAGCCACGTATGACTCTGTTAATCCCAACAAGGGCCAAGCTTGCTTCGTCACACCTCTGGTCTCTTCTGGTTGACATTCATTATCAACCAGTGCTCTAATCAATACCTAAACAAGCTGTTTGTCCTCAAGTCCAGTTCTTTGACATGGAAACATTAAACAAACAATATTGACCTCCTACTATGGACTAGGCATCTTGATAGGTACTAAACTTTCAGCAACAACAACCAAAAAAAGCCCATTTCTAACCTCATGAAGCATATAGAGAAGGCTATAAAGATACAAATAAGAAATAACCTTTACTGAATCATACATTATTTTAAGCACTTGACATGTATTGTGTCACTTAATCCTCACAGATAATAAGCCCTAAAGAAAGTACTATTATTTATAAGGAAGAAAATTACTTTTTTAAAACTTTTTTAAAAATGTTTATTTATTTTTGAGAGAGAGAGAGAGAGACAGAACACAAGCAGGGGAGTGGCAGAGAGAGAAGGAGACACAGAATCCAAAGCAGACTCCAGGTTCTGAGCTGTCAGCAGAGAGCCTGGTGCGGGGCTCAAACTCATGAACTGTGAAATCATGACCTGAGCTGAAGTCAGCCGCTTAACCAACTGAGCCACCTAGGAACACTGATATAGAAGAAAACTATTAATTAATTAGGTTAAGTAATTTGCCCAAAGCCTCTGGGAAGTGGTAGAAAAAGGATTCAAATCTAGATGGTCTGTCTCCAAAGATGGCACATTTAACACATCTGCTATGTAAGATCACCACCATGTTTGCCCACAACTTGTGCACCACACAACTTAGAAGAGGAGAGCTCAAGGGACTACAACCTGCATAATCCCATACAGCAGACTAAAGCCCAGACACACCACCGTATTGCCTTGACCTAGATTTTTCTACTCCTGGTGTCTAAGACAAAAAATAATACATCAATGGAAGGATATGAAATGGAAAATTTCCTAGAAAGACACAAACTACTGAAATTGACCCAAAGAGAAATGAAAAATCTTAAGAGACTTATAATAAGGAGATCAAATTAGTATTTGTAAAACCACCCACAAAGAAAAGTGCAAGCCAGCATATCTTCACTGGTTAATTCCTTCAAAACAATTAAAGTGATCAAAACAATATGATACTGGCACAAAAATAGACACATACATCAATAGAATAGAACAGAATTGCCAGAAATGAATCCACAGCTATATGGTCAATTAATCTTCAGCAAAGCAGGAAAGAATATCCAATGGGAAAGATGATCTCTTCAACAAATGGTGTTGTTAAAACTGGACAGAAACATGTAAAAGAATGAAGCTGGACCACTTTCTTACACCAAATAGAAAAATAAATTCAAAATTGATTAAAGACCTAAATGTGAGACCTGAAACCATAAAAATCTTAGAGAGAACACAGACAGTAATCTCTTTGATACTGGTTGTAACAACTTTCTTCTAGATATGTCTCCTGAGATAAGGGAAACCAAAGCAAAAATATATTAATGAGACTTCATCAAAATTAAAAGCTTCTGCACAGTGAAGGAAACAATCACAAAGTGAAAAGGCAACCTACAGAATGGGAGAATAGATTTGCGATGGCATATCTGATAAAGGGTTAGTATCCATTATAATATAAAGAATTTATAAAAATCCACACTCAAAAAAAATGAGTAATCTAATTAAGAATGGGCTGAAGACATGAATAGACATTTTTCCAAAGCAGACATACAGATGGTCAATAGACACATGAAAAGATGTTCGTGCTCAACATCAATCATCATCCGGAAATACAAATCAAAACTACAATGACATATTACTTCACATCTGTCAGAATGGCTAAAATCAAAAGCACAAGAAACAGGTGTTGGCAAGGATATGGAGAAAGGGGAACCCTCTTACACTGGTGGTGGGAATGCAACCTGGTGCAGTCACTCTGGAAAATATTATGGAGATTCCTCAAAAAGTTGAAAATAGAACTACCCTATAACCCAGAAATTGCACTGCTAGGTATTTACCCAAAGAATACAAAAATACTAATTCAAAGGGATACATGCACCCAGATGTTTTAGCAGTACTATCTACAATAGCCAAATTATGGAAACAACCCAAGTGTCCATCAAGCAATGAATGGATAAGGAAGATGTGGTGTGTGTATACATGTATACACACACACACACACACACACACATACACACACAATGGAATATTACTCAGCCATAAAAAGAAAGAAATCTTGCCATTTTTTGCAATGACATGGATGGAGGTAGAGAGTGTTATGCTAAGTGAAATAGGTCAGTCAGAGAAAGACAAATACCATATGATTTCCCTCACATGTGGTATATAAGAAACAAAACAAATGGACAATGGCAAAAAAGAGAGAGATAAACCAAGAATTCTAACTATAGAGACCTGATGGTAACCAGACAGATGTGAATGGGGGAATGGGTTAAATAGGTGATGGAAATTAAGGTGTGCACTTGTTGTGATGAGCACTCAGTGTTGTATGGAAGTATTGAATCACTATATTGTACATCTGAAACTAATGTTACACTGTGCATTAACTAACAGAAGTTTAAATAAAAACTTTAACAAAAGAACAAAGAAGAATTAATCCCAACTCATTACAGATTCTTCCAAAGAATAGAAGGAAATGGGGCACATGGGTGGCTCTGTCAGTTAAGTGTCCAATTTCAGCTCTAGTCATGATCTCCTGGTTTGTGGGTTTGAGTCCTGCATCGGGCTCTGTGCTGACAGCTCAGAGTCTGGAGCCTGCTTTGGATTCTGTGTCTCCATCTCTCTCTGCTCCTTCCTGACTCATGCTCTGTCTTTCTCTCTTTCAAAACTAAATAAAAACATTAAAAAAAAGAGTAGGGGTGCCTGGGTAGCTCAGTCGGTTAAGCCGACTTCGGCTCAGGTCATGATCTTGCGGTTTGTGAGTTCAAGTCCCACGTCGGGTCTGTGCTGACAGCTCAGAGCCTGGAGCCTGCTTCAGATTCTGTGTCTCCTTCTCTCTCTGCCCTTCCTCTGCTCATGCTCTGTCTCTCTGTCTCTTAAAAATAAATAAACATTTAAAAAACTTAAAGAAAAAGAGTAGAGGGAAACACTTCGTAACCCATTCTACCACACCAAAAGCACAAATAGCCAAACAAAAAATAGGTAACCTGGATATATTTTGTATTGCAAAAGTACATCACCAAGAAAGTGAAAAGACAACACACAGAATGGAAGAAAATTTGCAAATTATGTAATGAAAAAGGCACTATAATGCATTTTACACACATGCACACACATACACACACACATATAATCACAACTCAATCATTTACAAAACAACTAACCCAATTTAAAAATAGATAAAATATTTGAGTAGACATTTCTCCAAAGAAAACACACAAAATGATTCACAGGCATACGAAAAGATTCTTGCTATCATTATCTACCAGGAAAAAGCAAATGAAAACCACAATGAGATATCACTTCACATCCACCAGGATGGCCAAGATGAAAAAGGTAGATAATAACAACCGTTGGTGAGGACGCAGAGTATGTGGAACCCTCATGCACTGATGCTAAGAATATAAAATAGTGCAGTCACTTAGGAAAAGAGTCTGGAAGCTTCTCAAAAGATTAAATATAATTACCCAGCAAGTCCAAGTATAGATATATACTCAAGAGAAATGAAAGCAAATATCCGTATGCAAATTTGGACACAAATGTTTACTAGCTGCATTATTCTTAATAGTCAAAAAATGGACACCACCCAAATGTCCATCAATGTTACATCAATGGATACAATGTGGTATATCCAGATGGATAATATTAACATTATTGGAAAATGTATTATCTCATTCCAATATTATAATTGAATAATATTCATTAATAAAAAGAAATGAAATATTGCTACTTGCTGCAACATGGATGAATCATGGAAACTTCACACTAAGTGAAAGAAGCCAGTCACAAAAGACTGCATATTTGTCTGATTCCATCATATGAAATGCTTGGATTAGCAAATCCATAGATATAGTAAGTAGATTGATGGTTGTCTAGGGCTGGAGGATTGGGGGGAAAAAGAGCAGTGGTTGCCAGTGGGTACAGGCTGTCTTTTGGGGTTGACAAAAACATCCTAAAATTGATTGTGGTAATGGTCACACAACTCTGTGACTATTCTAAAACCAACTGTACTGCAAACTGTAAACGGGTGAGTTATAGGATATGTGAATTATATCTTAATAAAGTTGTAACTAAAAAGTGATGGAGTGAAGGAAGGAGGAAGAGAGAGCATTCTCTTTAAATATGTAATATTAGGCACACTCCTTTATCCCTCGCCCAAATTCCAATGAAATGGTGATAAAAGATTTTTTTTAAAAAGACATAATCCTATGTGGACAAATAATATGATAGAAGAGAGCACAGCAAAGGGGAAATGTCAACACAGTTTTGGATGCTGGAAACTAGAGGCATGAGTGTCACCTTTTAACCTAGCAAATTCAGTAAAGCTGAAGACCAAGCCTGTAGGAAAAGACAAGATGGAATACTTTCACTCCAGAAACCTCCAGAAAGCCTCAGAAATTGGAGGCATCAATTAATTTTGAAGACCAGGGTATGGAATAAGGCTGAAAACTAGAGTGCTGGTTGAAAGTTTACATAAGGGGGAATTAAATCCCCTTCCCAAACCCACTTCTGCTACCATCCCCCTTCTGCTGCCTCTGCTCAAGAGAGACAGATGGTATCCTCTTTTTATTTTATTTTTAATTTTTTAATTAACAATTTTTTAAATGTTTATTCACTTTTGATAGACAAAGAGAGACATAGAGTGAGTGGTAGAGGGGCAGAGAGAGAAGGAAACACAGAATTCGAAGCAGGTTCCAGGCTCTGTGCTGAAAGCTAAAAGCTGAAAACTTTCATCACAGAGTCTGACGCAGGACTCAAACCCACAAACCGGTGATGACCTAGCCAAAGTCAGATGCTTAACTGACTGAGTCACCCAGGAGCCCCATTTTTATTTTTAATTTTTTTAAATTGAGGTGTGACACATCATATTAGATTAGTTTCAGGTGCACAACATAATGATTCCATAGTTTTATACATTGTGAAATAATAACAATAAGTCTAGTTAACATCCATCACCTGTACACTTAACAATTTTTTTTTCTTCTGATGAGAACCAATAAATGGTTTCCTTTCTGCAGAAGTGGCAGGTCTCACACTCTGGGCTCAGGACTCAGGAATCTAAGAACAAGAAGAAGGAATGAGATGGTCAAATAAAAACAGGAGAATTGAATACAACGCTCTATATTAAAAGGTAAAGTCTAGAAATCTCACAGAAAGTAAAACAAGATGGCAAAGAGATGGGAAATAAGAAAAAAAGATAAGAACATTGGAGGATCAATCCAGATGGTCAAACATGAGAACAATATAAGTTCCATGAATAGGTGGGTAGAAAATGAGATCAGAGAAAATGGAGAGGAGAATATTATAAAAGAAATAATGCATTAAAACTTCCCAGAACATAAAAGAATGTGTTTCTAAATTGAAAGGACCTACCAGGTATCCATCATGGTGAAATTTTATAATTCTAGCATTATGGAAGACAATGGAATAGTACCTTCGAAGTCTAAGGGAAATTCTATCCAACACAGAATTCCATACTTAGCAAAATCATTAGTTAAGTGTGAGGGTAGAAAGAGAAAGTCATGTCATCTAAAAAATTGGGATTCAACATGACAGAGAAGTAAGCAAAATACTCAGGATGCTAGTAAAGGGGAGCTGAGCATTAGGCCCAGAAAGGAGAGAGAAAACAGCTACTTGACAGACAGGAACAGGGACAGGAGGATGCTGAAAGGTAGGAAAGGGTGAAAGGTCAGAGGATGGTGGAGGAGGGTGGGTGTGCAAAAGATTACTTGAAGAGATGACTTGATAGAGGGTCTTCAGCCTTCAGTCCTTTAGGGATGAGCTAAACAAACAAATAAACACAGTCAGCCAATAGCTCTACAGAAGACAAAGGGATCTATAGGAAAAGAGATGTAAATTTAGAGGAACATAATTATAATTGCAGGGTCCTTCCAAACAACCTCATAAATCATTTTTCTCTTCCTCACCCACGTTTTAAATAATTTGATAAAAAAAAAAGTAAAGAATTCAGATGAAGGACAAAATATCACTTTGTTTTTCTTCCTTATGATAAAGGTTTATTTGGCTAATGTAGTTTAGTTTTGAGAGCCAAATGGGCTTTGAACCCTAGAATTAGGCAGATTTTCCCACCCAGGCAGGGCAGCGGTCCAGGGAAAAGTTGCTCCTTGGCAACAAACATCTTCCAGCGGGCAGAAGGATACAGGACTGATCCAAGTCTACCACCCAGAGGAATCTGCTCCTCCCCTAGAGAGAAGGGGGTCTGCCAAGCAATAGGCGCAGGATAGGACTCCAGTATTTTCTTTAAAAAAATTTTTTTTGACATTTATTTATTTTTGAGAGACAGAGAATGACAAAGCACAAGCAGGGGAGGGGCAGAGGAGAGAAGGAGACACAGAATCCAAAGGAGGCTCCAGGCTCTGAGCTGTCAGCACAGAGCCCAACGTGGGGCTGGAACCCACCAACCATGAGATCATGACCTGAGCTGAAGTCGGATGCTTCACCGACTGAGCCACCCAGGCACCCCAGGACTCCAGTATTTTCTAAATGACTGTGCTAACGATGCTTCCTGAGTGCCTGGATCAGTGGCATCCTTTACCAGGTGTTTAAAATAATCCTTCAATAGTCCATTTTAGATTTCACTCAGAATCACATCAAGCGCACTACTTTGAAGTTTGTAGAAACCATTACTGTATAGTCTCCTTTTTTAGGAAAAAAACAAGTTTATAAACAAAAACCCATTTTCCCATCCATGGATCTTCAGCTGCTCACCATGGTGCACACTACCTGTCTGCTGGTTCTCACAGAAGCTGGGGTGTCCTGTGTCTGCATCAGGAGACCTGACCTCCCTCGGGAGTTTCAGAGGCAGTCATTGAGCAGCTCAGCTCCGGGGCTGCAGATCTGGAGACCAGGATGTAAATGGTGCCCTCTCCCCTCCTCCTAATGACATAAAACTTCAACAAATTATTTTCACATCCCTAAGTGCAAGGCTCGTAGTACCTAAATAAGATAGTGCCTGAAACCGTAGCGTTAGTGGACAAATTAAATGAGATCATGCAGGTAAAACACTGAATGCAGGAAGCATTCAGATGTGTTTGTGCTACTATCTGACATACATTTCCTCTAGTCTGGACTTCATTTCCGTTCATCAATGTTTGTTCTATGCTTTTCAACCCAAAGATCCTTTTTTGTTGTATAAACAATGAAGATGAACGGAAGTGAGGATCTCTGATTTTTTTGTATTATTGGCTAGAACACAAGAATCCCTCCAAGTATCAGACACACATGCCCTCACCTATTGCAGGACTTATCTCTGAAAGTAATTTTATGGTTGTTGTTGCCCTGAACACTTCTTACAAGCTCATGGGAATTAAAGCCTGCTAATACGGGTCTTGCCTCTCATCTCTGGCTTCAAGCACTCACTTCTGTCTGTTGTAAGTGTCTTTTTTTTTTTAAGTTTATTTATTTATTTTGAGAGGGATGAAGCACAGAGAGGATAGGGAGAGACAATCCCAAGCAGGCTCCACACCATCAGGACAGAGCCTGAGAGCCTTGAGATATGACCTGAGCCAAAATCAAGAGTCGGACGCTTAACCGACTAAGCCATCCAGGTGCCCTTCTGCTGGTTACTTTTTAAATAAGCAGGGAAATAGCAGCTAATCAGAAAAACCCTATGTGTGTGAAGGTGTTTGCGGAGACATAGTGCCAATGAAGAAGTACCAGTTTCCACTTAAAGGAGCAATTCTAATCATGAGACTTTCTTACAGTCTGTCTAGCCAGCAACAGAGATGATGGATTGGGCCCTGGATAACTTCTGGACATCTCTTCAACCATAATGTATAGTCAAATGGCCATTCATCTAAGTGAACCATCTGGATAAGGGAGGACGCAGAGCTCTGCCGTTCCCTAGCTAGGGAGCATGCAGACATCTCTGAACTCCTGCATCTCATCTGTGACATGAAGGCATTGGACAGAGTGATCACAAAGGTTTCAGTCGTCTGACAGATTTAGGATTTTAAGTATGGATTTAGGGCTTTTCCTGACAACTAATACAATGTCTATCAAAGGAAGCAGACGAGAGTTCAAATAAAAATTTTCCAAATTAAGCAAAATGTAAACTTTCCATCTGTTTCCATGTTTGCCTTTACCTATTCATCAAGTTCTCTTTTTCTAAGTATTCATTCCTCTGCAATGAGACCCCATCAAGTCTTTTTCTAAAATCTATGATTCTATTTCCCCAGTAGATGGCACCCCATTACAGCTTTCAATTGCCTGCTGCCTACAAAGTACAGATAGTCCAGAAAATAAAGAGTGAAGAGCATGTGGGGAACATTTATCAAACACAGAAAAATAAGAGGAACTTGATGTTAAGCGTCCACCTAAAATATTCACTGGTTTTTCTAAAATTTAAACAATTAGGTTCTACATGTAAGGTGTGGTAAAGAAATTAGAACGTTTTGATGTGGACATGTCAGACTGTTGTATGTTGGAATTGAGGACTCCCCTTCAAAATGAGGAAACTTTGAAATTACAGCTGTTCAAAAGATGCTTCCGCCCTGCTATTTTAAAAACATTTAGAAAATCATTCTCTGGAAAATAATCTCATGATCGGTTTCTAGCTTACATGAGAAAAAAAACTCTCGCCTGCTTTTAACAATCCCTTCCCAATAACACCATCTTCCTTGATAATCTTACATTCAGCAGTTGTTTGGGGATTTTTTCCCCCTTGGAAAGGCTATTTCCAAATATTCCACACTCGATGAAATTTGACCATCCACTTTTAATTACTTGGGAAAGAGTAGAACTCATCCACATATTACCTCATTTTTAGCCGTGTATTCTATCTCCCAGCTGGCTGCTTTTGCAGTGGTGTCAGGGCTGGGAGGTAGAGCATGGCCCATTTGTGGGAAGATTTATTCTAGTACACTGGCAAGCAAAAGCCAGTAAATGAGATGGGAAAATCCTCTAGCATTGGGAAACATGAGCTCAGAAATTTGAATTTAACTTCTAAGAAAAGTAAGAAGTGGGCAAAGATCTCACCAGCCTTGGGTCATGAAGACACAACCCCTGCTTCAAGCTTGGCAGTGGAATAGGAACCCCATTCCTAACCATATAGGTGTTACCAGGAATGACCTTGCTGCCTTAGCCCAGAATTCCTGGGACAAGCCTGTCTACCTGATAACCTTGGAGCTAAAACCACCCCCAGTTGTTACCTGAATGCATTCCTGTTTCCCTACTGGCAGGGAAGCCCTGAACTGTTTTTCTGGGGAATCCATCCCCTGTTCTTTACACATTGCCAGCTAGCCCCTTTAATGCATGGGGCAATGTACAAACATGTCACACCCAGCCAAACCAACGACCACTTCAAATCTGACTGATGTGCCCTTACCTGCTCTCATCTCAGATGTTGGAGTCCAAGATCTTTATACTACTAAATCTACTCAAATCCACCCCAAACCCTGCTTATTATGGTGATGTTCTTTCCCCCACTGCTGTTAGCATCTGTAAACTCCTGGGATTGGGCACCCTGGCTACTCCAGTTAAGACATGGGCCCTATGGCCCCTATGCCTACCCCATTAACCCCCTTCCCTGTGCCTGGAGAAAGGATCAACATCTTGCCCTAACTCTCTTGTTTCTCACAGCTGAGTTAACCCTGAAGTTCAGTTGCATGATCTTCTAGACTTCTGGTTACTCTGAACAATTAAGTTTCCTAGTTGCCTAATCCAGTTTGAGTTGGGTTTTCAGTGATTTGCTCTTTTGGCTCCCTCTGGTGATGGAAGCCTCACCCACAGGCCAACATACAAACATGTAGATTTGATCGTCCACTGGTTTATGGGCCCATTACAGTGGCTTTCTATGGATATGAGGCTGCAGTTCCAGTTAAGCGAGAGGAGAATGCCCTGACTCCCAGGTTAGGTTTCCTTGGGCAAACCCTCACCAGCTCTGAATGACTTTCATATTAATCTTCAATATGTTTTCTCCATAGCCTGAAAGCCTCTGCCATGGGAACTGGCAAAGTAGGATGACAAGGGCAATTCTATCAAGAGCCTCTATTTCTACAGGATTATGCAAATTTTTCTTTTTCCAAATATTTATTTAGTAGATACTCTATGCTGGTCCCTGTTCTAAGCACTTTTCTTGTATTAACTTATTTAATTCTTAAAACAACTCTATGGGAGTAGTATGATTATTATCCCCATTTTGTAAAAGAAGAGATGGCCAGAGGTTGCCTCAAATGCCACAAGCCAGAAAGGACAACAAATATTCATCTTTCAGTTTCCTGCGCTCAAGTTTGTATATCAAATGAGCTGTTGCATCCATAAAGAGGTACCAAGGCTTACAGCAGTGGCCAAAGCAAAGCTCTTTTTTGCAGGAGCTACGGAACCCAAGAAGAGGTGTTTGACCTGTGGGGGACGCTGTCACCAAACTTCACTCAGAAATTTTAAGCCAGGACTTTTAGGAGGTTAACCAGTAACATATGGATAAGGACCAGCTTCCAAACCAACTTAGGAATACAGAAGAGAAAGGATCTAGAAATGCACAGGACATCTGAAATGGACCAGCACTGTGGTCTTCCAATAGAGTAAGAAACCATCCCAGTTTTTCCAGAACTGGGGGGGGGGGGGGGGGGCTTCCCAGCATGTGGAAATTTTAGTGCAAACACCAGGGAGCTTCCCGGAAAACAGGGACAGGTTGGTCACCCTATTGTCCAAAGAACTGATATTTACTTTCAACTACTAGAAACACAAGGGGCCTCCTATCTCACCTCAAAGTTCACAAGGCTCCTGATTTCACTGGCTTCCATCTTCCTTCAATACTCAAACAGGGAGGGAGGTTCTATGCATCAAGCTATATGTTACCTTCTGAGGGCTTTTCTAGTAGTTTTAGTACAAAATAAGGAAATCCGTTGCTTCTTACAAATAGTAATAAACTTGTCACCCCCAAAATGGAACTAGAAGGAATTTTTTTTAAGTTTGGATATAAAGGAGTTCATAATATGCTACCCCAAAATATGCCACTTTGGCATATTGATTATTTTGAATTAAAGGCACATAAAAAACAGCATGTGCAAAAAAGGCACTCTGATCTTCATTCTTCTTCCTGAAAACAGGGGATAAATTTCCCATGTGAAAGGTGCCTTCTCTGTACCAGAGGAAGAAACATTCTTATCACCAGAGACAGGGAGTCAAGGCCAAGAGAAATCTGTAAAAACAAACCTTGTTAAAATAACTCTTATTTTCCTTTTCTCCCCACTAACCTTCCATATTTGCCAGTCATTGTTCAAGCCAGTATAAAACCATTTCTATAGATCTTCATTTTTCTTGTGATAGTTCCTACATATAAATGAAATCCTGTTTATCTATCTTATGTCACTCCCACCTTGGAGGGTGGAGGAAAGTTTTATGGCCCCTACAGATGACAAATGAAATTTGGATCTCTAAAGGATTAGGAACACTAAGATGGGTGTGGAGGAAAGAAGTGATATCATGCCATGAATGACCCTTAGGCCCTATTAGCCAATAAAATGGTAGCCCAAGTGGACCATGAGTCTGAGTTGGTATAGCAATTGTTACATACAGCAATTCTTAGGGGCACTTTTAAAGAACACAATGAACAAATAGTCTTGACTAAAATAAATATATGACTGAAAATTCAGAAACAGAAAGCCAATTTGATATAACCAAATGGTTTATTTATCCTTTCTTCCATCTTGCCAAATCTAAAATACTCATAAGAACCATGAAGAAAAATAACTAGTCCCTGATTTTCTTATCTCCTTTTTGTACCTTAACTCATTAGATTTCAAACTACAAGCCTTCCTGAGTTTGAGTAGACACAAAAACAATCCTGTAAATGAGGGAAACCGCCAAGAACTTGCCTCCAGGAGAGCCAGCCTGGTCCTTCAGTAAGACCTACCACACATGTCCCACCAAGCTATAGTTTCAGACAACAGTCCCACAACCTGAACATTTCCAGCTTGCTATACTTGAATCCATCTTCTTCTAAATCTTGACTTTTGGCTTTGATCTCTGCATTTAATCCTTGTATTTAGCCCCTGTAGACATGATGTTTAAACATCGTCTTCAATCATCAAGGTTTTAGCTGCAGACTTTGTCCTGGTTTGTTCTTTGGGTTCCTGGGCTCCCCTATGAGCTCTGATAGGCACTCACAAAATCAAATCCACTCCCCAGTAACTCAGATGGACAATATTGTCTAGGAGTCAGGTCTGAGATTCAGACAATCTAGAAACTGGCACTAACTGTTCAATCCCATGGGCCTCAGTTATTTCCATATTAAAATGGAGTGATCCCTGCCCTTGCCCACCATTAGGGTACTCAGACTCCTCAGAACAACCTGATAATCCTATGAAGAAGAATGTTGTGATCCTAAGAACCTCTTTCCTTATAGCATTACCCTTGCTTATGTTTAAAAATAGTATCTTTGATTTCAAGCTTAAAAAGCAAAACAAAGCAGGCTCCTGTCTGGCTTACTTGAAAGAGCATGTGACTCTTGGTCTCAGGATCGTGTCTTCAACCCCCATGTTGGTTACTAAAAATAAATAAACTTAAAAAAATGCAAAAACAGGCAATGCTGAGCCAGACAAGTAAAGCAATTAGATGGCTTTAAGTAAATAATTTGAATTGTTAAAAAGAAAGGTACTGTTTAAAACTGATTCCTCCCACATTTGATATATATTCATGTCTCCAGCCTAGAACCAATCAGCAGTACAGCATTAAGAAACTACTGATAAACCCCATTTGGTATAATAAAATGATGACCATCATTATTACTCCAAGAAAGAGGACACAGGAAGTGAAGACATCACTGCCTAGAGAATTGCTAAACAGGATTAATAGAATGATCCAGGCAATTCCAGTTTTCTAGTATCAGTGAAACCATATCTCTTGCTTAGCACTTGCTCCAGAAGTGTCTGAGTCAGACTTTAGTATCCTAGAGGTCTGGTTTTGTGCTAGTGCTCATACGCTCAGGTTCAGAAATAAGCTTCCTGTTGGAAAGAGTCATCCAAGCAATGAGACAAGCTTTTTGATTAAATACTCCTCATAGCCTTCTGTGACTCTTTCATTTGCTCTGCCTCCTTTATGTCTCTCTGGGATAAAATTCATTCAATCTTTTTAAATAGAACACATCTGCTAAACCCTGCCTAAAAGAAACTTCTACTGTCCTATTTATTTTAATAGCCATGTGATCTACTAATGAACATTGAACAGCAGAGATTAAACAGAAGAAATCTCTCCCCAGTCATGCTTTATCCATTAAACATGTGTGAATCTGTGATGATCTCGGCTTTCCTTGTCCCTGAAGACTAATTGAGTTTGAGACAGTGGCTGTCAAATGCTGGAAAAGGAATGATTTATGCTAAGGATATTTTTGGTTTCTGATATACCCAGCTTCAGAGGGAAGAAAAGAAGCCATTACTGTATCAGACTTGTGACAATAGGCCGTTTCTAACAATGGGATCACTCTCCTACAACCACCCAGTCTATTAACTGAAAGCATCGAGTTTCCATCTTTGCTCTCACCCCCTGATCCTGGGCAGGTGATATTGCAGATTTTTATTTGCATTTGTTTCAGCTGAAACATTTATTCTATTCCCAGTTATCCTTCCCTGAGATCTTCCTGAAGCTGCCACTGGGAACCATGGAAATAAGAGATAGCCTCTGTGAAGAACCAGCTGCTGGGCCCAGCCCACCATTCAGATGTTATGTGTCCCAGCCTGGCCCCTCTCTCAGCAACAGCAACTCAGGAACACTAGCTATTCATGGAGGAAACCCGTTTCCTGCCAGTAACTTGATTACCATTGTTCTCACTTGGGACTCTGAAATGGCAGTAGGTGAATAAAAATTTGAGGCTGATGTGTATGAACTAGGTTTATAATAGCACCCTCTTGGAGTGTGGGGGTGAGTGGAATAGGGCAGGTGGGACTGATTTTGAATTGTTTTAACATACACAGAGTGCATAGCTCAGAGCCAAAACTACGTCGACCTGTAAGTTTTAGAAATACTAGTAACATTTACGTGATGAATTTTGGTGACTGTATATCTGCCTGACCATTTCATCACAAGGATAATTTAATCAACTAGCCAGATTTGAAACACTGACATGGATCACAATGCGAAGAGACTTCTTTTTGTGATATTGCTTCACTGGATCTTCTGCTGCCTCGGGGAGTTGTCTGTCTCCGGTCCAGGAACAGCATCGCCCTTCTGCCATTTGCAATCTCCTGCAAGTTCTACTGCTCTCGGGTGTCAGTCCTGCCCCAGGTAACTGTCAGAGCACCCTCTAGTCAGCCCACTGTCCATACACCACCCACTGGCACTCACACCCCCAGACACTGACTCCTACAAGGGTTTTCTGATACCATGTTAGATGAGTCTTCAGTGATGTGCATAGAAATGGAGGCAAAATGCCTCTGGGGGGGGGCGGGGTTAGATACCCAGGAGTGAAGAATTCAAAGGACAGCTATTCACATCTCAGGGTAAGAGTGGAAAAGAGTTTTCCTCTCACCTCCCTCTTCTTTCATGCTCTACCCTTCCAGTCCCCCATCAGATGGCCAGGGCCTCCAAGCTGCCTCCACAGCTCTGCAGCTCCTCTCCTTTGTCTGCTCCCCTGTGAGGGTCCCCACTCTTTTCTCTCTCACCAACAATGCTGCTCAGAACATCCATCAGCAAGAATCATGCAGTGTGATTGGGCTGTGACTCTCAGCTGTAACAGAAACTCATCTCACACTTAAACCACAAAGGAAATTTACATAGATGGGAAGTTCAAGGGAAAACTAACTCCAGGAATAGTTGGATCCAGGGGTTTAGACAATGTCTTCAGAAATATAGCACCATTTCTCAGCTCTGCCATTTTTTGTCTCAGTTTCATTTTAAGATGCAGTCTCCCTATGTGTTTGTAAAGAGGATCCCAGGAAGCTCTACACTCACCTTGTCCTTCCAACTAGTGGTCCAAATACAAATCCCAGGGCCCACTCTGGTTGACCTAGCCTAATCATGTATCATCCCTACATCATTTATTATAGCCAGGTGGATTGTGGATTCTGATTAGTCAGCCTTGTGTCCTATACCAACCCAAAAGCACTTGGAAAGATCTCCCCACTGAAATTAGGGGTTTTGTTCCCACAAAGAGGTGAGTCAAGAGGCATACAGGGCAAATGCAATGATGGCTATGATAATCGTCCTCTACACTGATAACAAGGCCTCCACCCAGATGAATAGGTCCATAATGGAGAAATCTCCTCCATTAATAACAGGCTAGTAGGATTCACGACCTTTTAGAACCATTCCAATCATATTTCCTGCCTGCGGCTGTTAATTGCAGCCATATGTAACTCCCTCAAAACACAATTATAAGTGTAATCCGTGGACTATTCCTATTAGAACTGACCCTGCTTGGACATCATCCTCTAAAGCAACAATATTCAAATGTGTTTTTAAGTGCCATGACTTTCTTCAAATAAAATTGTATGTAAATTCCAATATATAAAATAGAAGCAAGCTGTTCTACTTACAGCTAACAGTTGCAAGTGCTGAAGCCTGGAGAGACAAACACAGGTATGGGGCCTGGCCCTCTCCCACTCAGTGGTCCCTAGGTTGCATCTTTGGAACGCTTGGAATTCCTAAAAGTAACAGTTTGCAAACAATAGATCCAACTGCTCTGAGCACCAGGCTCTTAGCTACAAATGTGAGCATCTCAGTTTCCTTACCCTAACCATATGTGAAGGAACTCAATTATCATACCAACTCAGCTGAGAAACTGAGTCTCAGAAGGGTTAAGTAGCCTGCCCAAAGTCATATAGCTGGGTCTATAAGTGGTAAAGCTAAATTCTAACCCAGTGCTGCTTACTTCCAAACCAATCCCCTTCTCTGTATCCCATTAGAAACTTGGCACATAGGACAGAACACCAATTGAAAAAAGCAGAACATGAAGTTATATATGTCTAATATGATCCTACCTATTTAAAAATATAAATATGTGATTAAATTATTAGAAGATTGAAAGGGAATATACTAAAGCATATTTTAGTAGATCACTGGGGTTGGTAATTATAATGGTTATGAGAATAATAGCTAAAATCTAAGTGCTTACTACATGTCAGAGACTTTGCTAAGGACATTGCATAAACTGTCTCATTAAATCCTCATAGCAATCACTTGGGGGGCAGTTACTGTTATTTTTCTCATTTTACAAAACAGGAAATGGTAAATGACTTGCCCAAAGTCACACAGCTTATGAATTCTGGGCTCAAACTCAATTTCTAAAGACCTTGCTTATAACAATACACTCTGGTGCCTTTCACTAATAATGGAAATGTATTTATTTTTTTTAATGTTTATTTATTTTTGAGAGAGAGAGAGAGAGCAGGAGCAGAGGAGGGGGAGAGAGAGAGAGAGAGGGAGACACAGAATCTGAAATAGGCTCCAGGCTCTAAGCTGTCAGCACAGAACCTGACACAGGGCTCAAACTCACGAACCATGAGATCATGACCTGAGCTGAAGTTGGACGCTTAACCGACCAAGCCACCCAGGTGCCCCTATTTTTTAATCAAACAAAAACTTAAAGATTAAGATAAAAACCAGATCTGAAACCAAATTTTCTTCAATGCATAATTACCTAGCAAGACATGGGAACCTCCTGGTGCATTGTCCACCATACGCGTTAACTTGGGCTTCGGGGCCTGTCAGCCTTCTCCGGGCCAAGTGCCTTTGGGACAAACCACCGTTCAACTATCCAGCCATGAGAGGTACCCTCCTTCATGGTAGCTCAGCTCATGCCCTCCCTGGGAACCCTCACTGGGTGATCTGCTCTAGAACTAAGGTTATATGACAGGGATCTAATCGCTGTTGGTTTGAACGAGCCTTTCTATTTTCCCAGACTCTGATTTAGTACCCGATTCTCTTCTATCCCCCTTTTGCTACCAAGTCTCTGATTCATCTGCAGGCAGAACCTACATTGCTCACTCGTAGGTAGTCTTCAAAGGATGGGCTGCAAAAGTACACAAATCAGAGCTTCAAAAATGGGCAGAAAAGGCAAACTTGCCAGCATTTCCTGTTGACCAGCTAACTAGTCAGCTCCTGCCTGCCTACTGAACTCAAGTCTGTGCCCTGATCAAGGCCCTAGCACCTCTTGGCAGAGTTGATTTCCCTGGTAACATGTCTGCTCCGAAAGCAGTAGCTGGTGGAGTGTCTCTCTGGCACCTCCCTGGCACCTCCGTGGCTCCATCCTTGACTGTAGCAATCCACGTGTCTTCAATGGGATGAGCTGATTATGCCTCCCTGACATAGTCAACACTGTCCTATAAGCTATGGAATTCTGAGAACTGAAATTCTTTATTTTTTTATTTTTTTATTTTTTTATTTTTTAAGCTTATTTATTTATTTTGGGGGGGGGGCATAGAGAGGGAGAGAGAGAATCCCAAGCAGGCTTTGCACTGTCAGCTCAGAGCCCAACTTAGGGTTTGAACCCATGAACCGTGACATCATGATGTGAACTGAAATCAACAGCTGGATATGAAACCAACTGAGTCACCCAGGTGCCCCATTAGAGCTGGATTTCTGTATCCAGCAGGAGCGGGGCTGGCAGCTACTCTGTCAGCCAGCTTACAGCTGTTTCTGGCCTGGGGCTTCCTTTTCATGGAGTGGGTAGCCCAGCTGTGGCACCTTAACTGTCAGAGATCTCTGGTCCAGAGCAAGTCTATGTGATTGGTAACCCTCTGAGGATTCTAGTCTTTGGTACTATGGACTTTTTCTGGCTTGTCTCAGGGTAACACAGTGTATTACAGTAATCCCCCAAATAGTATTCCTTGCAACAGTGTCTGCTGAGACACTAATACATTACAAAGGTGAGGAAAGTGTCTTGTTATTAAATGAGGAAATAATTTGGAAAATTCTGCCTCTCTAACCTTTATTGGAGAGTCACAATTCCCACTGAATATTCAGGCGTCTGTGAAATCCTGCAATAAAGAAATCTACTTAGCTTGGCTATATCCAGTGTTGCCCAAACTTATTTATAAGGCCACAGCTCACCCTTCTGTCCCCCAGAACTCCCATTGACCTCACATTGGACACTGGTATTCTAATGAGCATAGTCTGGAAAATCTCAATGGCCTGAGAATAGAGCCGGTAATCATTTAGTTATGTCTCTAGCTAGCTCTAGGACAGTCACTTCCCTAATCTGGGTCTCAACTTCTTCATCTGTAAAATGTGGGTTAGATTAAGTCTATTTTCAGGGCACCTGTGTTGCTCAGTCGGTTAGGCGTCCCAACTCTTGGTTCTGGCTCAGGTCATGATTTGTGAGTTTGAGCTCCTCATCAGGCACTGTGCTGACAGCATGGAGCTTGCTTGGGATTCTCTCTCTCCTTCTCTCTGCCCTCCCTGTTCACACTCTCACTCTCTCAAAATAAATAAATAAACTTAAAAATTTTTTTTAAAAAAAGACTATTTTCCAACGAATCTTGAAGGAACACTAAAGTCTCCATGGATCTACCTTAGGTACTTTCTCAAGGGATAAAGTAGAAGAGAGGTCAGCTTGGAGCCCTCGAGACCCCCTCAGCCACAGCTAGCATAGCTTTGTTTCCTTGTAAGAGATCCTCTAAAGAAATATCTTTTGGAAGAGAAAGCAGTGGGGAAACGATAGAAGGGGAGGAAGAGTGTGAGGGTGTCCATTGCCATCTGTACTGAGAGTACCGACTCTCCCAGTTTGGTTATCAGTTTAACACCACTGTACCACCCACCACATACACACACACTCCCACGTTCTCTGCTAACCAAAGGCTTGAGGTGACATGATCTGACACCATCATGCCACCAGCAGACCTCTATTCCCCAAGTGAAGCATATGAACTACCCAGCTGCTCATTAAAATGCGGATTCCTGGGCTTCACCTCAAACCTATTGAATCAGAATTCACAGAGCAAGGACCTGAGAATCTGCATTTTAAAAACATACCCAGGAGATTCTTAGCTACTCTGAAGTTTCAGATCTACTGCCCAGAGCTTAAAAGCTGGGAAATTTCCACCCCACACTGTATTTCCACCCCGCCTCAGCTAGCACAGTGCTAGAACTCGGTGACCACACCCAACACAGCTGGGGTGCATGGGCTCAGGAAGAACCTCATAAGCGTGCCCAGAGCAGGCCAAGAGTGAGGCCTGGGGATGAAGTTCCAATATCAGTTGTTAGGAAAAGGAAGTCTGAAATGAACACAGAGAACTAAAACACTGCAGTGAAGGAGATTGGAGCTGGAGAAGCAAAAAGCAAGCTGAGGAAGGTCTGTGTGGCCAAAACAAGAGAAAGTCTGACTGCAGGGCAACACATGGCTGGCTTTTGCTTTGTTCTTTTTAACTTGTTCTGGCTGGGTATTCATGTATTACCAGCTTGTGTTGGCAGAGGCAGAACAGATCCCTTAGAGAGGTGGCAGGGAAGTGGCAGACAGAGGTAGGCTCAAAAGGAATCACTTTCCTCCTTCCCTCCCCCTCCCCCAGAGTGCATGTTACCCCAGAGGTCATTGGGAACGGATGAATAGTCTTTTGGGACAGATCCCTCCTCATCCCCAAGTGCACTCTGTCTCTCTGAAGCTAAACAGCAGTCAGATGGAACCCACTCAACAAATAACAGCTAGAGAGCTATCTGGGGTTCATGATCATGTGACAAGGTTAAAAAGCAGAGCAGGGTGAAATCACCAGGGAAAGTTCCTAAATCCCAGAATCCAGTTTCTCTCTAGCAGGTTCTGGATTTTCTACCTTAGTGACGTTAGTGGCCTCAGATTTCCATCAATCCTTCTTCCTCTGTCACATAAAGTGTGTGGCTAAGAGCGTGGGCTTGGGTGACAGACAGACATGGGGTTGAATCCTGGCTCTGTGGCTCACACGCTGGGCAGAGCAAGTCACTCCCAAAGCTAAGGGTGGGTAATGGTTCTCATTTGCACCGGGTGTAATAATGGAAGTGCGACTGCATTAAGATCTTTACAAAGATTCCATGAAGCAGTGACTGGACAGTCCTGAGCACCAGGCTTTTACACATTTAGATTTTTATTGTAATTTTTATTATATGCAGCAGGCCTCCACCCAGGCCCTTTCAAATTCATGTAGCAGAGAGAGTTAAAAGCCTACTTGGTCAGAAGTTATTGAACTGAGTTGAAGGACAGGGAGAAGACAAAATCTGCAGAGAGAGAAAATGCAGGAACTCACATCTGCATAAATTAAGGAGAGCATGGAATTGAAGGAGACATGGGTGCCTTTCACACTGGTTCCTATTCAATTCAGAGAGAGATGGGTTTTCTCATTTGTTCGACTGAACCTATAACACAAAGTGAAAACACAATAGCACAAACCTACCAATTTTCCTCATAAAGAAACAAGAAAATACATATAGGATTCCAGGGTGTTTCCTATGGAAGAAACGCAGATAGGAATGAAAAGTTTGTGAAAAGGCACCCAGAGTTCCTTACTGGGATGCGCCTTCTCTGACCCCATCACTCTGCTCCTGCCCGTTCATTCCTGCTGCTTCGCTAATACTGGCAATGCCTCTGCCTTCCAGCCTGAGGTTCTGACAGGTTAACACACCTCAGAAGCACCTGGGGGTCTTGGGACAAAAAAGACTTCTGGGCCCACCCACCAAATTTCTGATTGAGGGGCTCAGAGGTGGCACCCAAGAGTTTGCATTTTTCACAGTTCCCAGTGGTGCTGCTGGCCAGGGTCCTCATTTTGAACAGCACGGGTCTAACTCCATCCCTTCTAAGTTACTGAACCTCTTTATGCCCCAGGTGGCTCATCTATAAATTGGGGATAAGCACGTTTACTTCACAGGGTTCTTGTGAGGATTAGTTACCCCTCATAAAGTGCTTAGATGCTTTCTGGAATTTATTAAGCCCTCAATAAACGTGAGCCATATAAGCCATAAACCCAGAGAAGGGGGTTACAATAAGGATGCACTTTGCTATAAAATCCTTTATACTTGCTTTACAGAACTCAAGACATCCCTCAAAATGGGTTCATTTCTCCTTGTGTTCATCACTACATCCGTTCAAGCTGTATTAAAACTAACAGTACCTAAAATGTACTGAGCGCCCAGTATGTACTAGGAATACAAAGCAACTCATGTGGGTTCTTTCTGTCACCTTCATAACAATCCTGTGAGATGGGATGATGATCCTGCATTTGCAGATGAGGAGAACAAGAATGCCAGAGTACCTAAATATCTGAAATATCTTCCTCTGGGTCCCATAACTTCTAAGCGGCAAAACTCAGATTTGAGCCTCCTAATCTCATTTGACTACAGAGCCTATGCCCTTCTCCACTCCAGACATAGCAAATAGGTTTCATCGTCCAGTCATTCCATCTGCTAATAGTCACCTGGGGTACAGGATTTTGAGGCATAAATATTGTGATTCGAGGGGAAGTTTTGCTGGAATTGATTAGAAATGTCTAGCTGCCATGCAGCTAGAAAAGGGGTGTCAAAACATAGACTGGCTATTTGCTGCCACTTCATTTTACTATGGCAACAGAGATGGTGGTAAAGTTTTCCTAATTTTATTGAATAATATATTTAAATACACACAAATCAGGTGAATGCCCCCAGGAGTTACTAATGATTTCAGATCTGTAGTTGAGCTCCTCTGCCCACTGTAATTTAATTTACATGGCATTTTGGTGCACACCAATGAAGTAAAATAGCCATGTGCCTAAGCCACATATGTAGACAATCCAAAGCCATTTTGTTGTTGTTGTTGGAGTTCCAGCAGGGATACAGTGCTTTAAAATTGTCAAGAGACTATGTGATATGACTGATAGATATTCTGGCAAGTTTCTCGAAAGTATGCAAGGAAAGAGATATTCCGTCTTCAGGTGAAACTAAAAAAGCATAGCTTTAACCTTCTGAAGTTGATTCCTGATTGTATGAAAGTATTTTCCAATTCCCTTAAGTACATGGCTCTCAAATGTCAAGACACAGGAAAAATTGGCATTAGGAAACTTGTTTAAAAAGCAGCTCTCCAGTTGCTCTGGAAGATTCCAATCCAGACTGTTAGGGATGGAGCCAGGCAATCTGCTCGTAAAACAGGTACTGCAGCGTCTTAGAACCACGCCTGGGAAGCCCTGCCTTAAGCAATACTCCAGAATAGCAACTCCCCTTGATTTTCAGTGTCAGGAGATCTGTTACTCAAAAAATTTCTCAGATATCACTTGATAGCAGTTGAGAAAATGCAAGATGGCCAAAAATTACAATTCATTTTATATGATTATAGATAAATATGTGTTTTATTTACCATAATGATATGTATATAGATACTTGAGAAAGGATAGGAACTCTGTATAAAAGATAGTGTTAAATCCATCCATATGCAATGCTCAGTGCATGTAGGGAGATACTCTATGAACCTTCCTGCTACCCCTCCCCCAACCCTGCCACCCTGCCCTGCAGATGTTCACAGACCAAGATGGGAAACCAATGACTACAGTTTGATTCCTGCCCACTCTTTAGTATGGTTTTCCATTGGCATGTGGAAGAGACATCACTTACCTGAGAGGGAGAGAAGAAAAATCATATTCATTGAGTACTACTGTGACAAGAGTGGACCCATATTGGCCAATTTATATACATATTTTCATTTAAAAGCAGGAGTCCAACTCTTTCTTCCATCATCTGCATCAACAGAGTAGAAGCCCAAATGTGATTAATAAATTCTCATTTACTGTAAAATCAGATCATCTCCACCTCTTATATCTCCATTCCAGTTTTTCTGCTTTATGTGGCTAACACATTTGAAAATAATAGAGAACATAGTGAGGATTGATGGGGGGGGAGAGAGGGGAAAATGGGTGATGGGCATTGAGGAGGGCACTTGTTGGGATGAGCACTGGGTGTTGTATGTAAGTGATGAATCATGGGAATCTGCCCCCAAAACCAAGAGCACGCTGTATACACTGTGTGTTAGCTAACTTGACAATAAATTATATTAAAAAAGAAAGAAAGAAAAAATCAGAATACAAAAAAAAGGAAAAAAAGAAAAGTGAATCAAAAAAAGGTGTCCAGCATCTGGTGAGCAAAACACTATGCTGACAATGATAAAGACCTCACAGGGGCACCTGGGTGGCTCAGTTGGTTAAGCATCCGACTTTCGCTCAGGTCATGATCTCGCAGTTCATGAATTCGAGCCCTGCATCTGTGCTAACAGCTTGGAGTCTGGACCCTGCTTCAGATTCTGTGTCTCCCTCTCTCTCTCTGCCCTTCCTCAGCTTACACTCTCTCTCTCTCAAAAAATAAATAAAAAACAATAAAAAAATTTTTTAAAAAGACCTCACAAAAATTAGCTTGGGTCGAGTACAGGAGATTCTATTACTAAAGAGGTATTCATTTGGATATTTTTGAATAGTCCCTATTCTGTTTGCCAAAATCAAAACTCTTCTCAACTTTAGAAACTGAGAAATGGGAAGGTAGGATTGTCTTTCCTAATAAAGAGTAACTTGGTTCTAACAGATGTGGCTTAAATAAGATTATGATCCAAATTATATTTTGCTTCAACTCACATTCAAATTGGCTGAGAAATCCCTGGGTAGACGGGGGGAGATGATGGTCTAGAATTCAAAATTTGCGGAGAAAATCTTTAAATCCAATGAGGACAATGACAAAATGGATGTATGTAAAAGACAAAGGGAAAGACAGTACAATTGTCAGTAACCAGGAAGTGGTGGCCAAGGCCCCAGTCCTGCCTGGCCCTGAAGGACTGGCTTGACATGACCATGTATTCATTTGCTATCATCCTAAGTCATAACAATGAGGACCTGGACTGTGGTGAAGACCCAACCTTAACAACTCAGGACAAAGGCGCTCAGAAAGCTGACTTAATCAACACCATTCTGATCATTCTAGCTGGGCTATGCTCACATTAAAAACCGTCAGGCTCATAGATGACTGAGCTGTAGTTCATTAAGAAATGCTTGGAGGCTGATGAGAAAGGAGAAAATGAGAACTGTTTCATTGGCAGAATTTTTTTATTGCTATTTGTCTTCTTGACACCAAGGAGAAGCACAAGGAGATTCAGCAGCTGCATTTAGTTTGTAATGACCTTTCCCCTCTGTTGATCTCTGACCTGGCTGTTTCAATAACACAGACATGGAAACACAGCAAGGAGATGGTTTAGGAGCATTTTTCTTTGTAGTGCCGTGGGAGGGAAAGAAGTTGGGAAGAAAATCTCTCCAGCGAGACAATTGCCTCTGGGCTTTGGCTGACAAGGGGTTAACAGAACATCAGGTCCAGTTTCCTGCTCAGCAGTTTAATTGCTGCAGCCAGGGAAACGTTTGAGGGAGAGAGGGCTGTTACTGGGGACCTCATTTTTCAAAGACCTGTCAGAAAGCTAGTCCACTAAATGGGCTGGGTACAGAAACTAGCAACTGGGTCCCTTTTCCAAATTCATATGACTCAGATTCTATTGACTTGTCCCTCAGCAGAAATTCTCTAGTTGCTGACCATCCTGGTGTCTTCCATTTGTTATTAGATTATGTCCCCGGAGAGGCAACCCCCTTAGAGGAAGTATGTGTGTGATTTCAGAGCAGGGTTCCCAAACATGAGCATATGTCAGTCACTAGCAGGGCTTATTATAACAGATAGTGGGCCTGCTGTTAGAATTGTTTCAGTAGATCTGGGTGAGGCCCACAAATTTGCATTTCTAACAATTCCCAGGTTGTGCTGCTGCTGGTGGTCTTAGGACAACTTTGTGAGAACATATGTTCTAAAATATATTTTACACTGTCTTCTTTTCTGCCTGAATAATTACACACACACACACACACACACACACACACACACAACATAATAGACATTACAGATGTTTAAAATGCCAAGTTTTGTTATCATTATTAATAACTACATTGAGTACTCACTGTGTACCAGTGTTACTAATTTTCTAAGGCAGGTATTGTTGCCCATCTTATCAAACTAAGGCCTGATCCAGCACAAGTCTGACTTCTAAGTTCATGCTTTTTTTTTTTTTTCATTTTTTAAAAATGTTTATGTTTGAGAGACAGAGCATGTGCACAAGTAGAGGAGGGGGCTTTTTGAAACACACATGGCCACCTCCAAGTTTGTGCTTTGAAACACAAGAATTTGCACTTCTAACCATTCCTCCTGTGATGCTGAAGCTGCTGGTCCTGGGACCATACTTTAAGAACCAGTGTTTTAGAACAAGCCTTCTTGGATTAACTCAGCTTTTCTGATTCATCTTGTATTCACTGATTCAGCAAACATTGCTTGGAGGGCCAACTGTAGGTGAAGCTTCTTTTTTGTTTTGAGGATCAAGCTGTAATCTAAGGGAAAAACATTTCTGCCCTCAGAGAGCTCACTATCTAGAAGGGACAACCAACCAGAAATAATCAATATATAATGTGACAGGTGATCCAAAGAAAGACAAAAAAAGTGGGCAGATGGTGAGATACTATTTTTGTAGTGTGTTTACCTTTCTGAGGAGACAGTATCCATCAGAACAGAGACCTAAAAGGTTATGGAGCAAGCCGGTGTGGATATATAGATGAAGAGTGTCCCAAAGAGGAATTAGCAAGTACAAAGGCTCTGAGACAGAAATGTTCTCAGTGTGTTCAAGGGGAAGTAAGGAGACTGGTGGCAGAAGGGGGGTGTGCAAGAGAAAGAGTGGTAGGAAGTGAAATTCAGATTTAATAGGGATCTGCATTTTAAAAAAAAAAACAAAACTCCCCAGGCAAGTCCAATACACATCCAGGTTGGAAATGACATCTCAGTTGTACTTATTTCTAAAGTTCATCCAACTTTTCTCAGTTCTCAATGACAGTATTTTGGTGTGGGATCTGAGAGTAGACCCATCCCTGGAACACAAAATAAGGACTGCATCCTCTCAGAGTAAGGTTTATTGGGCATGCCAGGGGCTGAGCTTTGCATGATTGTCATTCAAAGAAATCATTTCTCCCTCTTTTTAAAAAAATTTTTTAATGTTTATTTTTGAGAGACAGAGACAGAGTACGAATGGGGGAGGGGCAGCGAGAGAGGGAGACACAGAATCTGAAGCAGGCTCCAGGCTCTGAGCTGTCAGCACAGAGCACAACGCCGGGCTCAAACCCACAAACTGTGAGATCATGACCTGAGCAGAAGTCAGATGCTTGACTGACTAAGCCACCCAGGTTCCCCTCATTTCTCCCTCTTATACAAGAGCCTGAACCAAGCTTATATATTGAGTGTGGAAATGGAAGAAAAAGGCTGAATCCAAAGAGGAAGGGAGAGCTTTCGGTGACAGACAAGATATAGATACATAGGAGGGAAAGAATGAATATGGGTGGCTATCCAAGGGGACTTGGAGAGGGAATGGAATTTACATTGGGACAACAAGGGGCCTGATTTTATACACAAGTCTCTGTGAATCAAATGGAAGTGTGTGGGGGTGGGGTGCGGAGGGGAGCTGGCCTGGGAAGGAAGAAGAGACACAGAATCAAAAGCAGACCTATGTACCTGATATTACACTGTATGTTAACTAACTGGAATTTAAACAAAAACTTGAAAAAAAGTTTCATTTGTTTTAAAGCAGAGTATAAGAAAAGTATACCACCCCACCAGTGTATTACCCTAAGCTGCTATTTCCAACAGAGCTGCAGCAAACACAAAATGGGCAAAGGTCAGTTTTCCTGTCCTTCAAGCATGTGGGTATGGAACCAGCTAGCTTTGTAAGAGGGATCTCCCATTATAGAGAACGCTTTATCCCATAAATAAGTCAGACTCAATTATTTTATATCAAAACAATATCTTAGCTTTTAACGAGCACAACTGCCAATACCCACAGTCACGCATTATGAATCACTATTTGCTCCTTCCTACATTTTCTAATTTCCTGCTAAGAAGACAGGGCTGAATGGGATCATTAATCTGAATTAGAAATACTGTGATCTGCTCTGCACTTTGCTCGCTAACACTGTGTGACAGAGCTGGAACTGGAGGGGGTTTTACTTTCCATACCATTCCGAGGAAGAGGTGGGCCGGTGCAGGAGATACTGAGTGAGTTTTCACTTTTAAGCCCTCTTTAATTCCAAATGCATCTCACAGTGGGCTTTGAAATCATTGCTGTCATTCAGATGCCTTTACTGGAGCTATTGTCAAATGGCAAGCTTTGCTCAGCCTCTGTCTGGAACTCTGGAAGACTCACCTAAACAGCCTAAAATAATGTGTTCCCTTTGTTAGAGAAGGTGGACTTGTGTATTTTTCTGACTGAATTGACATAGCTCAATGGATGTTTCACTGGTGATGCCATGGAGGGAAGACTGAAGGAAGCAGGACCATCTGAAAGGCACCTGGTTCAATAAGTCTCTCTTGCAACTGCTTGCTTATTTCAGAGGGAACACAATGAATGGCCTGTGGAAAAGCTTAGCTCCAAAGCATGTTGACTATGTGGGCTGGGAAAATACACAGAGAGAAAACTCAAGTTTATTCCATTACCTTCTTTTTAGGACTCTGATAAGAATTTTGATGGGACTTTCAGGGGCCAATGGGAGCTGGGGCCTCTCTTCAGAGGCTTACCAGCCTTGTTCTCCCCAGGCCTCCCAAACAGAACCACAGATTACAACAGACACCTAACACGGCCTTCGGCCAAAGGATGCTATTCTTGACCTACCCAACCCCACTCTGACCCCTCATTTGTCACACCCTTTACTGCTAACAATACTACTCACTAGAAGTAAAAAGTGAGTTCCAAAGGATTGGAAAAGTCCCTGGTCGGCAGGTCTCTGTGGGTCTGTCTGCAGGTGCAGCCCCAGCATTCTAAAGCAATCCAGAACAGCTGCATTCCCTTAAGTCGCTTCTGGGTGTCTCCCCCAGACCCAGAGTGCACAGCTGGAGGAACTGTGGTCTAAGCTGAGTCAGTCATCTGTCCTATCCACTGGGCCACACCACACCATCCCAGAGTCCTTGGAAGCCGAGAGGATGGGACCCTCAAATTTTCTTTATGGCTTGTATGTGGAAACTTTGCCCTTTCTGACTCATCTCCTGCCTCCCTTCCACAGTCCTGGGTGGTGAGGTCCTTGAAACAGCCCCAAATGCAGCTCTGCCCCAAACCTCCTAAACTGGCCAACCTCCCACTGTCCCCTCCACATGCCCCACAGCCTCCTGAGAGACTCAGAGGTGACTGCAGCCAACTTGCTTCAGAGCCTTGGGCATTGGGGGTTTTGTTGCTGCTCTAAGCTATGGAAAACTTGAGTAATTTTCTGTGGTCACAACCCCAGGGGCCTCAGTCAGTGTAATTATAAGTCAATCACTTTCCTTCCAACTCTGGTTCCTCTTCCCTTCGGGCAGGTAAAATCATTACCATGGCTCCTTTCTCCTCTCAGCCAGACATTTATACAGGCCATTTACCTCATGGCTCATGAATCTTCTCAACTGAATGTTATTTGGTGGTGGTGATGGTGGTAGTAGGGGGGTTGTACTTATTTATTTAACTCAGAGCAGCAGAAGGCCTGTCATTGATTTCCCCGCCCTCCACAGTATAGGGCCGCCTTCTGTCGCCTAAGTGTGAGTGAAGGGTGGATGATCTCCACAAAAAAACCTTCCCGAGGTGCAGCCCCAGAGGGACCCCAACATGCATCCCTCAGCCACACCACAGCCTGACCTGGAGATGCCCCCCACATACAACAAGGGCAGGGGAAACAACATTCTGTCCTCAAGGGAAGCACTGGGACAAACAGGGAGAGAGATGGGTGTTTGTGCATCTAGAATGCAAAAAACCGTTTCCAAATTTCCCTTACTACACTAATTAGAAACAAAGAAGAGAAAATACCTTCTTGAGTCAAGTAAAGCAATCCCAAATATAGTGTGGTCATTTATGAGAGTTTTATTGAGCCAGAATTAAAGGGGCTCCTTAAATTCTCCCCAGAAAACCTCCTTACTGTCCCTCCCCTCCTAATCCATCAGCAACCCTACCAAATAGCCCTGCAGAAACTGTTCATATTAAAGCCTCTCCTGAGGTAGAAGGTGTTCCTACCTCAGTCTAAACCCAGCTCACAGACCTCAGAGCCAGGGAAGCTCTATCCCTGGTAGGCACCCGCATCTCAGAAACTTTACAATTCCCTGAGTGATGTGCAGTTCTGAGGTTCTGGGTTTAGACCTTCCCTCATGCCAGGGCCCAGATTTTGTAGTCAAACAGCCAGATTCGCTGTCCTTTCCTGCCCCTATAGCACATACTTCAGAGGCCTTGCTGCGTTTTTAATTATGTAGTTGAGCTACTGTCAGCATTTCCACAATCATTTCTCATGGTCCTTCCTTCAGTGTTTTACAACATAGCAGCAATTCCCTAAAGAGGACGTCAATACAGCAGCATCAATTAATGGGAGAGTGTGGTCACAGAGTCTAGGGGACCAGGGTTCAAATCCCAGGTCTGCAAATTATTAGCTGTGTGGCCTTGGACAAGTTATTCAACATCCCTAAATTCTAGTGTCTTCATGAACAAAATGAGAGCGATAACAGTACCTACCTCATGGAATAGCTCTAAGGATGAAATAAGATAATAAACAAAAATACTTGTCCTGAGTCTAGAGCCACTTGGGTGGCTCAGTTGGTTAAGCATCTGACTCTTGATTTCAGCTCAGGTCATTATCTCACAGTTTGTGCAACTGAACCCCATGTCAGGCTTTGTGCTGACAGTGCAGATCCTGCTTGAGATTCTCTCTCTCTTCCTTTCTCTCGGTTCCTCCCCTGCTCACACTCTCACTCTCTCTCAAAATAAATGAATAAACTTAAAAAAAAAAAAAGAAATAATTGTCCTGGGTCTAGAGCGACACTGGCCAATAGGTATATAATGGCAGACACATGCAATTATAAATTCTTTAGTAGTATCATTTTTTAAAAAAGGAAAAGAAATATGTGAATGTAATTTTACATATATATAAATATCATCATTACAAAACAACATCAGTATAAAATATATAAATGAAGTATCTTTTGTCATATGAAATCTTTGAAATCTTCTATGTATATTACACATCTCAAGGACAATGAGCCACATGCCACGTGCTTGCAGAGGGTGGCTGCCATATGAGATCCAAAACATGATAAATATTAGGTAAAGGCACATTCATTTCACTAAGATATGATTTAGAGATATTTTGAAGTGAACTCAGAAGCCACCTTTATTCCCCTTGATGAAAGGTTATTTTTGAGTTCCAAAGCAAGTCTTTTCCAGTAGGAAAACAAGCAAGGCCTTGGTGCTCAGCCACCTGAGGTAGAGAGTTTTATGGATTCCCTACTCTACCATTCTGACTTCCTGGAACCCTACACCTCAAAGTTTCAGGGGCCCTCAGTAGTCTAATCCTTACTGGATGCTTGAGCACCTCACACAATGTTCATGCTAATCCCTCAGCCTCTTCTTCCCCAGCAGTGAGCAGTTCACCACGCCCCCGGAAGTGCCTGGTCCACTTTCCAGATGACTGACTTAGAGACCCATCTTTCTTCTTTCCACCTTCTTCTCATTGGTCCTAATACTAACCCCTGGGGAAAGAATAAATTAAAGCTGTGGTCTGTATGTAGAGCTGGTTCTCAGGTGCCCTCTAGGTCTTTTTTGTCAAAGATAAACAGCCCCATTTATTTCCATGGTTGCTCATATGACAGGGTGTGAAACCCCCTCCCATACTATGTGTATGTATCCTTTGCAAAGAGCCACTTCCAGAACTACACATAAAATATGCAGTGTGGGCCTCGAAGACAAATATTTCTAACTGCAGGCAGCCTCACCACCACTGCCATCTTTGCCACAGCCATGCCACCCCCTCAGCATCTTGTGGCAGGCAGCCTCTCAGCCTATGAGGCCTTCACATGCCCAGCTCCATGCCAGATGCCAGGTACTCTCCACCTACCAACTGCGTGTCTTTCTGGCGCAGGCCTCTCTCCCTTCCAGGCTGGATGCAAGCAGGCCCAGGAGCTTCAGTATCACCTCTCCTCTCACCATGCCACGAGCCCTTGCCAGCTCCCTCATGGTCTTATACACAGAGGCAGGGAGCCCGGAAATGCCTTGGCTTATTGTTTCTCTGGAGGATTAAGGTTGCTCCCCTTGTCTCCCTCTGGCAGTGGGAAAGCTCTTGGCCAGCTCTTCTCTTGTGTGTTATGGAAATTCCTGCCAGGATCCCAGCACCGGGGCTGTAGTTTCAGCCTCTCCCCTCTAGATGTTCCTTTGCCACTGATTAACTTCACACCAAACTCTCATTAAGGCCCAGTTCAAAACTGTGGGGTAGAAAATGCATGGGGCTGTTGGGTGGGAATAAACACACTTCTTCAGAGATATGGAAGGAAAGGAGCAGCTGCAAAGGAAGATTAAGCTCGGCCTCACTCCCATTGATCAATAAATCAGTCAATCTTTATTGAGCTCTTCTGCTTGCACATGCTCATTAGCCAGCATGGACCCAAGAGTTTCAGCTCTGGGTCTGGGATTTGAGGGGGAGGAGAAGTTCAGTAGTTCAGTAGTTTCCCTATAGGGTTATTAGCTAATTCACGCTAAGGTGTTAATGACTTATCAGCTTGCTTGCTTTCTAAAGGGACTCTAGCCAGGGAGGCCCTAGGTAGGGACCTCCTAAAAGGGTAAAAGATGGAGAACTAAATGCTAAAGGCAAACGTCTCTATCTTGCTATTTTCCCTAGGGCTCAGGATGCTGAATATTCACTAGGCTCAGGAAAGAAGGTAGGAGCAGGGATCTGTTAACAGTACTGCTTTCACTCCCTGGCTCTTCCCTTCACCAAAAATGACCTACAGCCAGTTACTTGACCTCCTGAGCCTTTGCTCAAGTAAAATAGGAGTCTCCCCCAAATACAGACAGGAGGATAAAGCACTTGGTGCAGTTCTTGGTTTAAAGCAAAGCAAAACAAAAAAACGTGATTACTTTTGTTCATCTTGAATTAAACTCAGACTGACAAGAGCTATGGCCTTCCAAAAAAGGGGATGGATGGTGGATCTTCCTTGGCCTTCAACTATAACAATTCCTGCCATCCAGACCTCATCTGGTGGCCTTCTAGGACACTATCTTTTGCAAATTTGTCCAATCCTTTTTGATATTCATCCCCATTTATTTATGTATCCTCTTTATATTACCTCTTAATTAATGACTCTCACAAGGTTTTTTTCTAAAATCACCTCCCTTAAATGTCAAAGGCAGGCTCCTCAGCCCAGTGTTTTGGGATTTGATAAGCAAGCTGCATTTTCCTTTTGATTCATACTTTTATAGATTCTGCCCATGTCTTAGCTCAGGCTTTTCCCTCTGCAGTGCCTGTACTGTGTCTTTATGCCTCAATCTTGCCTGCTTCACAGTATTCATCCATCCATTCATTCAATAAACACGTTATTGGTTCCCTCTAAGTGCTGCTGATAAGAGCAGGACCACAGTCATGGTCCCTTTCCTCATAGTCATTACATACTACCAGGCAAAGATGGAAAGAAATAGGTAAACAAGCAAATGACTAAAGTAATTCCAGTGTAATGGAGTAGAAATAAGTGTAATGAAGAAAGCAAACAAGAGGTTGAGATGTGCAATATTAGAGAGAAAGCCGTCAAGGAAGGAAGGAAAGGTCCTCAAGTGGAAAAGAGGTCAGCGTGAGATGCTGAGACGCTGAGAGTAGGGGGAGTAGGGCATGGGTGGGGAGTGGAGGGACAGGGTGAAGCCAGACCATGAATAGCTCGGTAGCCCCTCAAAAGGGGCCTGGACTTTATCATTAAACTTGCCGAGAAGTTGATTATAGGTTTTAATCATGGCGGTAATATAACCTGATGTGTTTTTTAAAAGGTTAAATTTGCCATCACGTATAACATGAGTTACGTTTGGGAAGAAAACAGATTGCAAATTTGGAGACTATTGTTTTAATCTAAATAAGTGACAATGGTAGCCAGGACCCATGGAAAGCAGTAGATAAATTGTAGGCACATTTATAAACTAGAGGTAAAAAAGAGCAGGGGGTAGAGAACCAGGTGTCCTGTTTCAGGCACACATTCATTTTGTGAGGTCTGTGAGGCATGATTTGTCACAAAGTTAGATGGACATGTGAGCCTGGAGCGCACAGACCTGACTGGACATAAATTTGGAAATTATACCATAAAGAGAACCTGTCATCCACAGGACCCCATCCACTTGCCTCCCTTCTGCCAAGCATTCCAGCTCCTCTCCCAGAGGCACAATCTGGTGCTACTGCATTTGCTAAACAGCTACATAGGCTGGACCCACAGATTTCCAGGAAGACCAAGGAGTCCCAGAAAAAACAAAACTACAAAAGAAGCAGTAGCTACTGCTATTTGCTGTGGAAGCACACACTCTCAAATTCTGAGTGTTGTTCATTGCCCTGTATTATTCTGGAGGGTGTTGCTTTTTCTCCCTCAGGATCTTTGCAAGTGTTATTATTTGGCAAAATGGCCATCTCAGTAGCATTCAAGCAAATACTTGTTCTGGTTCTGAAAGTGGAGCTAATGATGATTCCTATCTACAAAATCCTCTTTTTTTTAAATTTATTTTAAAAGACAGAGAGGGGATGGGGAAGGAGCAAAGAGTGAGGGAGAGAGAATCCCAAGAAGACTCTGTGCTGCCAGTGCAGAGCCCGACATGGAGCTTGATCTCACGAAGAGGGAGATGCTTAACCAACTGAGTCACCCAGGTGCCCCTAAAATCCTCTTATTCTGATTGGCACCACATCTTTTGGGTGGATGCATTTATTTTCCATTACCTGTGGTTTTTTGAGACAAATATATTTTAGACTTTACATAAGCCCATGGTTATGGCATCAAATGAAAGGAAATGTAAAGTTTGATAAACACAAGAAAGAGCAAAAAAAGGGACTGGGGCATCTTTCACTCTGTGGCTACATCCCAGAGGGCCCACATTTCCATAGTGATTCTTCTGAGTGAAAGATTCTATGAATCATGAGCTACCAGAAAAGAGAAACGTTACTTATGACATCCAATTTTTTTCCTAGCTTTTACATTTCTTCTATTTCAACAATGAAAGGAAAGTTGGATTCTTTTCCCCTTCTTACATGTATAGAATAGGCTCCTAGGCAACGTTTCACAAAATTTAAATTTTGTACTTTTTAAAATATTTCCAGAAGGTAGTAATTTATAAAGGAGATTCTGGTGAGTAATCACCTTAAGCAAAAATCACTATGTCATTAAACATTTTGCATGCTGTTGTAATGTTTTCCATATAAAATTACCAAAATTATCTGCTAACTCTGTTACCTGCTCTCAGCCTAAGGAGAATAAAACAAAGCCATCAGCATATGCCACGCCAGCAACTTTTTTTTCTGTTTTAAACAGCAGTAGGGAGCTTGAATTTGCATGCTAAAGTAAATGAAATGATTTTATTATATTTGCTGAAACAGCCCATTACTGTATATCATTTCAGAAGCCACAAAATAAAGCACATGTAATCAAAATGGACTGCCTCCTTCTAACTGTGAGGAGAAACATAAAAACACCGAATTGAGTTCTTATACATGAAAGTGGTTAATTTTCTTACCATTATCTTGCTATTACTTGAATACAGTTTAAACACCATATACGTCTTAAGTCTTTGCATCTTGCCTTTGAATGTGTTGGATATTTCCTTTAGAAAGATTTAATTCTGCATTTATTTCTTTGTACCTCATCGTCTCTGCTAATTAGATATTTTTTTGCTCCAGACGTCAAAAGAAGTATTGTTGGATGCATGAAGTTGCTTACTTTATAGAGAAGATTGTCAGCATGTGACAATTTAAATTTTAATTTATAAGTTTCTACTGTATTTATTTTTCAGTTAACATACAAAGAAGATGTAGGTTAAAGGAAGGTTTTTCATCTTTCTCTGTGGGAGTACATGTGCTTAAGTGAGCCAGCAATCTAAAATTAGAAATGTTCTCTTGCAAAAAGCACACAAAGTCTACAAGAGGCCTGGGAATTGAACAGAGTGAGAAATAAAAACTAATAACTCATGATAAGGAGATACTCGGTGACCCAGCACGAGCTTTCTATGTAGATGCTTGTGTTCACCTTGGTTAGGTACAAAGCCCTTTTGCTCTCCTGGTTTCTGAGAGTTTGGTTAGGAAATCAGAATGAAAAATGCAGATGTCTCAAGATAATTTGGGGCTTTTTTGTTTCAATTCCGTTGGGGAGGACTTTTCTTCATGATCAGAGAAGCAGCAGCATACTGGCCAAAACATCAAAAAACAAAACAAAATAAAATCTTTAAGAAATATGTCTCAATAAACTTTTCTCACAAATGCTTCTTGATAAGAATATCTTATTCACAAGGACAGAAAGTCAATATTGAGACAAAGATAAAATGGTGAAACAAGAGTATGATGAAAAAGAAAATTTTAGACCAATGGAAACATTAGTACAAAATAAGTACCACTGATAATCAAATTACTGGCATAGAATAAAGGTTTGAGATAATTAAAGTACATGCACATTTAAAGAATTACAGCAATGAAAAAAAAAGACAGTTGATATGAAAGGATAACTAATATTCCCCAAAAAATCTGATATATGGAATAGTTATGTATTCAAAAATATCATAGAAGAAAATTTATCTGAGTTGAAGAAAAAAAAGTTTTAATCACCTATCATTGGAAAGAACATGTATTCTGGGAAAATCTAATATAGGAATATACTAAGATTCTAGTCAACCTCCTAAAATTTTAGTAATAAAACAATTTTAGGCATCCGGATAGAAAAAGCAAATAACTTACAAGAGACTAAAATCAGACTTTGTCAGATCAGTCAGTGCTGTAAGACAATGGAACAATTGTTCTGATGCAAAAATTTCATGACCCAATGTTATACCCAAGGTGGCAGTTAAATAGAAAAGCATTATGAACCATGGAGGGACTAAGGGAGCATGTTACCCATGAGCCTCTCTGAAAAAAAACTAGACAACAAACACCTGCCAATTCATTTTCAATTAAAATTAAAAACTCAGAAATAGAGAAAGTATGATTTTTTTAAAAGACTAATGGTAAATATTCAATCCATTAGACTCTTAACATAATGTAAATTGAAGTTACAGGATAAAATGCAATGTTATAAACCCAAATGTACAAATAATAATAAAACAAAAAATGGAGGCAAAAGAGAGAGGTGTGACGATTCTTTCATAGCAGGGAGTAAACTTACAATGTTGAAAATTAAAATCCCTAACTTTTAAAATCTTGATTCCAACATTAATATGTTTCATGATTTCCTCACTTTAAAAAGTTCTTTTGGTATGCCTGGGTGGCTCAGTTGGTTAAGCGTCCGACTTCAGCTCAGGTCATGGTCTCATGGTTCATGGGTTCAAGTCCCGCATCAGGCTCTGTGCTGACAGCTCAGAGCCTGGAACCTGCTTCAGATTCTGTGTCTCCCTCTCCCTCTGCCTCTCTCCTGCTCACATTCTTCTCTCTCTCTCAAAAATAAACAAACATTTAAAAAAATTTTTTTAATTGAAAAAGTCCTTACATGAAATAATATTCTTCAAGATGAAGAAATATGCATTTGAAGTTCAATAGTTCCTTTAGTCTTACTCCTATAATTTCAAGTAACATTAAATTTAATACATGTTAGTTCAAAACAGCATAATTTTATAAACATAATGATAAAATACTTTAATTTTATTTTTTTAACTTTTTTTTGAAGCTTATTTATTTATATTGAGAGAGAGAGAGAGAACATGTGCGTGAGTAGGGGAGGAGCATAGAGAGGGAAGAGAGAATTTCAGATGGGCTCTACCCTGTCAGTACAGAGCTCAATGTGGGGCTTGATCCCACCAACCATGAGATCGTGACCTGAGCCTAGATCAAGGGTTGGATGCTTAACTGACGGAGCTACTCAGGTGCCCCAGTGCTTTCATTTTTAAAAAGACCAGAAGCAGACAAGCCAAGATGTTAATAATAGTTCATTTTAAGTCATGGAAATAGTCATTATCAAAGCTTTATCTTTGTTCTTTCTGTAATTTTTTAAATTTCAAAAAAAAAATTAAAGCAAAGGTTAGAGCTGTACCAGGGAGGGATATCTAATACGAATTTTTCTTAGATCTTCCCAATTCTAGGTTGGTCTTTAAGAACTTTTGTCTTGGAGCACCTGGGTGGCTCAGCCAGTTGACTGTCTGAATTCAGCTCAGGTCATGACCTCACAGTTTGTGAGTTTGAGCCCTGCCTGGGGACTTCCACAGCTGTTTGTACACTCTATCACACACACATTAGAATAAATATATTTTCATAAATGCTTTCACTACTGGAAAAAGAAATTCTACTTTTCATTTTACTTCTACTCCTCTAACTCTCCCCTTCCTCAGGCCCTGGCTCTCCTGTTGTTCCCTCATTCCCTGGGTTGGAGGAAACACAGCATGGTGTAATGTAAAGGTCTGCTTCCAGCTCCCTCACTTAGCCTCAGGTTAGTAACTTCCTTTTCCAGGCCTTGCTATCTCACCTGTGACACATTACCTCCTGCCTGATGGCAGGACTTGGGTGAAATAACTATTCAGAGAAGACACCAGGGCTGGGAATAGGAGGCATGGAATAAAACCGAATGTTCCCAGTTGGGTCCCCATACCAAGCAGCTCGAGGAGGAGCTCCAGGAGGATGGTGGGTGGAGGAGGTCAGCGGGTTCGTGGCTGGACCAAGATGCTCGCTCAGCCTCGGCAGGTGCAGGCCAACAGCACAAACAAGCTGGTGAGTGTTCTCAGTCCTCAAACTTCCCTATTCTTTTTTGCAAAGAAAAGAGAATTCAGGGAGCGACAAAGGTGCAAAGCAGTTTTATGACAGCTCTTTCAGTAAAATGTTGGCATAACTCGGGACTTCACACCTGTGCCTTCCTTGATCCTGATGACAATCCTGGGTATTAAAGGGAAATGACATCACTGTGCTCCCCACTTTAAGGATGACAGGGGCTCAGCCCAGTCAGGGATGTCCCCGAGGTCACGAGGTTAGTGAGTGGGAGAGTAAGGATCCCAAGCCAGATCTGCTCACCCTAAAGGCGATGTTTTTCCTAGCACTGCAGCCATTCAAATATAAAGCCATCACAGCCCTAAGTTCACTTGACAAACAAACCACAGAACCTAAAGAAACACAGAAAGAAAGGGTAAAAGAGAAAAAAAGCCCTCCAAATTTTCTGGTGCCATGTAATGAAACTTGTTACTCCTGACCTACCTTCTTCCTGGTGGACAGCATTCCACAAGGATGCCTCAGTGCCCTCCACACACAGTGCACAAGGCTCAGCTAAAGCCCTAGACAGAGGAAGTGAAACAGCACGTGGGGAGGCTGCGTGTGTCACATGTACACTCGCTTGTATTTCATTCCCTATATCTTTTCACGTCCATATATCTATGACTTTATTGATCTACCAACAGCTTCGCTGACTTAACTGGCAGGTGCCATGAAATTCCTTTTATGTCTAAAGAAAAGAACAAAGTTTTTAGAAAACATTGGTATGCTATAGATTTATAAGCCCCTGAGGAGACTGTAGATCTATCAGTCCTCCCAAGGATCCCTTTTACACAGGACTCCAAGGTCTGATTTCCTCACCTCCTTTACTGATGTAATCATTAGTAGTTTGCAGCAGGATTATAATTGTAATAATGGCTCACATTTCTTGAGCACTTAAGGCTCAGTGCTAAGTGTTTTGTTAGCATTATCTCATTTGAGAGAATTACTATCTTGATATTTTAGATGATGGAATTGAGGACTGGAAAGGTTAAGGAACCCATTCCTGATTACACAGCTTTTGTATAATGAGGATGAGAATCAAGCCCTGGCCCAACTCATTTCAGAACAATATTCTCAACCACCAGACTAGCATCCTACACATTTCCTCTGGTTAATACCACAGCTGAAGAGCACAAAACACCTGCTAAATGCCTGAGCGGCCTCTTGAGAGTAGGCATAGAAAAGCTTTCTGGCAGCATGGCATTGTGGCTAGAAGTTGGGGCTTTGAACTCAAGTTCAAATCCCAGCTCTGACACCTACAACCGAGCAATATGTTGGAGCCCCAGATTCTCCAGTGAGTCAAGGATAATGTCAGAATCTATCTCCATCTCCACTCAGCAGTGGCATCATAGTTCTTATAATGATTAAATGAGATTAATATCTAGAAATGCTTAGCTTGATGGCTCTTGAATTATGGACTTGAGAATATTATGATTATTTATATTAAGCCAAAATAGAAACAACTATTCTTTCTTTCAGCCTCCATCAGCAACGTATTGAAGATAAAACTAATAAGAGTTTGCATATTTTACTTATTTTTTAATGTTTATTTTTGAGAGAGAGAGAGGGGGGAAGGAGGAGAGGGAGGGAGGGAGGGAGAGAGAGAGAGAGAGAGAATGCTAGCGGAGGAGGGGCAAAGGAGATGGAGATAGATTCTGAAGCAGGCTCCAGACAGGCTCTGAACTATCAGCACAGAGCCCAATGCAGGGTTCACACTCAGGAGCCATGAGATCATGACCTGGGCCAAAGTCAGATGCTTAACCGACTGAGCCACCCTAGCCCTCCGAGTTTACATATTTTATTTTATTGTTTTTTTGTTTTTTCCTTCTTTTACTGAGTTTGCATATTTTAAAACTATTGGCTAAAATGAATCAATCATCTGTCAGAGACCCCATCTTTCTAATATTTACCCTAAAACAGCACTGCAAAGACTGTCCAGTAGGTAAATCAACCAACTAATATTCATAAAGTACCTAATATATCCAAAGCATTGAGACCCACTAGTGAGTATAAATCTAAGTGCCTTCCCCTGGAGAGTTTTCAGGCCTTGTTATTTAACAATAGAACATTGCAACACAAAGACAATCCAATGCAGGTGAACTTGTGACGCAGTATTCGATAAATCCCATTTGAGAGGTGTAAAAATAACACACTTAGCTCAGAGTAAGTGAGCCAGAAAATTTGTATAGGTTAAGAGGGAAAGAAAGAATTCAAGAAAAGGTCAAAAGATGGTGAAAAAGAAAACAGAGTACCTGGTGGTGCAGAGTCAGGGAAGGGAGGAGAGAGGTGGAAAAGTAGTGTGATGTGGATAGCTATAGTGGGACATGGACGAGGTTGGGGTAGAATAGGAGTCAAGTAAATAATGAGGTTCTAATACCCCTTCTTCTCTACTCATGAACACAGCTAAAAAGTAGAAGAAAAAATAAAGCTCTATCATAAAAAGAAAATTTTTTAATGTTTACTTATAGGGGGGAGGGGCAGAGAGAGGAGAGAGAGAATCCCAAGCAGGCTCTGTGCTGACATGGAGACGGATGTGGGGCTTGATCCCACAAATTGTGAGATGGTGACCTAAGCCAAAATCAAGAGCTAGACCCTACTGAGCCACTCAGGTGCCTCATAAAGATAAATACTTAAAATGACTTTCTTCAGGGAATACTCAGCAGCACTGTCTTTCTTGGAGTTTCAGGGTGATAATGACTCACCGCCTTACATCTGCTGTGAATTCGAAACTCCTTAAAATAAAGAAGACACAAAAGTCAAGGAGTCAAAACACAGTATAAGCTCATAAACTACTAAGGCTGGGTGTAAAATGGTGTTAGATCTTGGCCAGAATTTTTTTTTAACTAATTTGTTGGTCCAGTTAGAGATAAGACTGCATAACTGTGGCCTCCCCACATATCCCGTCCAGGCAGATCACTGCACATTGCAGGAAAGGAGACAACACACATTAGGATGCGCTCAGTTCCCTAACCTCCTGCCACTCCTACCAGCCAGTTGTGCAGTGAGATGACGCTTCCCTCCCAATGTTGGACCCATATACATAGATCAATAGATTGATCAGTAGATAGACTGTTGATAGATACTGAAGTTTTAGAGTATAATAAGTAACAACTAAGAGAAACATTTTATCTTCTGTGTCTTCCCTAGGAACATATTATTGAGATTTTGTATCTATGAACTAGTACATTCTAAAAATAGCCTTCTGTGTTTTAAGGACATTGGATGCATTTCTGCTGTTTTGAATAAGCATCTCAATTTCACTTTCTGGGAAAACCAAAGTAAGTGGAATTTCAAGATCTGTTTTTTTTTTTATGCCTCAGATTTTGCAAACTTAAACATGTTGAAATTAGGGATAAAATATAAATTTTGTACTTTATAAAGATACATTGGAAAATAAATCATGATCTCTTTGAAGATTATTCCCTAAACTTGAACCAAGTTTAAATATCCCTCCCATAGAACTAGAGGAAATGAAATCTATCAATGGGAAGGAAGTATATTAACTGTTCTGTTTGTGTTTTGATTTTGCAATGGAAGACCTAAAAATGTGACTGATTTCAAAAGCCTGTGCATTTCTGTCTTCTTTTTCCTTTCTTTTCCCAATCCAATTTGAAACTCCAGTATCTTAATTACCTAAGCTAAATATTGATCTGATTAAGGCAAATACTATCAAGATGAGTAACTACTAGCCCCAAATATCCCAATGTGCATTTATATTCCAGGGATGCACTTGTTCACTCAAGTGACTCTGTTGGATACAATGGGGGTCACTGGACTGAGCAAACTTCCCTCCTAGTCTAGACCACAGTGACTCTTCTAATCACAAATGCACTAGGAAAAATAACTCTTCTTTTTAATGTACCAATTGCTCAAGTCAGAACCATGGTCATCTAAGGCAGAGGAGATGATAGTGACACTTCAGGCACAGGGACTGTGACCTGAGGCCCAAATGGTTCCAACCATCTGAGAGGGGCTGGGGAATTTGTCATGGTCTAGTACACATGATCTTCAAGCTTCTGAATACAACCTGAGAAATTTAAACATTTCAGGTGCCTGAGAGACTAACCGTTAAGCTACATTAACCATTAACCAATTCCTCTCAGAAGGAGGCCCTTATCAATTCGCACATATTTTCAGGTATCCTAAAGAATTCACAGCAGATCGCCTCACTGAGGTGGTGAACTCCACATTAGTCCTGACATTCCAACTATGACAATAAGAACCACTCGATCTCTCTACACACTCGAAGCAGAAGATACTCGATTTCAGATTTGATTTTTTTTTTCCTTCAAATAGCTTTTTTCTGCTGCCCAAGACCCATCTCTCTCTGATGTTACGGACATTATCACCCTGCAAACGAAATGCGGCTAGCCACAGGGCTTCTGCGTCGTCTCTCAAGAAGACCATACATTCATCATCTTCCCTAAGTTTTCTCACACTGAAAGCTCTTTTTCTCTCCTATATTACAAAACACTTACGAATTATCCCCATGTAGTTATTACGAAACACTTACGAATTATCCCCACAAACTCATTCTGAACTCCAAAGGAGAGGTCCACAATTAGACAAAACTGTTTAAACAAAGTACATGCTTTATTAAGGGCCCGGGGACTTCAAAAATGGTCTGTTGATCTTCCTGAGCTGAGTGTCCTTACTTTTGCAGTGTGCAAGTTATTGGCGACCCCCATTGATGGCATATTGTGGACTTATAAGTACAGGCAGCCTGAAGGCAAACAGACTCAACTTTTTCTAGAAGAAGGTGGTCAAGGATGCACAATGTTCCTGGTGTTCAAAGGAAACAAACTGTATCTTAAAACAAAATACTAAAAAATAGTAAAATGGGGGAAATGTGTTTGTAGTAAAATGCTAGCATGCAAAATGAATCAACCTTTCTCATTGTGTTGTACTGACCATCCCACTCCTCCATTTTTCCTTTCCAAATCCCTCTACACTTGAGAGCAATGCTTCCCAATGGTTTTCCAGACCAGCAGCTCAGTCTCTCCTGGAAACTTGTTAGAAATGCAAAATTCAGCTCAGACTCCTGGAGAAAAATCTCCTCTGAGTCCACTGGAGTGAAATAAACCTCCTGCCTTCCAAGATCTCCAAGTGCTGCTTGGTTCTTCTACCGGGTTATCCAGACCAGGTTCCACAACATTTGGTTCCCTGACCAGGAAACCCAACCGCACTGGTCCATTGTTTCCACTGGTTTGGGAAACCGGCAAGGCAGTAATGGAAGGAGGAATCTCAAAGGAGAAGGTGCTCCCTGCCTGATATTCAGCAGTCACCCATTCCTTCGCTTCAGGCCAGCCCTGCTCCGCCGTTCCCGCCAGACTCAAGGGACCTGGCAGGTGAGGACTTGGACCCAAGGTCGGATACTGACTTGAAGGGCCTGGAAGAATTTGCTGCTGCCAGTGGCTCTGCTTTAGGAAGACCAGTCTTCGGTTTAAAATCTAATTTGTCAGGTGCCCGTCAAGATGGCAGGGAAGTAGGGAGCTCCATACTTTTTTGTCTGCCCGCATCTCTCAAACCAGGAAGGACTGAAGCCATAAGACACTGAACCGAAAGAGCCTGGGAGGAAAAGAGACAGAGTCCACTAAAAAGACAGCCTCATAGGTGGATGGTTGCGAACTGGGGGAGATAAAAACGGGCTGGGACCCCAGGCGCAGAGGGGAGGGAGCCCCCCTCCACGGAGAGATGAGGGGAAGAGAAAGAGCATCTGAAACTGCTATAAACTGTCTCTGGAAAAGAGAAAAACCTCAGCCCGGGACAGAGAGGGATCCTATCATCCCATCTGTAACCACAGGGCATTCAGAGAGAGATCCTTTCTCTAGCTGTGGTGCTTTCCTTGGGCTAGGCACCCCGATCCCAGGCGGCACCAGGAGAAACTGCTCCCCTACTCCCCCTACTCAATCCTGGCTAGGAAGCTGCCTGGCCTGTGGGAGTACATTTTGGGCGGTATCATTAAAGTGTGCGGACTAAGATCTGGAAACAAGGCAGGGCTTGGGAAATACAACTCTGCCCACCTTGGCTACACCCGCAACACAAGGAGATCAAACCCAAAAGAGTGAGTTGCAACACTTAGTTCGAGAAGTGACTGGGGCTCCGCCATTTTTCTCCCCACAACCACCAAGACAGGGCCTCAGGGAGCAGCCTGCGGACCTCAGTGGAGGAGAGACCTGCCTAACCAAACCACGCCCATCCGCACTGGAGAGCTGCCTTTTTTTCTTTTTCCGGAGCCCAGGCAAGACCAACATTGATGCATTGCCATGATTAACTGTAGATCAATTCTTGTTATTCAGATATATTCTCCCTTATCTCATCCTTCTCTCTCCCCTCCGCTGGATTAGGCACTCTGGTCATTGGTTTGCTTAAACAGTCACAGTTAATTCATTCTCTTGATGCATATTCAACACCTCCCTTACTACCTTCTTTTCTCTCGCTCTCTGGAATAATCAGACTATATAGTTTCTTTGGGTAACATTATCTTCATTTTTTTCTCCTTGCCTCCTACCATATTCTCCTCTTTCTTTCTCTGAGTTAAGCCTTTTATTCTCTCTGCCTGGTCAATGTTCAATTTCGCTTCCTCCTCACCCCTGTCACCTCGCTCTTTCTATATATGCTCTTCCAGCAGCACTCCTCCAGCCTGCTCTTTATTCGTAGCTGGGATTTCTGGTTTTATGCTTTTAGGCTGTCCTTTGTCTTTTGCTGTTTTTGTCCCCCCCCCCTTATTTTTTTTTTTTTTTTTGCTTCTGGTTTGCTTGTTTGTTTGACTTTGTGCATTTGCATGCTTTTGTTCCCTGTGTGTCTGTCTGTCTGTTTTCCTTTTCAGGGCTACCTCAAGAAACAAGCCAAAGTACACATGGTGGAGAGTCCCATATAT
>CM053576.1:69890608-70016964 GCA_028646485.1 Cryptoprocta ferox | reverse complement strand
GCAGCACTTTCAACAATAGCCAAATCATGGAAAGAGCCTAAATTTCCATCAACTGATGAATGGATCAAGAAGATGTGGTTTATCTATACAATGGAATACTACATGGCAATGAGAAAGAATGAAATCTGGCCATTTGTAGCAACATAGATGGAACTCGAGGGTGTCATGCTAAGTGAAATAAGTCAGGCAGAGAAGGACAGATACCATATGTTTTCACTTTTAAGTGTAACAGGAGAAACTTAACAGAGGACCATGGGGGAGGGAAAGGGGGAAAATAGTTTGGGAGAGGGAGGGAGGTAAACCGTGAGAGACTCTTGAATGCTGAGAACAAACTGAGGGCTGATGGGGGTGGGAGAGAGGAGAAGGGGGGTGATGGGCATGGAGGAGGGCACTTGTCGGGATAAGCACTGGGTGTTACATGGAAACCAACTTGACAATAAACTACAAAAGAAAAAAAAAGCAAACTCAAAGATTTCATTTCAGACCCACTGAACCAGAAACTTTGTGGATCAGGGCTGGTGATGAGTATTTTAAGGAGCCCTCCATATGGTTCTGAGGCTCACTAAAGGTTGAGACACTGCTTTAAGGCATCTTCCAAGCATCCTCCCACTTTCTCCTCAAGCTGTATTTGACAGTCCTCTTCCTCATCCACAACAGGTACTATCTACTCTTTGAGTGACTCAAAGGATCCTCACAAGCAAGAAATACCATAAAGGTTTATATTCAGGAACAGTGCACTAGAAACAGATTTTTATTTACCCCTTAGGGATATACATATATATTTACATTTATATTTATTTATAAATAAATATGAAAGCCAGACCATAGGGGACAATACCAAGCGTCACTCACACCACAGTTTTTGGAGATTAAAAAAAGGTTATATTAGGTTCGACTCACTAGAAATAAGTTGTTTTAAGAAATTAAATACCTGTTATTTAACCTGTAGTTGAATCCCAGGTGAGCAAGTGACTCGACTTTTATTTTAGCACTTCCACCTCCATGACACAATTAATTTAAATTGTACAATTTCAGAAGCTCATTTGTTCTTCTAAACATTGTCCAAATATTTAAGAATCTGATTAGTAAACACTGTTTTATTTATTGCCATTTCCTTCTCTACCTTTTCCTACCATGTTTATAACTCATCTCTCAGCCAGCAAAGGGTCTCATGCCCAGAAACACCAATAAACATTGAGAGCCCTTTTTGTTACCCAATGAGTGAGGAAAGGTCACTTGGAAAAAGTAATGAAATCAGAACTCAAAGAGGATGGGTGAAATTCAAATTCAGGAAGGTGAGAAAGAATAAGACAAAGTTCAAAGGAACGCCTGAGCCTTCAGCAGGGAAATCTGGTCCAGATGTAGCCCTTGAGCTCAATATACTGAATTAGCATCTGTAGTAAACTGAGCTGAAGATGAGCCTAGTCGCTTAAAACTCCACTCCAATGCAACCTTTTTCCTTCTCTAGATAAGCACAGGCTGGTTGAGATTGCAAGGAGATAGATAGGTTTTCTTCTCTCCATTTCTCATTTTCTAGGTAATTCCTATCTTTTTCCAATTTATTTCTAAGAATTTCTTTGGCCATTTTCAGACAGAGAATGCTGTTCCACTGGGTTTATCCAATTTTTCTATGAACGCTTTGAAAGGAAAAGGGCTGGTCCAAAAGGTAGAGTTTGGGTTGATCTAGAGACCTTGGACACATAATTGTGATATTTTGGTCTGGGTGATGTTGGAGGAGACAATGTTCTCTGACACAACAAAAGCAGCTTTTCTATCTTTACTGGACATGATAACTAAATGCCAATTGTTCATCAGATAGCTAAAGACTAGGGCTGATGAATGTTTTATTCTCCTGTGACAAAAAAGTAGAGTGTTCATAATAATGTCATTTACTAACAATAGTAAAAACTTATAATAAAAGATTAAGAAATGAACAATGCATTAGAGCTCTTTATTTCTTCTTTTTCTTTTCTCAATCTTCCAAGAATAATAAAAAGATGTTCACATTTGTTTTTGCTCCCTTAGAGTCCTGAAATGATTCAAAGGTCTACCTGGTTTATACTCCCCCCACTCAACACCAGCATAAATATTGAGAGGAGAGTCTGCTACCTTTGATTTATTTAGAACATTAATTCTTGGTCTCTAGTACTGCAATATTGCATATGTGACCCCAAATATGTGTATCTGATATAAGAGAAAAACCACTAGAGAAAAACCACTAGCAGAGTACCCAGTAGAGATACAAAGCCAAACAAATCTCATTTCCTATTTTACTTAACAAGGAAACATTTTACAAAGACAAAAGTTATTGTTCCCTTGGATGGCATGGGCAAGCTACATATTCAGGGTGGGATGCATTTATATAATGTGTGGTTAGAGGTTAATCAATATTTAATTTCTATTTCATGGCAACCAAATGCTCACACAGGTTGTTTGGTTGTCCTTTGCATTTTATTAGTTAAGTGAAATTAGTTTATTCCACAAATATTTATTAAGTGCCTACAACAGTTCTTGTTACATAGTAGGCATTTAGTGACTATTGATGCAGAGAATATTTTTTGAAAATTTGCTATATGCAGACTCAGTACTAAGTTCCTTGGCTGAAATGATTCATAAGCAGAGATGGAAATGTCTTCCTCTCAGAGCCCTGAGTCTATGACCATGAAATCATTTGCATACCAAGCATCTTTGGCCTCTTCCTTCCTCTACCCTCAGCCATTCCTGCCACTGCTAATGAGACAAGTAATCAAGAGCTTGAAAAATGTGCCCGTAAATCCATCTCTAAGGCTCTGCTCAACAGTATGACCTCCCTTGGGCCCACTGCAGGAAAATATGCACCCTTTGAAACCTGAACCATCCACTACCATAGAAAAGTACATGCATCAAATGCCCACAGCAAAGCCTATCACTCACTGGCTCATCCTCTATAGTAATTCCAATCACTGATACCATAGCAGTTTGCTAAAAAGAGTAGACTGATAAAAAATCTACTGCTCAAATAGCTCCTATACTACTGGAGAGCTTAGAGATGAAAATCACCTAGTACTCCCCTCCAGGATCTCCCCACCTGGGGGCCTTCTGTGACACCCTCACCCCTCTTCTGCAGCAGGAACCCCTTTGTTCTTTGTGCCTCCCTCCTATACATTGAAAAACTCTCAGTAACACCAGTGATCACATTCTATTAAATTTTTGTTTGTATACTTCATGAGAGCAGGAACTCTGGCTTCCTTATCTCTGAAGCCTTAACAACTTACATGGACAGCAATGAATAAATGCTTTTCAAGATTTTCTTTGTTCTTAATGAGTCACTGAACAAACACTGTAAAGCCCATAAGCTATATAAACACTGGAAGTATCTATTCAACCTACTGTCTGCCCACTCCCGGCCCTAAAAGATCTTTGCCATAGTTCATGATATGCAAAGCCTAAAAAATATCTTGCCCAATTATACTATTAAAATAAAATCAGATAATTTTTGAATAAGTATGATTTTGGATATTAGTACAAATCCCTTCATTTCACAGATGAGGAATCTGAGATTCCCAAGAAGTTAAGTCAAAGCCAATGAAAAGCAGAGAAAGAATAAAATCCAAGTCTCCCTCCTTCCTTCCCAGGGCATGGTTCACCAGTGTATAATCCAGATTCAGTTTGTGGAGGTTCCACTTCTTCCAATGCTCATGAAAGAGGTTTGGGGAGGGCCCTGGCAGTTGAGCTGGATTCGGAAAGAAGGAAACAGTGTCCACCAGCTACTCTATTTTTTGTCCTCCCCAGACACAGAAAAACAGGCCAAAAAGCTGTCTTCGTACAAGAAATAAGAAAAAAAGGAAATGAAGGAATTCTACATAACATGCAGTTAATGAGATATAAGGAGACCCTATAGGAAAGTTTCAGATTTATATCTAGAATTGTGATAGGCGGTCCCTAGGTCAGATGTTCTGCAGTAGTTGAACTCTAGGATAGAGTCTTTGGGTCTTCCCTGGTCAGACCCTGAGATGGACCAAAATGTGAATAACACATGACTTTAGAAAACAGAAGTCTACACTTCCTGAAGCTTTTTTTTTTTTTAAATCAGGGAGTGATATCACCAAATGCCCATTGAGCAAGTACTAAACAGCAGGCATGGAGCTGAGTTCTATGGGTACAAAGATGAATAAAACAGAATCCCTGCTCTCAGAGTACTCACTGGCACTCACTTTTCCATATCTTTTGTCCTATGTTCTCAAAACAAAAGGCAATGGTGTCCGAATGCTGTGAAAGTTTATAGATTGTGACATCACTAAGGTCCAAATGGACATTGCTTAAGACCAAAATAGAATTTGAGCAGCAAAATCATTTAGGCAAAAGAAAGGACAAATTAATTCTCTTATCAGTCCTTCTTCTCAGATAGAATAAAATGTAGATTCTCACAAAACTAAGAGTTACTTCTCTTCAAGTACCAATCTGTGATTTGGAAGATACAATTAGTGCTATATTTTCAATAGTTGCAGACAGAGGATGAAGAATGTTTTACAATGTTAAGCAATTCATGTTACTCTTAAATTTATCTTTATGGAGGTCTAAACATAATATGTGTGAATAATAATAAAAACTCTTTATATTGGCAACTGGGTGAATTTTAAACATTGGAATTATGAATAGGTTTATGTTTATAAAAATGTTCAGAATTTAAAGTAAATTATAAATGCCACTTTTATTTAAAAATTGTTATATTTGTAAATTGCAATTTGTATTTTAGCTTATTTTAAATAAATCTTGAATTTACGTGTAACTTTTAAGACATAAATAAATTTAATGTTTTTATTTTTTTATTTAATCTTAGATTTTTGACAAACTATAATCAATTGTACACTTCTGAGTACAAATATATTTTGCTTTTAATCCTTAACTCATTTTTGTAAATAGCACTTAAATTATGAACAGTATTAGGTATAACAATATAAGTAGTGATTTTGCCAAAATAAAGAGAAAAGGGTATCTTACAGAATAAATCTATAACAATTGATAAAACATGTATGTATTTTATGACTCATCCAAACATCATTAGCTCATACCATAATACCAAGGCATGCACAATAATTAAATTTAGTCATCTTTAACATTTGCCAACTTTCTATCATGTAAAAAACATGGCTTTACCCACCTGATTTTTTATTTCTCATGATAAAGGTACATAGTAGAAAGTAGAAAGAAAGAACATATTTAGCAGTATATTAGTTTGATTGAATCTTCATGTGTGTAGACATATGGTCTGTGAGCCTCTGTTTGTCCTCTTATCCTGGGTGCTTAATATTAGGGGTGGCCAGTGTCCAAGTCACCAAAAGTTAACATAAAACAACTGAAGCCCCAAACTGAGCCAACAAGGTATGTAGGAAAATAAGCCCTTTCCGTTTTCTTTAAGTCAGGGTTCGTTTCTTCTTGAATGCTGTCAGTCTCAGGTGGAACTACACAGGTACATGAGTCCATGGAGACGGTTTCCATTTATGGAGCCAGCATCAGAGAAAGACCAATTTGGCTTTGCCAGGTGTTCCTGAAAGGACTGTTCTGTATGTATGCATGGAGTTTTGCCTTGTACAAAGTACAAAAGATGCAAAAACAGCAAAGGGAATTTTCAGGTTCAGAAACCGTGCGAGGGGCTGCCATGTCCCAACAGTACTGAGGCTTAAAGCTGATCAACCTTGCAATTCCCTGCTTGGCTGGACAGTCTTTGTGGGTCTGGCTCAGTGTAGGGTATTCACAATAGTCTTAGCAAGGCTACAGTGAAACAGGATTCTGCTATGTTTAGTTTTCACTTCAGAGCCCTTGGAGAGAAATGCACTAATCTTTCACTTATACGTTAATATCTAACTCTTTCGGTACATTTTTTCAATCTTTTGGTATGTTTTTTTTAACTTCAGTTAATCTTCCAAAACCACCTTACTCTGAATTTTATCTTATTCCTCATAAATAGACACTGTGTTTTTTCCTAGTATAGTTGACATACAATGCTATATTAGTAAATAAAAATTATTAAAGTCTGATTAGTTTTCTCTTTTTGGCAATTTTTAGTTATTTTTAAGTTGGCTAACATTGCTTTCATTCAACACAGAGCTGCCTGTGTCTGTCTTTACACCTTAATCACCTTTTGTATTGTAGAAAAAGATCTCTAATTATCAGGCATCCATTGACCTTAAAAATTTTTAGATAAACAAAAGATGAAGAGAGTGACAGCATGATGAGAAGGAAATCCTATTTAAATAGTTCAAGCAACACCCTCCCATACCTCCCGTGCTACCTCCCACTCTATTCCACCCAAAGAACACATGACTGAGTGGGCCTGAGCCGGGAGCCTTGAATCATCCATGTCCCGTGCACTGAATATGATTTCAGTATTTAAAGATATACCTTTTTCAGACATTATCCCTAAATGCAAGCCAGCCACACATGGGACTCAATTGCAGAAGCAGCATTCTGTCCCAAAGTTGGAGAATGGCCTATGCTGTGTGTTTTGAAGACGACACGTTAGTCTCCAATATGTTGCCTTCCTTAGTGATTTTTCTAGTTATGATTTTCACCTTATACTCATAACCAACTTTAGCAGTAAACCTTTAAGTAAGTTATGAATTATAGTTTCCTGTTCAGTCCCATCTGCCTGTAGGTTCTTAGTGAATAGCATCTATGTTTAAAATTTTTTTAAGTTTATTTATTTGAGAGCGAGATAGAGCATGCAAAAGTCGGGGAGGGGCGGGGAGAAGGAAAGACAAAATCCCAAGCAGGCTCTGCACCACCAGTGCAAAGCCCAATGCAGGGGTCAAACTCACCAACTGTGAGATCATGACCTGAGCCAAGATCAAGAGTCAGACACTTAATCAACTGTGCCACCCAGGCGCCCCAAATAACATCTATGTTTGATTCACCCTTGATATCCCCTACAGCTCCAACACAGTGCCTTGAACTGAGTGAGATGTGTTAGAGAAACGGTTTTGAATGAAAAAATTAAAAAATTAATTTCTAAGTATGGAGAAGTATGGCTCTCTGGTAGCTTCTAATCCATGTAATAAGGTGGTCACAAAATGGCTACTATCACATTGATATTAGCTGTTTCTAAGATACTATTTAAAACGGTATTTCTCAAAGTGTGGTCACCAAATCACCTGCTTCAGAATTATTTACAAGTAAATGTGTGGGCTCTATCCCATGTCTCTTGGTTCGCCAAGGACTAGAGTCTGCATTTCCTCATGTTTTCCGTGTGATTCTGGCGCACTCCAAAATTACAGAACCAAAATAGTGGTGTCTCTTAGCAGTATCTGGGCATTAGAATCACCCAGGAAGATTTTGTTAAGTAACAAAACAGCCCACTCCAGGCTCATCGATCAGAATCTCTGGGATGGGCTTGGCCATCGCCTGTCTTTAAAGCTCTTAAAATTTTTTTAATGTTTTATTTATTTTTGAGAGAGAGAGAGAGAGAGAGTGTGTGTGTGTGTGTGTGTGTGTGAGCAGGGGAGGGTCAGAGAGAGAGGAAGACACAGAATCTGAAGCAGGCTCCAGGCTCTAAGCTGTCAGCACAGAGCCTGACGCAGGGCCCGAACCCATGAACCATGAGATCATGACCTGAGCCGAAGTCGGACGCTTAACCGAATGAGCCACCCAGGTGCCCCTTTAAAGCACTTAATGTACAGTCAGGGCTGAGACTCATGGGTTCAGATGCTTCTCTCCCATCTCAGCCCACTTACAATCTGAAGTATCAGCTACATTCAGCAAACAATGGGCACTGGAAAGAATGGGAGAGGATCAAGGATAATAAAACAAATGCCAGGGTGTGTGGGAAAGCTAAACTTTGGGCAAACTGTCTGGCCCTAGCTCTGAACAATGCTGGGTAGTCAGTAAGTGTTTAATTAGATTAAAGTAAGATATGGTTTAAATTTAAAATTGTAAAACATTTAACCAAAGAGCAAACATAATCCCTCTAATCACCAACTAACGTAATCTTTTCCAGAACATCCCTCTGTCTTCCTCTTATGGTAGCATCACAACCAACACCATTACTAACCTTGCCACCATCAGCCCAAATCTTAGCCAAAAATGGGAATTATATACCAGGACTCAATCATGGCTTAAGAAATCAGTGTTTTAGGGGCACCTGGCTCAGTCGGTCAAATGTCTTAACTCTTAATTCCGGCTCAGGTCATGATCTCATGGTTCATGGGATTGAGCCCTGCATGGGGCTCTGCACTGATAGCAGAGAGCCTGCTTGGAAGTCTCTCTTTTTTCTCTCTCTGCCCCTCTGCTGTTCATGTGCACATGAGCTCCCTATTAAAATAAATAAACTTTTAAAAAAAGAAGACATCAATGTTATAATTCCAGGCCAAAATATTCTTTATTTTCTTTTTATACTTCAACTTTACTAAGGTATAACCAGCAAAACTGAAATACATTTAAAGTGAATGACATGATGATTTGATACACATATACACTGCAAAATGATTCTCAATATTGAGTTAACACATGCATCACCACAGATGATAACACTTAAATTCTACTCTCTTAGCAAATTTCAATTTCAATCATACAGTATCATCAACTGTAGCCACCATGTTATACATTAAATCCTCAGACTTTATTCATCTTATAACTGAAAGTTTGTACCCTTTTACCAGCTTCTCCTTATTTCTCTCCCTGCCAGTCTCAGATAACCATCGTTCTACTGTTTTGTTGAATTTGACTTTTTATTTTAAAATTCCACATGTAAGTGATACCATCCAGTATTTGTCTTCCTCAATCTGACCGCTTTCACTTAGTATAATGCCCTTCCGGTTCATCCATATTGTTGCAAGTGACAGGATTTCCTTCTTTTTTTTTTTTTTAAGGCCACGTAATACTACATTGTGTGTATGTACCACATTTTCTTTATCCATGTATCCATCAATGGGTAAACAACTTGTTTCCAAACCTTGGCTACTGTGAATAATGCTGCAGGGAACATGACAGTACAGATATCTCTTTGAGGGAGTGACTGCATTTACTTTGGACATATAGCCAAAAGCGAGATTGCTGGATCAAATGGGAGTTCAATTTTTTTATTTCCTGAGGAAATACATTCCCACCAACAGTGCCCAGGTGTTCTCTTTCTTCTACATCTTCACCGACGGTTCTTATCCCTTGCCTCTTTGATAACAGACATTCTAATAGGTGTGAGGTGATATCTCATCATGGTTTTAATTTGCAGTTCCCTGATGGTTAGTGATGTTGAGCACCTGTTGGCCACTTACAGGTCTTTTTGGGAAAAATGTCTAGTGAGGTCTTTTGCCCATTTTAAAAATTGGATTTTTTGGGGTTTTTTTCTATTGAATTCTATCAATTCTTTGTATATTTTAGATATCCTTTATCAGATGGGTTTGCAAATTATTTTCTCCCATTCCAGAGATGGTCTTTTCATTTAATTGGTGGTTTCCTTTGCTGTGCAGAAGCTTTTGAGTTTGGGATAGCGCCGCTTTTTATTTTTTATTTTGTTGCTCTTTGCTTTTGGTATTAAATTTAAAAACTCATTGCCAAGACCAATGTCAGAGAGCTCAACCCCTAAGTTTCCTTCTAGTTTTATGGTTTCAGATCTTGTGTTCAACTCTTTAATCCATTTTGGGTGGATTTTTGTATATGGTGAAAGATAAAGGTAGAGTTTCATTCTTTGGCATTTGGACATCCAGTTTTCCCAGCACCATTTATTGAAAAGACGATTTTTCCCCATCATTTAAACTTGGCTCCTTTGTCAAAGATTAACTGATCATATATGCATAAATTTATTTCTGGGCTCTCTGTTCCAATGACTATGTGTATGTTTTTGTGCCAATACCCTTGCCACTTTTATTCAACATAGTTTTGGAAGTCCTAGCTAGAGCAGTTAGGCAAGAAAAAGAAATAAAAGGCATCCAAATTGGAAAAGAAGAAGTGATACTGTTACTATTTGTAGATGACATAATATTATATATATATAACCCTGAAGACTCCACCAAAAATTGTTAAAACTAGTACACAAATTCAGTAAAGTTTTGGGATACAGAATCAATATATAAAAATCTGGTGTATTTCTGTACACTAATAACAAACTACCAGAAAGAGAAATTTAAAAACACAATTCCATTTACAATTCCATGTTTCTTGATTTGAGTACTAGGTACAAAATGTGCTCACTTTGTAAAAATTTATTGAGTGCTTTATTTATATTAAACAAATAAAAACTTTACTTAAAAGTATGAGACTGTTGGCACCATTTAACTAGTAGTGTACTGATTCAAACAAGCTTCTAATTGGCAGGAATTGGTGAGTTATTTCTCCACAAAGGACTTTAACAGCAACGTTTTATATCTAGTTAGAGTTCAGGTGCTCACAGTGTGTTTCTTTGATTTGGAGTTTTTATAAATTCACACCATATATTTAGTCTGGCTTTTTACCTAATACAGAGTCTGTTTATGCTATCCACCCTTAGTCCTATCATTGTCCCCATCCACCCACCAAATACTCCTCAGAGATCTTTAAGGGCATGAAAAGAATCTGTCTGTATAGATAGGGTCTTGGTTCTTTGTACCTAGGCAGCCAAGAGAGGCATGTTGGGAGGAGGTGTATCAACAACATTGATGATCTTTACTCCAAAACCTCCTTTTAGTCTCTAGTACCATTAACCTCTAGACCTATCACTGGCCAGGGCATATATTTCATAAAAACTCTTCAGTTTCTTCCCCCAGCACCACAAAGCAATTTCAAAATGGACAAATAAAAGAACTCTTCCAAGAACACATAAATAACATTCCTAATCCAGTGGGTCTTGGATCGACCTCCCATCACTTCTGTTTCTTACTTGGCTGCCACACACACACTTAGTCACCAGACTTCCCAAGGCATCATTTTGGTCAACTGCCTCTCCTTCTGGACTCTGACTTTACAAAATGATTCGCACACTAAATCTTTTAGGAAACAATTCTTACAGTTGAGAATGGAGGAAACAACCTCTTCAACAAGCTTGAAACTCCTTCTAGAAACTTCCAGCAGCAACACTCCTTGGCCCTATATGGTGATTTTCAAAATCCAATAAACTCACATGTTGTATTTAAAGTCCCTATCAGGAACTGTACTCTGTCTCCAGACAACTCTGGAGTTGCAGTCACTGAATCTCTTTTATTGATGAAATCAGTTTCTATTCCCAGGACTTAGGATAATAATGCCTGCAGTGGGTCAATGCAATACCAGCAATTTTTGGAGCTCCATTAATTTCAAGTGGTTTCTTAATTCCAAGCAGGTAATGAGATCACATACATGAAAAGAGTACTCCAATTTTAAAACAGAACTTTCATGCATATAAGAGTAAATGCCTCCTCTCTAGGTTACATTCTAGGAGAAATCTTAACATTTTAGGTGTCTATGTTCCTTTTGATATCAATGTCTGCCAGTAAATCAAGAATTGGGGAACTCCCAATACAGTGTATTGAACCTGGAAAGTACTTTCATCTCCCTTCATTTCTCAAACCAATCAAAATGACAGTTAGAATACTAAATAAATATAAATAAATAAGTAAATAAATAAACAAACAAACAAATGCTCTAAGAAGTGAAGAATAGAACATGCATGGTCAAAAGGCATAAAACACTTTTTTGAGGATGAATGCATATGAGATTACACTCATCGTTAAATAGAAGAGAGGAAAAGGCACTAAGAGTACAAGAGAAAGATCCAGAGAAGCTACAATGAAGGTGAGAGGTGTCATTTCACAAGATGACCTCTGGAACTGAGCAGACACTAATGGAGCTGACTGAAAAATCTGTGGGTTGGCTTTTGGGTGGTGCATAATGAAGAAAGTTTATGTTCCCGATGTCAACAAGAAAAATGAAAGGAAACTAGAAATTCCAGGAAAAAATAAAATGCTGTATAAAAATTCATGGCAAAAATATAAAGCATGCTTATAATAAATTTACAGAGTCTAAGAAAAGAAAATCTTGAACTTGGAACTTGAAATATTCTACACTTCAAGCAGACTTGATTTAAGGACATAAGTTATATCTCTACAGTCACACTCTGGCTCTGAAGTAATATCAAGCAATATTATAATATGGTCAATAATATTTATTTCTTTTTGGTTTTCAGAATCAACATATAGGCAAAAGCATGGAAGACTTAATTAATATTACCATTCAGAATGTAAATGCTTTAAATCTTGGAAATGTAAAAATGATGGTAGAATTGACCAGTAGTAGAGCGGTTGAGGAGAAGAGATGGGAGGAAATATAAGTGTGATCAACTCTACCATATTTCATGCTACGGGTATGTCTGAGATTGAAGGAACAAGAAATAAAAGCCAAATATATTACTGAAAGTATAACCAATAGGAGGGCCAAAAGCAAACAAAGAAAAAGAAAAAAATGGGAGAAGGAAAAAGGAAGAGGGCTGGTGAATGTGAGCTGAAATAGATATTTTTCTACAGCAAAGTTACAAGACAAACTTGAACTTATAAGCTAAAAACTAGATATTTAAAATTCTAAAGAGACATACTTTTCATTTGGCATTCTCTCCTTTGACTGAAATTTTATTTCCATAAGCATGCACGTTTAACATTCTCAGTAACCTGAATTATAACATCCCAAGTTCTCTACCTTTTCAACTTTTTTATTCTCAACCAGTAAGGCAATGACTCCATAGCATAATCAAAGCCTAATAGCAGGGATAAATTCCCATGGTTTTCAACTTTAAGGTCAGTAGCCACCTCACTGGCACTCTCCACGTCTGGCATGTATTATCTTGCACCATGTAAAAGTAGATACTTCTGAACTATCTCCAACTGCCTGCTTGTTTTTCCTGCCAGAATCACCAATTTTCTATGAATGTCATCTTATCTTACAACCAAGCATCATAAATCTCTCAGTAGATCTCTTCAGTAAGGTGTGCTGATTAAATCCAGGGATTTCTCATTTTGGAACTACCAGAAAAGAAAAAGCTGCCATAACTGAAATCCTGACAAGACATTCCAACTATGAGCTCTAGCAGAGGGTATTGATTACACATTGAAGCACTTGCAATCTCAGAAACTTCTAGATCCTAATGACAAAGATGGAAACAATGGTTATTCAATCCCAGAAATATTCCCTCTGCCCACTTTAAATGCCAAAGCCAAATGATAAAAGGTAATGCTGTACAATCTGCTTTGGAAGATACAAGGTCACCATATTTTTTCTCCATTCTCCATCTTCATCTAGCCTCTAAACACACCCCTACCTTCACTTGACCTTGCTTGGTTTAACATACCCCTAGCATTATTTCACTTTTTTTGGTTTGACACATCTTAGCATCACTTCCTCTTATTTGGTTTAACTCAGAGAAGAACAAATACTGAGAGAAGAACAAAATGCAAACTGTAATTGAAATAATCAAAATTTCTTTTTTTTTAATAGTTTATTTATTTTTTTTGAGACAGAGAGATAGAGCATGAGTGGGGGAGGGGCAGAGAGAGAGAGAGAGGGAGACACAGAATCTGAAGACAGGCTCCAGGCTCTGAGCTGTCAGCACAGAGCCCGATGCGGGGCTTGAACCCACAAACTGTGAGATCATGACCTGAGGCGAAGTCAGCCGCTCAACCGACTGAGCCACCCAGGTGCCCCGAAATAATCAAATTTCTTAAAGGAAGAAATCAAAATTTCTTAAAGGAAGAGACATTCAAGTTTGATAATAGTTTTTTTAAAGCACATAGATTTTTAAGTAATATAAACCTATTGTACAGTTTCAAACTAGCAAGTTTAAGTAAGTTGGGTAAGATCACACAGCTTGCAGTATTAAGAGTCCAGTCCAGATTTGTTGTTTTATTAACTAAATAATGATTAGGCATAACGGGGACACCTATACATCTACTGCAAACCAAATGAATATTGCCTGAGCTGAAAACTGATGAGTTTTATACAAACTTTTTCCCTATATATTAGCAAACTTCTCTGAGTTTTATTTTAAGCCTTGAGGGAGTTCCTAAGTTCAGGGAAATAAAAATTTAGATTTCTTTTCCTTCAGATTAATCACAAAGACTCTGAGACAAAATCTTTCTGTCTGATTATGCCAATCTCAGAATATTAAACATAAGAGTTTTATTTCTGAATAATATGAGTTTTTTTTTAAGGCTCACCTATTTTCATTCCAATATTGCAGAGTTAGCATAAGGTAACTTTAAAAAATGTATCAATCTTTTTGTCCAATTGTCCTCCTCTTTATATGGCTAAATATGAAATGTGAAATATCTTAATTACTATAGATTGTAGTAAAAAAATTAAGAATGCTAATCTAAACCTATTCCAGTCATTTCTATAATATAGCTCCTCTATTTTATCTTTTAAAAAATTCTGGTATAGTTGGCATACAATGTTATATTAGTTTCAGGTGTACAATACAGTGATTCAACAATTCTATATGTGACTCAGTGCTCATCATGTTAAGTATATTCTTAATCCCCTTCACCTATTTCATCCTTTTTTCTTTGTTTTTCTTCTTTTTTTAAATGTTTATTTGTTTTTGAAAGAGAGAGAAATAGATCAAAAGCAGGAAAGGGGCAGAGAGGCGGGGACAGAGGATCCAAAGTGGGCTCTGTACTGACAGCAGAGAACCTCATGCAGGGCTCAAACTCAACGAAGCATGAGATCATGACCTGGGCTGAAGTCAAGACACTTAATCAAGTGAGCCATCCAGGCTGCTTTGTTTCTTAAACTCCACATAAGAATGAAATCATATGATCGTTGTCTTTTTCTGACTTATTTCGCTTAGCATTATACTCTCTAGACCCATCCATGTTGTTGCAAATGGCAAGACTTCATTCTTTTATATGGCTGAGTACTCCATTGTATTCCATTGTACATAGGTATGCATACCATTTCTATTTATCTGTTTATTTATTCATAGACACTTGAGCTGCTTCCATAATTTGGCTATTGTAAATAATGCTGCAATAAACCTAAGAGTGCATACATCCCTCTGAATTAGTGTTTTCACATTCTTTGGGTAAATACCCAGTAGTGGAATTACTGGGTCATATGGTAATTCTGTTTTAAGTTCTTTAGGAACCTCCACACTGCTTTCCACAGTGGCTGCATCAGTTTGTATTCCCACAACCAGTGCACAATAGTTCCTTTTTCTCCACATCCTTGCCAACACTTGCTGTTTCTTGTGTTGTTTGACTTTAGCCATTCTGACAGGTATGAGGTGATAGCTCATGGTGGTTTTAATTTGCATTTCCCTGATGATTAATGATGTTAGCCATCTGTATGTCTTCTTTGGAGAAATGTCTGTTCATGTCTTCTGCTTATTTTTTAATTGGATTATTTTTTAATTGGATTATTTGTGTGTTTAGTTCTATAAGTTCTTTATATATTTTGAATACTAATGCTTCATCAGATATATCATTTGCAAACATCTTCTTCCTTTCAGTAGGTTGTCTTTTATTTTTATTGATTGTTTCCTCTACTGTGCAGAAGCTTTTTATTTTGATGTACCCTCAAAAGTTTATTTTTGCTTTTGTTTTTCCTACCGTCAGGAGATGTATCTAGAAATATGTTGTTATGGCTGACGTTAGAGAAATTACTGCCTATGCTCTCTTCTAGGATCTTTATGGTTTCAGGTCTCAATTTAAGTCTTTAATCCATTTTGATTTTACTTTTGTATTTGGTGTAAGCAAATAGTCCAGTTTTATTCTTTTGCATGTAGCTGTCCAGTTTTTCCAATACCATTTGTTGAAGAAAGTGTCCTTTTCCCATTGCATTTTCTTGCTTCATTTGTCAAAGATTAAGTGACCATATAATCATGGGTTTAGTTCTGGGCTATTATGTTTCATTTATCTATGTGTCTGTTTTTATGCCAGTACCATACTGTTTTGATTATTACAGCTTTGTAGTGTACCTTGAAATCCGGGATTGTGATACCTCTGGTTTTGTTATTCTTTTTCAAGATTGCTTTGGCTTTCGAGGATCTTTTGTGGCTCCCTACCAATTTTAGGATTATTTTTTCTAGTTCTGTGAAAAATATTGTTGGTGTTTTGATAGGGATTGCATCAAATGTATAGATTTCTTTGGGTAGTACGGACATTTTAACAATATTTGTTCTTCCAATCCATGAGCATGGAATATCCTTCCATTTCTTTGTATTATCTTCAGTTTCTTTCATCCATGTTTTATAGTTTTCAAACTACAGGTCTTTCACCTCCTTGGTTAAGTTTACTACTGAGTATTTTATTATTCTTGCTGCAATTGTAAATTGAACTGTTTTCTTAATTTCTCTATTATTAATATATAGAAATGCAATGGATTTCTGCATATTGATTTTGTATCCTGTGACCTTACTGAATTCATTTATCAGTTTTAGTAGTATTTTTTTTGGTGGACTCTTTAGGATATTCTTTATACAGTATTATATCATTTGCAAATAGTGAATATGTTACTTCTTCCTTACCAATATGGATCTCTTTTTCTTTATTTTATTATTTTTCTTTCTCTTTTTTAATTATTTTACTCCTTTTCTTGTCTAATTTCTGTGGCTAAGACTTCCAGTACTATGTTGCATAAAAGTGGTGAGAGTGGACATCCTTGTCTTGTTCTTGATCTTAGGAGAAAAGCTCTTAGTTTTTCACCCTTGAGTATGACGTTAGCTATGGGTTTTTCATATATAGACGTAATTATGTTGCAGTATATTCTCTCTAAACATACTTTGTTGAGAATTTTTCCTCTATTTTACCTTTAACTTAGGAATTTATATTCCTTACTAGAATTAATCTGAAACTAGATTATATTTGACCAAGCAATGCCAATTGGTAAAAGCAATTGCTTGGAGCACTGTGTCAAGAAGAATTCTGATGTTGTGTCTGAGTTTAATGGTAAGGGGGACCCTAATTAATGAATATATTTCCTATAGAAGCAAAAAGAGAAAATGACAGTATATGCTTGTTACTTTTGTTAGGTGCTCAAATCTAGCACATTTTTAAACTCTGGATAGTTTTGTGTTTTCTAAAATAAAATACCATTTCATAAGTTGAAATTCTGTAATAGAAAATATATATTAAGTCTTTAAAAACTACCAAAATTGTCAGGGTTACCCAAGCTGCCCCAGGAAGAAGATGGAAGTATTCCAATATAAATATCAACTTGTCATTCAGAGTCTGGAGGGTAAAGTCATAGGAATCAAATGACCTGATAATCTAAATGCTCTAATTTAGCACCATTCTTCTCTGAATCCAGTTGATTTCTCCAGGGATCATTACTGCCCACAGACTAGAAGTATTTTCTCTATTTAAAAAATATTTTCTTTTGAATAAATAAAATAGATTGCCTACTTATATATATATATATATATATATACATATATATATAATTCACATATGTTCAAGGAGATAACACAAATCAGTGTGAAAGCAGAGGATGAGTCTGAAACAACTAGTTAGCTATTTACATTTTTAAATGATGTTTCAGTTACAGCCTTGTCTCATATATACACCAAAATAAATTCCATATGGATTAGATTTAAATAAAGGTGACATCATTTTTTTCAAATCTACAAAAAAAGTGGGGGTAAATTTTTACCTGATCTCTGCTTAGAGAAAGAATATTTAAGAGTAAATGCAATGGAACTAATGACAAAGGAAAAGATCAAATTTGAAAAGATCAGATTTGTAAAGCATATATGTATATTTTTAAACACCAAAAGCAAAAATTGGGGGAAAAATTTTAAGGCTTAAAAAGAAGTTAAATAAGTTGCAATAATTAAGAATGTTTTTTGTTGAAAGGAATGGGTATCTATTTAAATGATTTCCTGTGAAAACTTGATGAAGAATCTAACTGAAATGAAGTACAGACGGATTCATGGGAATAGGAGGATGATTAGGCAGCTTCCCCTCATCATTTTCATTTCTCTCTGGTCCATGTGGTCTCTTCTCTGGCCCTTGCACTCCTCTTCTACTTCCTCTTCTGAAGGGAACCATGCCCACTACTCCTCTACGACTTTAGTTTGCATGTGACTTTAACAGGCCTTGGTGCCAAATCTGGCTCCAGAAACCAGCACCATTGTACTGACTCAGTCTTTCAGTGCGTTCGTTCTAAACTTCTGAGAAGAATATATAACAGGCCCAGCTTGGATCAGGTGTCCATACAAAGTTCGGCCAGGTATGGCCACTGGGCATAAAATGTCCCACGGACATGGAACTGGTGAGGCCTAATTGTTTCCCAGCAGGTCTTGGTACAAGGCAACTCCAAAGACAGGGACATGGGATGGGCAAACACCATAGACACACCTACTACACATCTGATGGTATTGTGATGTAAACAGGGAGATTCATTAAATAAGAAGTACCTACTGCAAAGTTTTATAGTCAAAATTATCTCCAATATGTGAAGGAAAAGGAGCATAGTATTCTAGTAGTACTAGACAAGGGTGACTTTTTACTTTTCTGATTACACCTGTTTGTACTTCCCAGAATTTCCTCCACAGACATGCATAAGTCCAAAATAAAAAATAAAAGACCAAAAGAAGAAAATCCAGAGGTGTTGGAAACTAAGTGCCAAGTATTCAACATAGGGTGAACTCTCAGGTCCCTTCTCAAGACATGTTCCAACTTTCAATCTCACCACCACCCTCCACAGTCATTGATACACTCCAGTTTCAATAAGGGAAAGACTCTTCGCTGAAGACCACAGCCACTCTCATCCACTCCACCATTCTTGTGGTCATGTTGACTAGAATATTCACCAGACTTTCTCTGCCTGTGGATGCCCCCTCATGCTTCAAAGCATGATGGAACAGTCAGCCTTTCTCAACTGCCATTGTCCCAGAAAATGTCTCACCTGTGCTTTTTAGCTCTGAGTTTGTAGCTCCACTACAACTCCTATCCCAACTGTGCTTTCATAAACTTTGTCCTCCCAGCTACATTTACAGCTCCTTTTAGGGAGGTGTTCTGTTCTACTAATACTGTTGTACGCAGACAGTATAGGACATGAGCAAGAGTAGGTTCTTAATGAATGTCTTGCTGAATGAATGTTGAAAGTTCAGGGGATTATTTCTGAATTAGATTCAGACACTTCATATTGTTCTCATACCTCCCATATTTTTAAATGTTTATTTATTTTGAAAGAGAGGGAGGGGGAAAGGCAGAGAGGGAGAGAGGGAGAAAGAATCCCAAGCAGGCTCCACGCTGTCATCACAGAGCCTGACAAGGGGCTCCAACCCATGAACTGTCAGATCCTGACCTGAACTGAAATCAAGAGTCAGGCGTTTAACCGACTAAACCACCCAAGAGCACCCCCCATTTTTTTTTTACTAAGAAAAAGAGTAAGATGTTTGCAACATACTGGAAAAAAAAATGAACCTCAGAAAAAACTGTCCAGAAGGCCAGTTTTGAATTCCCACAAATTGTTAAGCTTTTCTGAGCCTCAGTTTCCTGGTTTTTAAAATGGGGATGACAGTATTTCATGCAGAGTTGGTTTAAGGATGAAAGGTGAAATATATATAAAGTGGCTGGTACATTTAATAAATGACAGCTATTATTCATATTGAGGTTATTAACTGTTATTAACTTGATTGATGAAATAGGTATTAAATATCCAGAGGGTTGTGTACTCATGGAAAATACATGGTACTTGAATCATTTCTTAAAACATTAAGAGGGATTTTATCACCAAAAATAACCAGTAGATTTTTATAAAGGTATAGAAAAGCCATTACCTCTAGAATGTACGGGACTGGAAAATTATGTGAAATCCTCAAGATATTAGAATTAACGGGGGATGTCCAAACAAATTTTAGCACCCAACCCACCATTTCAGAAGCCCGTTATTTTTATTTTTTAATGTTCTAATTATTATTAATTTAATAAAAATTTATTACACAACTTCAACCATTACAGAAACCCATAATGTAGAAAATGACAACCTCCAATGAAGAATACCTTCCTCTAATTTTTTTTCTATTTTTTTAAAATTTACATCCAAGTTAGTTAGTATATAGTGGAATAATGATTTCGGGAGTAGATTCCAGTGATTTATCCCCTACATATAACACCCAGGGCTTATACCAACAAGTGTCTTCCTTAATGCCCCTTACCTATTTAGCCCATCCCCCCACACACAACCCCTCCAGCAATCCTCAGTTTGTTCTCTATATTTAAGGGTCTCTTGTGTTTTGTCTCCCTCCCTGGTTTTATATTATTTTTGCTTTCCTTCCCCTATATTCATCTGTTGTGTATCTTAAATTCCTACATATGAGTGAAGTCATATGATATTTGTCTTTCTCTGACTAATTTTGCTTAGCATAATACCTTCTAGTTCCAACCACATTGTTGCAAATAGCAAGATTTCATTTTTTTATTGTTGAGTAATATTCCATTGTGTATATATACACACATATAATGCATCTTCTTTATCCATTCATCTGTTGATGGATATTTGGGCTCTTTCCATACTTTGCCTATTGTTGATAGCACTGCTATAAACATTGGGTTGCATGTGTCCCTTCGAAACAGCACACTTGTATCCCTTGGACAAATACCTAGTATTGCAACTACTGGGTCGTAGGGTAGTTCTACTTTGAATTTTTGAGGAACCTCCACACTGTTTTCCAGAGTGGCTGCACCAGTTTGCATTCTCACCATCAGTGCAAAAGAGTTCTCCTTTCTCCGCATCCTCATCAACATCTGTTATTGCCTGAGTTGTTAATTTTAGCCATTCTGACTGGTGTGAGGTGGTATCTTATTTTGGTTTTGATTTGTATTTCCCTGATGATGAGGGATGTTGAACAATTTTTCATGTGTCTGTTAGCCATCTGGATGTCTTCTTTGGAAAAGGGTCTATTCATGTCTTTTGCCCATTTCTCCACTGGACTATTTGTTTTTTGGGTGTTGAGTTTGATAAGTTCTTTATAGATTTTGCATACTAACCCTTTATCTGATATGTCATTTGCAAAAATCTTCCCCCATTCTGTTGGTTGCCTATTAGTTTTGCTGATTGTTTCCTTTACTGTGCGAAGCTTTTTACCTTGATGAGGTCCCAGTAGTTCATTGTTGCTTTTGTTTCCCTTACCTTCAGAGACATGTTGAGTAAGAAGTTGCTGTGGCTGAGGTCAAAGAAGTTTTTACCTGCTTTCTCCTCTAGGATTTTGATGGCTTCCTGTCTTACATTTAGGTCTTTCATCCATTTTGAGTTTATTTTTGCATATGGTGTAAGAAAGTGGTCCAGTTTCCCAAACACCATTTGCTGATGACAGTGTCTTTATTCCATTGGATACTCTTCCCTGCTTTACCAAAGATTAGTTGGCCATACGTTTGTAGGTCCATTTCTGGGTTCTCTCTTCTGTTCCATTGATCTAAGTGTCTGTTTTGTGCCAGTACCATACTGTTTTGATGATTACAGCTTTGCAATACATCTTGAAGTGAAGGATTGTAATGCTTCCAGCTTTGGTTTTCTTTTTCAGGATAGAAGCATATTATTTTAAATAGCCCTCAGGTTGTCAAACTCTGCTACTGCTATGTTCTGGTAATTGGGGTCAGATTTTTCCTTTTTTCTTTGCTATGACCAAGGCAAAACACAATGGACCACTTATCAATAAGAATATTCTAAGAGGAATGAACAGGACAGACCTAGAAGACCGAGAAATTCATCTCCTTGTGTGGCATGTGATGTGCCAAGGGAAGATAGACAGTAAGAAACTGGTTGTGGATCAAATGGAATCCTCTCAAAAGCATGGCTCTGATGGGACAGCACTTGCTATGGATGCACTTGGGTAGGAAATTGTGAGGGGGCCATGGAGTCAGGTTGGCTGTGTGCTAAATACTTTTATTATATTCGTGCACTTTCAAAATACCTATTTACTGAGCACCTATTGTACAGAAGACCCCACACTGGGAAGTGGACAGGATACAAAGGTGAAGATGGGGTCCATGCCCCTCGGGAGTTTCCACTAGCAGGGATGCATGACAAACCCACAAACAACTCCAACATCAGATCATGCAGGATACATGTCACAAAGCATACATTTTAAGCACCCTAAAACATTATATAGTTTCAAAGGACTCTTGGCATCTCAAAGATTATCACCTAAGAAGAGGTTCAGTACACTTGCTGAAAAACTATTCAATAACAACCATAGCCATAGGATTGGATTAATAAGACATACAGAAAATGCCTCCTAAAACTTATGTATGCAGTAGATATTTTTCTCTTACAAAGTAGATACATTTGGGGGGAGGAGGGTCTCTTTAATTACTACAAAAATACTGTCAAGTTGTCAACACTAATTTTTAAATTACAATAGCTACCTTGGGGCCTCTGTACTTCCCATTCCTTCCCCTTAAAGACCTATCTCCAGATTTCACATGTCTTGCCCCCTCATACTTTCAGGTCTCTGCTCAAATGCCATCTCCTTAGAGACACTTGTCCTCCCATCCTTCACTCTCTCTCATGCTGTTTGTTTTTCCCATTGGTATATATTACTTGACATTTTATTATATTTCATTATCTATCATTTTCTGTCTTCCATTGCTGAAAGTCAGGAGCTCTTTTGTCTAGTTTACCACTGAAACCCAAGACCTAGAGTAGTACCTGCTCATAGATGGCACCTTCTAAACATTTGTTGTTAAATGAATGAAAGAATGAAGAATGTGCCTTCTTAGAAACACTAGATTCCTTTAAATAGTCCCCAAAATGGCAAATCTCCACCAAGTGGATGTCAATTTAAATTTTTGAATCAGTCAAGTTCACATAGAGCTTTCTGGTTAATAAGATTGGTGGAGGAAGCTGGGTTCATTCTCTCATTCATTCCACACGTGCATATTGAAGGCAGCCATGTGCCAACCATTCTAGGTTCTCGGTTAACTGATTGGTCCAAAATACAATGTGGCTATTAAGACCATGGGCTTTATTAAGTGGTGGTAAGTCAATTCTGAAGCGTTCCAGCAATGTCTGTCACAGCAGATAGCAGCATAACTGAAACAGAAGCAACACTTTCAAAAATGACCACTTATGACTTGCATTGTGGAGGTTCTGGTATGTTTGTTTTTAAAAGATGGCTTTTGGGGCACCTGGGTGGCTCAGTCTGTTAAGCATCCAGCTCTTGGTTTCAGCTCAGGTCATGATCTCATGGTTCCTGAGATCAACTCCCGTGTTGAGCTCTGCACTGACAGCATGGAGCCTGCTTAAAATTCTCGCTCCCTCTACCTCCCTCTTCTCTCTCTCTCTCAAAATAAATAAATAAACTTAAAAAATAAAAATAAAAGATGGGTTTTACCTTCTCTTGATTCCATTTCCTAGACATGGGTTCTCTCTTGTGCCCACGGTGGGTCTTATGGAGGCAGGACAGGGAGGGATTGTAATGAAGTCTCCTCTAAATTATTCTGAACATTCTACTGTGTAGTATTTACCTTCCTTAGCTGTTTGTGGAAAATGTCTAAGCCTACAACTTGAGGCATAGACATTTTAGGGGCTCACAGATACAGGGGAAAGCATTTTCAGATAGAAATAAAAATCCTAAAGACACGCATGTGAATAATGTATGCAAAGAAATCTATCTATGGTTGTGTTGTTTCTCCCCCTGCCCCCTCCTTTGGAGTCCAGAATAGAAATTACTTGGAAAGTAATCATGGCTTATAACAGGGTCCTGTAGAACAAGAATATCTAAATCCAATCTTTCTCATGTCAAAGGGGTGCTAAATATGTGTCCACATCTAACCATCCTGGAAGAATCTAATCCATTATGTATGTGTAATAATCTACAGCCAGGCCTCCTCAGCATTTACCTATAAAACATTATCTTGTTTTTCCCTAAATGACTGTCTTTACAGGTTCTTCACTCTCAACAAACTTTGCACTTTGTGTTTGGCTATAAGAAATATTTCCCCCCCAAATCTCCACTGGGTACCCTTCTGATGGAGACTGGTATGGGTATCTCCCGTGCTTCAACAACCCTTTCAGCACAGTGGATCCTGAAGAACTGAATGTCCAAATTAAAATCGTTAAATCCGGAAGGCTGCAGGACCCATACAGCTGTGGCTTCTGTCAGTTCTTAAATAAAATATTAGCTTGTGTCTATTGTGAGTGAGCTGTCCACGGACCCTTGTTCAGCTGGCTGGGGTTAAAGGGTATGTAGATTAGTTGGCCAGCTGTTTGATAATTGTCACAGCCAGTTACTTGGTAACCCACAGAACAGCATTCTCTTGAGGTAGAGGCTTTGTTGCTAGGCAATAAATTCAGGTAAAACAACCTTTCCCTGGTTCTTATCGGTCCAGTTTTATAACACAGGGTGTGGGTTAGGTTGTATCCCTGACAGGCTCCCACTCCTCTTTTGTTTTCCCTCCCAGGCCATGAAATGAGTGTGATAACTTGGACAGCCTCTGCTCACTGGGACTTGCTCATGTAGGCTGGAAGCAAGCAAATGGCTGGGGAACAGGGTTTATCGGGGTACGCTCTCAGTCATAACATACCTTCTGGATCTCAGTCTGCGGACTGGCCAATATATTAGACAGGCACAAAGAAGACTAAAAACAGTGACAGAGATTTCATGAAAAGGAAGGAAAATGTGTGCCTCATGACGTTTTGCCTACATTAGTATCAACTCTATAATAGTATTATTATTGTCATTATTATTTTGTATCTTGAAATACCTCCTTGCCCTCAAAACTTGACTGAATGCTTTTTAAGTAAATCACTGTGTGTTACAGAGACCAAGAGCTCTGAGAAGGAAGGGACTCAGGCAGGCAAACAAATCTAAGGTCAGTCCCTTCAGGACAGGTTTGAACTGGTTTCTCCCTCCAAGGGATTTGTTGCAAATAGGCTAATCAGCCTGCTCCACAGCCACATTTCTTACTACTTGAAAATTTTTGAAGAGGTCAGGAAATATAACAGGTGAATATCAGAGGTAAATTCTACTATTTTTTTTTAATTTTTTTTAAATGTTTATTTTGGAGAGAACAGAGACACAGTGTGAGCAGGGGAGGGGCAGAGAGAGAGAGACACACAGAATCCAAAGCAGCCTTCAGGCTCTGAGCTGTAGGCACAGAGCCTGATGCAGGGCTCTCCAACCCACGGACCGTGAGATCATGACCTGAGCCGGAGTTGGACACCCAACCGACTGAGCCACCCAGGCGCCCCTCTACTCTCTGTTTTTATAGTCTCGCCTGGTAGTATTTGAGTAGAAAAGAAATACTAGTCATGTCCTGGTTCTCTTAAAAACCTAAGAATTCAGGGTGCCCAAGTAGCTCAGTCAGTTAAGCATCTGACTTCGGCTCCATTAAAAATTTTTTAAAAATCTATGAATTTAACTGAGCATACTTGCCACTTGTTCTGGAAAGTCGCTATTCCTCGGAAGCCATGTTTGGATTCTGCCTGGGATTCACCTTTCCTGGGGCCTGTCACTGTTACTTCCATGGGCGAGCCTCACCTTAGGTAAACTCCATTCACCAATATCCAGACCTGTCTGTCAGGACAAGTAAATATTTTCTTTTCCCAAATCTCCCCTCTCGTCCCAAAAATTCCTTGTAATCGCAATCTCCACTAGTAGATTTAAAACAGGTTTCCTTTCTTTTTTTTTTTTTTCATAGTGAATCAAAGTATATCTATAGGGTACAAATATTATGGGATGCAACATGCCTCTGGGCCAGCACAGAAGCCATTCCCTTAGTGACACCCTTTCAAGACTCTCAGTCAGAATTTAAGTGCCTCTGCCACCGCTCCTCCACACTGTAATGATTAAGAGCAGCCGGAGTCTGAAACTTGATTCCTCCATTTATGAGCTGAGTGTCTTGGGCAAGTTATTTGATCTCTCTCTGCCTCAATTTCCTTATCTTCCAAATGGGCATATGGGCCTCATGGGTGGCTTAGTTGGTTGAGCGTCTGACTTCGGCTCAGGTCATGATATCACAGCTCATGAGTTTGAGCCCTGCATCCAACTCTGTGCTGACAGCTCAGAGCCCGGAGGCTGCTTTGGATTCTGTGTCTCCCTCTTGTCTGCCACTCCCCTGCTCACGTGTGTGCTCTCTCTAAAAAATAAACAAACAAAAGAAAATGGGCATAAAATAAGGTTAATTAAGGGCAGGATTATTGTGAAAATTATACAACCTAATGCATTAATACCTTAACTTCATAATAAATCGTTAGCTTTGATTATCATTATCTCCCCTTTTGGACCCACATTGTTTTAAAATAACCACTAAGGCACCACTTTGCCTATTGTGTATGGGCAAAGCTTTATGCTGGTCACTTAAAATCTTGTTCAAGTTCAATGAAGAGAAGACATTAAAACAAAGATCTCTCTGGGTGTTCATTATTTAATGTAACTGTATGACTTTTCTAGGGAAATAGGCCTATAGAGAACAGGAAGCAGTGACAGAGCAGAAGCCTCACCCCCTGAGTGATCTGTCCCTGCCTGGGGAGCAGGGAGGACACCTGTGTGTTTGCTTAGCAAGTTCCCTGGTCCGGGAGTCGGCTCGGGCATTTAGCTTTGAAACTTTCCCTGGCCCCGGTAAATCACCAGCCCAGAGTAAGTGCTATGTAAACATTTGCTCAAATTGTTGAAGCAGGAAAGGATGAGGCAGAGAAAGGAAGAGGTCACGTTCAGAGGGTTTCCTAAAGCTTCTGTTGCTGTTTCCTTCTCTGTTTCCCTTTTAAATCTAAAATGTACAAAGTCCTTTATGGACTTCTTCACCCCGTAGGTAGATAGATAGGCAAGCTTACCATCCCCATACATGGATGTGAAATTGGACCGCAGTCCCAAACTGAACCAGCCACACAAACAAAGCGAAACAAAATAGCAAAACATTTATTTGGACACAATTCCATGAAGGCCTCCTCCCACACCTTAAGCCTCAGTGCTTCCCTTGAAAGGTCAATTTTGACGCAAACAGAGATGTTCAGAGTGTTTCAATAAAAAGAACTTAACAAGGAGAAGAAACAGAAATACACATTGTGCGCACTGAAGGGGGAATCACCCAGACACACTGGTCCGGCTCCACAGGGACGTGCCCCTTAGAGCTCTGTTCCACAGAATATTCAGTTGGGAACCCTGTCACAGACATGAACCAAGGGCCCAGGACCACAGGGTAAAGTGATAGATGAAAGGGACAAAAAGAAAAAAAAAAGAGAAAAAGAAATGAACAAAAAGAACTCCCCAGCACAGATTGTGTGAGGCACAGAAAGAGACTTCTTTAACTTTGTAGACTCTGTTCATATACAGAGTAAATGTTTGCAGTGGAAAGGAATTCTTGTTAGCCATAAAGTAGGCTAAAGAAACCTTTATGCTGCTCATTTACAATTTGTGTATGACAAATTTCTTAGTTGATGGCTCTAGGTAAAACCTAAAAGAGAAATACCCTGTCACCTGTGTAACATGCTGACTTATTTTTGTCCCTAAACTTTACCCTTTGTTAGACTGATAATTGTCACTTAAGTTCATAAAATTTTAAATGGGCTTTTTTACTGTCTTTTCAAGCCGTATAGTCGTACAGTCTTTTTGAGCCTTATAACGATTTCCTCATTTTAACAATCTCCTTGTATATTGGGCCAATCCTTTAGATAGCATTACTTCATAAAGAAGTCATTTTGATATTTCAGGAATAGTTCCTTTGGATAGAGTCCAAGAGCCACTCCCACTTTAAAACAAATTGGTCTTTGTGACAAGTTATATATATTAAGATCCCTGTGTTTTAACGTGGCTTCTGAAGAACACTCTATCTCTGATACTCAAATGTCAGAATCCTACCCTAACACGTATTCACTTTTTTGCGCTGTCCTGCCTCTGAGTATTAAAATACACAGTATTTTGACAGCTGAGGCACATTCTATATTGATACTTAACACAAACAAGTCACACTTGCACATTTTATCGCCACACAAAATAAACCTAGATAAACATCTCTTTCTTCCTGTGCATGTCATCTGGCCAAAGGCATTATTTTTGCCTCCTTATTCTTGTTTTATGAATGAGTGGTATCTTAACTAAACTTTCTTTTTTTCCAGGAGTTAGCGATCAATTAGGTATCTTCTTGCCCTGCATGATTACAGAGGGAGACTCTGTGTGTGTGGTTCCTACTTTCTGAACCCAGAGCTCTTGATGACTGGGAACAATTCTTTCTTGTTTTCAGACAGGGTATATACCATGAGCATATGCAAACAAACAGTAAAAGACCTCTCCAAAGTACACTCTTTGTCGAACATGCTCATCATTAGCACGATATAAAGCTGCTTCATTATTTTTTGTCCAGACCAAACTCTGGTGAGGATATTTTTTTTGTTTGGTTTAGGTTTTGTTTTGTGGTGTGTGTGTGTGTGTGTGTGTGTGTGTGTGTGTGTGTGTTTTCTGTCTCACAAAAACCAAGTGTTCTCCAGCAATGAGGCAACGGAAAAAAATCAATACTTGCCATGTACCATGTAACCAATAGAATAAGGGGAATGATTTATGTATGGATGGATGCAGCCTGAATCAGCTGGGGCCTCGCACAGAGAGCGAGAAAGAGAGAGGGAGAGACAGAGAAAGAGAGAGCGCACAGAGGGAGGTGGGGGGCGAGATGAACTGCGGTGATTATTTCTACAGTGTGGCCAGATTTTTTTTCCTGCAGCAATAATCCCCTTTACCAGCACCGCAGGACATAGGGAAAGCCTGCAATTTAAGGACTATATGATGGCTCAGCTCTCCTCCTCTCTCCTCAGAGTCCTGATGCCATGCTCACGCTAAGGTATACTGAGAAGGGGAGAATGATGTATGGCCTGCAGTCCTTCAACCTTCCAGCCATCTCCACCCTAAGCAAGGCTAATGATGGGTCAACTAGCACTAGTTGACAGAGTCCAATTATCAAACAGGATTAAAAACATAAATGTTCCAGCACCGTTTCACAAGAAGACCAGCGGGAAGGGCTTACAGAAGAGAACTACTCAGTACCTCAGGACTTTCTGCTGGAAAATAGAGTTTGGTTAACTGGAAATCCAGGGCGCGGCAGCATTTAAAGGTATTTAATCCTTCAGGTAACTTTTAGGGTAGCCACTACTCTTGGTCGAAGCTTAGATGCTAACTGTAGTTATGTGCTTGTGGTGTGAAGGTGCAAATAGCACCAAACCCAGCTACTTCACGGCTGGATACATGCTACTATTGTATATTGAATTCTGGTGGTTGGGACTTTAAACTGGGTTAATCATTTGCTTTAGATGACATGATATAGATTTTCAAATGGAATGTTTTATAAAATTCCTACTCCTGCTTCAAACTCAGGAGGAACCATGTAAGACTTTGCGATAGGCATATATGACCATTTCTTCGGAATATCTTTGTTTTTGATATGTATTTAAATAGATCTAATTTTAAGTTACCTTCTTTCGGCATTGTGCTTGAAACCATAGGAAGTTTGAGAGCATCGTATTTCCAACAGTCTGTTGAAGAAAACTGAATTGTGTCCATTTACGAGGAACACTGATGCCATATAATTTTTTTATAATGTTTTTACACCCTTTAACTCATATACAGTGCTAATATCACAGTTAGGTATTTCCCATAAATATCCTGTATTCTATATATGATCCACTACACCGAATCATAGTACATGGAAAGGTATTTTAAATACTGAGTATAGCAGAATAATGCCATGCCATTAATGCATGCTTAATTTGGAGCTGGTAGTGTTAACACCCATAAGCTATTTAAGTAGCTTTTCCCCCCTTCATTGAAAATATCCATTCGACCTAACATTATTATAAACTCATTATTATAAGGTTATGTTATTTTAAAATATGTACGTTTACCTTATTCAAAGTATGTTAAACTCTGTTGACAAAATTCTGTGTGGTTTTTAAAATACGTATTATTTTGTGTATGTAACTCTATAAAAATTATCTTAAACTCTGCTAACAAAATTCCATGTTGTTTTTCAAATATGCATATTCAAAGTATATTGTTTTTTTCCTATATATTTATTTAATTTTTTATTTAATTTATTACATAATTATCTTTTGGTTCCTGGCATATTGTATTTAGTTCCTCATTTACAATGCACAGTTTGTACATTTATATTGCATCTGAGTATACATACATAGGATGAAGGATTAGAAGAGTAGAGAATTAGAAAAATATAAAGGACTATTCTCAGTAGTCTTCCTTTAAATAACTCTTCATACTTTCATAACATTTTTATGGGTGTTATTAAAGAGGAGTTAAGCCAAAGCACTGTTAGTTATAAGTCTGTAAACGTTCTCATGTCTTCATTAAAATATCTAGTCACTGACAGACTTTGTCTATCCTTTTCCTTGCAAAATTATTTTGGAAAGATCTCTATGCAAAGTAAATAAATGCCCATGGGTACCTTTCCTCTAAACAAAATGAGAACAATAAAAATGCACTCCCCAAGTAAACTATACATAGTGAAATATCTTATGGTAATTTTAATACCAAACTGATTACCCAAAACAGCAGAAAATACGCATCATCATCTAGAATGGGGTAGACCAAGGAGATATTTGCTGCCTCCACACGGGACAAATGAGTCTCGGTTTTTACATTTGGCTTCTGATCTTCATTCTCTCTCTCACTCTTCTATTGGCCCAAACAGGTAAAACAACAGAAACCCCCTTCCCATCTCCACTTTTCATCTTGCTGCTTCACTCAAGCTGTCCAGCTGAGGGTTAATAAAAACAGAAAACCTGGATGTGGTCCAAACACAGTGAGGGCTGTGAAGACCAAGCACAGCGTGGCCAGTACCACAAAACCAGGAGGAACGTTCTAGCACCTACAAGCAGGTATGAACTCACCACAACACTGAAGCACATGGAAATGAAGAAGCACCATCAGAAGCAAGGTGCTGCTGAAGTCCAAGGTAAGCACAAGTAGGACCTTGTTGCATGTTTATTTTTAGGGATGGTTGCTGCCACATAGGAAAAACTGTTATCTACAGCAGAGAAAAAGATTAAAAGCCTGAGAAAGGCCACAGAGTGTGTTTAATGACTCTAGCCATGTCTATTACATTGTTTGAGATGGGCCTTGTGACCACAGGTACTGGCATGTTGGTAAAAAGAAAATCCTGGCCCTAACAATAGGAGCAACACACGAAATGAGTGATAAACTAACTGCAGGCAGGAGGTGGGTAAACAAGAAGCCCAAGAACTGGCTTTCATTGTCAGTTAACGGAGTGCCAACATTGTCTTTTTGTTTTAGAAGTTTATGTCTAGTAAACCTAACTTTCCAGTTTCTAATAAAAGTCAATTAATTCCTCTCCCCAGTAGGAGATTAATATCCTAAAACATTTGGAGGTAAAAATGCATCAGTGAAACTCAGGTTGGCATCTTGTGCTGTGACAGAAAGGCAAATCTCATTGTAAACAGGGTCTTCAGTGAACACCTGCTATGGTTTCTTCTCCTTCATTGGTGGTTACAATTTCACTGATGAAATACTCATTCAAGAGAAAATCAATATCTGAGCTTAACCACCTGCTTTGTTTTAGTACCTCAAATTATTTTAAAAACTAATTAACATAAATAACTCACTGTTTAGGAAATACAACAAATGAATGCTTCAAATCCCTATTCCAAAAAAAAGAAAAAGGAAGATGAGGTGATATCCAGTTCTCATTTACTTTGCAACTCCTTAATCCACATAATGAAAAAAGTAAATAAAAAGTCCATATTTTTACTTTCTAAAATCTAATTTCACCCTTGCATTAAGGTAAAAATGAAACTTCTAATGTTAAAAATAAAATGTTATTTCTAAATAAATCTGTTATGCCTAAGAGGTAACTTATAGGTTCTCCATAAAAGAGCCATTTCTCACTCAGTTTATTCCTTTTTCCTTCAATTAGTCCACAGCAGCTGGAGAGTCTTGCATTAGTCTAGTTTAATCTGCACATAATTGGATGGCAAATTTCTATTCTCTAATCTAAATGAGCTCACCTTAAAAGCACATAGAGGGTGGATTCTATTTAACAGAGAGGTTAAATAAGAACAACAAAATGTGACATTGCATTTCTGCTCACTGATATACTCTTACATATTGGTACCTGTCCTTTGCAGACCTCGCCAAGGCAAAAGTCTCCTGATAATATTAAAAGACAGACCCCCAAACCCTCACTTCAGCCAATTTTCCTGGTAGCACGAGCTTCCTAGGCCCTCATCCTGGCTGTCTACATTTGCATCTTTATAGATTATGTGGAGATATAGATCCCTTCGTCTCTCGAAAAGCTGTCTAGTCCTAGCCACCACTTAGATAGTTTTACTGTATGGGCTGCCTCATTTATTTCAACAGAATTTTTCTCTACCAAGGTCTAAATGAGAGTGAATCTTCCCCCCTCCCCAGGGAATAATCCAAAAGATGAGAGGTTCTTAATAAAACAATTAATTGTGATAAATTTCTGATTTTTGCTCCTTTGTCCAGGGCTATTTCCATGGCAACAACCTCTCATCCTATTGTTGGGTTGCTCTTCATTCACACAGCAGGGTAAGCCCAGGGCAGCCAGGGCAGGCTGATGGTCAGCCTTTATTTTCTCTGGCCCTTCAACAAAGGTTAGTTGAGGTCACCAGAAGCCAAAGGGTAATTACTTTTCCTCCACAGGGTTAAAGGTACACAGATTGCTATTGGGACAACTGTATGGATGACCTTCAGCTTTTAATGTTCAATCTTCTTTTCTTTCATCAGAGTAAATAAGTATGATAGAACAGTGGTGATGCCACCCCCATGCCTGAAATTCAGAATAGGAAGCCAAAGATCTTTTTATTTTTTAAGCTATTATCTATTAGCATAATATACTCTTGGAAGCAATTTGGAAAATCCAATGCATAAAAGGGTTCCTATCCCTTAAATTAAAAAACAAAAACAAAAACAACACAACTCAAGGCAGAAAATTGCAGGTGTCCACTAGTTTCCTGAGTTAGTTAATCTGATGCTCATAATTTCCCAGACTTCAATCATTTTCCTGAGGGTGTGCTCTATAAAGCTGAGAAGAAAATGGAAGCTTTCCTGGCTCCAAGAAGCATCTGGGGCTCTATTTTTTCCCCTTCACACACCAACTGTGGCCCTGTCCATCTAAACTAAGAGCAAATCAGATTAAAATGAGTTTCCATTCTTCGCTTCTCTATTCTCAGAGAAATACAGCCTCTAAAATAATTTGGAGGAGGGAGGCTTTTGAAACGAAATACGTAACACACTTTGCCCACTTGTTTAAAAAGTCACTTTGAGATTTTAGCTCTTTATTTCAATTTTCAAGAAATGATAGTTATGGACTCCTCCAAAAATGGAGCCAGCCACCAGCCCGATGGATGCATTTGCCATTGTTTTACCATCAGAAAGACTTTTGGTTCCCTGAACATGATGGCTTTGCTGATGGTTCATCTCAATAGAGATGCACAGAAGGGAGCCTAAGCCTTCGTAGGGGAGGATCTAAGATCATCTATCTGAAAGAGCCACTTGACCAATTCCTCAGCCTTAGCCAGAGGGAACCATCCCCCTGAGTCTTATCATCTTTGTCCAGGAAGTTGCCCTGATGAGAAGAGCATCAGGGGAGAGCAGACCCCCATTCCAACCCCAGAGACAGGTGGAAACATTGTTCCTGCCCATTTTCTCAGATTCACCCATGTGTGATCTGAGAGCAACTGGACATTTTATTTCCCTCCAGTTATCTACCTCCCTGTTAGCACTGACCTTGCTGCCTCTCCAGCCCTTCCCTCACACTGTATATACTCGGTCATTTTTCTGCTCGTGAGCTCACTGGGCACCCTCCAGATCTACCTCCCAAGGCTGCTGCTGCAGGTTGCTTCATGAGCTGCTCCCTTGCTTTGGCTTGAACTCCATGTCTCAGCTTCTTCTCACTGGACACTCTGCCTTAAACAAGCAGCCTGTGGCCTCCTGTGTGTGACTTCACATTCCCAGGGCTTAGACCATTCTCAACAAATGCCAATCCTCTGGGGCACCTGGGTGGTTCATTCCATTCAGCATCCAGCTCTTGATTTCGGCTCAGGTTATGATCTTGCAGTTTGTGGGTTCAAGCCCCACATCAGCCTCTTGCTGACAACACCAGGAGCCTGCTTGGGATTCTCTCCCTCTACTCTCTTACTGCTCCTCCCTCGCTCTCACTTGCTCTCTCTCTCTCAAAATAAATGAACTTAAAAAAAATAAATGCCAATCCTCTCTAATTCCTGATTCTTTGAAAGATTCATTTAAAAATTAGTTCCTTCAGGGCGCCTGGGTGGTTCAGTCAGTTAAGCGTCTGATTTCAGCTCAGGTCATGATCTCACGGTTCGTGAATTTGAGCCCCTCATTGGGCTCTGTGACGACAGCTCAGTGCCAGGAGCCTGCTTTGGATTCTATGTCTCCCTCTCTCTGTTCCTCCACAGCTTGCACTCTCAATCTCTCTCTCTCAAAAATAAATAAATGTTAAAAAAAATTTTTTAATTTAGTTCCTTCAGGAATTCCTCCATATTTTATCCTCTGCTACATATAAGTAAATTAAACACATTTAATCAAAAATATATTGATTATCTACAATATATATCATATACATGATTGTACAATGAAAAAGCTGTAGAAAATGCATCTAAGTATCAAATCTTATTAATAAGCAACTTTTTACAAATCCAAACTTTACATCACCCCCATGTACAAATTCTGGGGACTCTTACAACATTACTGTTTTACATAAGGCAATTCATCACATAATTGCTCTCATATTTTATTTATCTTGGCTGGTTCTATTTTTTTTCACTTTTTCTTTATTTTCTGTTGTTCTTTCTACATCTCCACAAAGTTCTCATCACTGTCATTCTTGAGAGCAAAACATTTTGGCATCATATTACAAGCTCCTAAAATAATCACCTTCTCTCTCTCAATGACTGTCAACTAATTTCTATTGTTTTTAATTGATAACTAAGAAGTTAACCCAAAATAATAAAGTATAAGCACACCCAGGGATATTTTATTTTAGAAGGCATTGCTGACCCATAATGCATACGTTCTGGATGTGGAATGGTCAGTGGTGGAGACAATATTTGTAAAAGAAGATAAGAAACTCAAGGAGGCATGTGGCAGGGTCTGGCATGTGACCCGGTGACATATAACCAGATGAGGGAGGGAAGAAGATCTATCACTGCCCACAGCTGGTTGACACAAGTGTCCTCCACTGGTCAAAGAAGTTGTCCTTTCTTCAATTATAGATCAAAGCTAAAAGGACCAGCTGCATTCTCCGGTCAGGGCTCCTTGGTCAAGAGCATTCAATGAAGGCTGGGCTGTCGACTCCTAAAGCTGACTCTTAGCTGGTTCAGTGGGACTTACAGAAGCATTAGGGAGAGTGATGAGTTCTCACCAGGTAAACCTTAGGAAAGGTGTTTTTCTTTCTTTCTTTTTTTAAATGTTTATTTATTTTTGAGAGAGAAAGGGGGGGCAGAAGAAAGAGAGAGAACATGTGCATGAATGGGAGAGGGGCAGAAAGAGATAGAGACAGAATCTGAAGCAGGCTCCAGGCTCTAGGCTGTCAGCACAGAGCCTGATGCGGGGCTCGAACCTGTGAGCCATGAGATCATGACCTGAGCGGAAGTCAGAGGCTCAACCAACAGAGCCACCCAGGTGTCCCTCCTTTCTGCATAATTTCTCTCCTTTCTAATTTCCTTGCCATCATATGTCCAGATACCTTAGCTCCTCAGAGTCCTATCCCACACAGGCTTTAATATCAACAGGCCATATTTTCCCTCAGATCCGTAAGAAAGATGCCAGGATGAAATACATAAGCAATGAATCTCTAATGAGAGCACTTCAGGCAATTTGGATTTGGGTGAGGGAGATAATGTAGAAGTAAGTGTCTCTTTGCTCGATCCTGCCAGATTACCCTTTGAGTACTCTCTGGGCCAGTGACAAATTGAAAGGAAAGTGCCTGGGATGTATAGAGTCAAAGCTTCCTGCAGAACAGCAAGTCACACACTTTCATTCATTCCAAAGTGGACACAAATATTCTTCCTCATTAGGCAAGAAATTCAAGCACTTGCCCTTAGCATCTTCTTACTATTTCTTAAAGCTTTTTTATTTCCTCTTGAAATGCAGGGCCACTGGGTTCTGTGTCCCACACTGACTTCTCAGTTTCCCATTTTGAGGAGAAAATGTTACTAAAATGTTCACAATCCCAATCGAGTCTTCCTCACTTCCCAGAAAAAGATGTAATTTGCCATCTCTTCGAATCGGTGTCTTCAGATGTGGGATGTAAGGCTATCTCCCACAGTACCTGAAGCAGAAACTTCTCTAGCAGCTATTGAGTTGCTACAGAGACTGAGAAGGAAACATCATGGTCCAGAGCATCAGGCCTGGGTGTCAAATGTGATGTGTTCAGGGGTCCAGTGTGGACAGCTGGGAGATGTGATGTCCTAAAGCTTTGAGCCCTTCCAAGGCTAACACAAAATGGGACCTGGGAAGAAGATGGTAGCACAGGGCTGCTCATATTTTAGCATTCATATGAGAGAGATTTCCCTTCTCTGGATATCACTCTTCTACCTCTAAATTGTACCACCTCCTTTCCACTGGTCAAAGGGTCTTTCACTTGTTCAGAAATGCTAACACTAGTGGTCTCTAGACACCACTCTGTCACTTTCCTGCATCTCTGTTCCAGTTTTCATTTCATTTTCACATAGCCTGCATGGATTATATGGGCCCTTAAGAATAGTACTTTTCCTATTTTTATTCAACTTCAAGGCAACTCCAGTTTCCTGCTATTAAGACAGAAAAATATTTTTGCCCTCCACTAATCCTCTGTATCCACAGAACTCCTTTTGAAAAATTCCAAACCTTCACATCTCTATCAGCACTTAGGTGATCCTTTCTCTTCTTCCATTTTAGATGAGCTATGAGATTGCCAAGACACACAAGGTGACATAATACCTTTCTCAGGAAGCTTGTACTGTGAGGGGTGGGGGGAGCAACTTAATGTAGTGGGGAAGTGCATGGACCTGAGTGCCAGACAGACAGGTTGGGCTCAGGTCTTTTATTAGCTGACAAATAATCTAGCCTTCCTTAGCCTCAATTTACTTTCCTGAAGAACGGGAATAATAATACACACATACATACCTCATAGAGTTATGATAATATTTGAATAACCTAATGCATAAAAAGAGCTTAGCACAGTGCCAATGAAACCTGGATAAATGGTGGCTACCATTGCATAAAGCCCACACTATAAACAAATGGCACAGGCTTTAAAATTCCAGGCCAGTTAGTGCATTGTTAGGTAATTTTGGACAAATTAATATATCTTTGAGCTTCATTCAGTTTCCTCATTTTTAAATGGGGATAATTCACCCACCCTCCGGGATTATTTTGAGACCTAAAAATAAAGTTACATAAACTTCCTAGCACTCTTACAGAACATACTCAACCAATGCCTACTACAAACAATATTAAATATAGTACCCTTTATGCAGCTGGGGTCAGAACAAAAGTCTTGCCTTTGACTTTGAATTCCAGACTCTGAACAGCTCCTTGAAGGAACCCCAGGGCTTTCAGCCTCCAAATAAAGTAACAGCACTACTTAATTTCTGTGTTCATGGAAGACTAGACAAGTTGTTTCCATAGGTGGTACCCAGACTTTGGGATTTCACGTAGCAGGAAATTGATACATATACATAATATACATAAATATGTATTATGTGTTAATTATATATTCCCCCCACCCCTGCCAAGAGCCTCAAATCAGGCACCAACTTTTTTTCCTCAATAAAGAGGCTTCGTTGCTTTTTTTTTTAATCTACCATCTATCAACACTGACATTTCATAAAAGAAAAGACATTTTATCATTGAGAAGTGAGAACACAAATCAGGAGAATAAAAAGCATGCCTTGCATACACGTACACATATCCACACACTGCACGGTCTTCCACAGTAATGTGGAAAACATTACCACGGAATGCCAAGTGGTACACAAATGTGAGTGGAACCCCTGACTCACATGATCTTGAGCTGGCCTCCCCTGCACTTTAGAGGGCTTTCGTATTGGTTTGGGCATAGGTAAGCAGGGCAGGGATATGCCTCTTCCGGGTCCTGGATCCCAGGGCCACCTGCCCTTCCTGAGCCCCTGAGAAATGAAAGAGTCAAAGGTCCCTCCAAAGCCTCACTTGCTCTGCAGTTGAGCAGTGTCCTCACATCCTGTCTGAGGTGGACATCCTGGTCCAACTAGGCTGCCAGCTTCAAGCTCATAGGTGGTGCTTCCCAGCATGCCCCATGCTTCCCAGCATCTCTCACCTCAGCTGGTTAAGCATTTTGCAGACGATGCTCATTTATCTGCAGGATGTTGTGCATATTATTATTTCCCTGTCAAGGATACATGAATTGAGGTCCCAAGGGGTCAAGAGGCTCTCCCTAGGGACACAAGAATGAGCCCTCTCTACAGCCTATTTGAGTCCCAGGATGGGGCAGGAATGAAATAAAAATGAATGTCTCTACCAGGCAGCAATGAGGCTGCACACACATAACTCTCCAGTGTCACAAGCTCAACACTGCTTTGTTCCCTGTCAATTCAGTGGACATTTACGGCGTCCCTATTAGATCCTGTGCTAGGTCCCTAGAATACAAGTGTGAAGGAATGTAGAGTCTACTCTCAAGCCAACAGTCCACAATTTATTTCTTCCTATAGCCCAGAGAGAACCTTGCGTAATCCTCATTCATTATGCCAGAGACCCAGACCAGCAGGTGTGATGTAAGGGCCTCAGGCAGGCAAGAAAAGGCAGCACAGGGAGCAGATTCAGTATGAAGGGCTTTCAGGGAATTTACGCAGGGTTAGGACATGATTTTACAGTTCTTTCTGAGAAGCTCTTCCTTCTCCCTAAAGATATGTGATTTTTCTTCCCTTGAAAATCCCTGAAAGATTTTGGCAGATTTTTCTTCATTTCAAAATGTTCATAAGAAGCAAATCTTGCTGACTGAAGAATTAACAGAGGACAATGGAAGGAAGTAGAAAGACACTGACCTGAAAGTCATGTAAACATGTTTTAGACCTGGCCTAGCTACCCAACAAATAAATGCCTTGAGCAAGTCACTTTGCCTCTCCAGACCTCAGTTTCCTCCTCTGAAAAAGGAGTCAGTTGAACTAGCCATAACAGTGCATACAGTCCTCTGTGCAGATTCTGAGGGCTCTGCACACATTCACTCACTTAATCCTCACAACCAGTCTGTGAGATAGAGAGCATTTTTCATACCTACCTTACAGGATGAGAACAGTGAGGCACAGAGAAGTAAAAATAGCCTTGCTCAAAGTCATTCAAATAGTACATAGCAGAGATGGGATTTGGACATAATCTATTTCCAGCATCTACACTCTCAAGAGCATTATGGTGGGCTGCCTTTCAGCAAGTAAGGAGAACTAGGATAGTACTCAAGTCCCTCTTAATGTTTAAATTCTATTGATCTATGAGATTCCAATGACCCCTAAAGGCTCAGATTCTGTATTTTAGACCAATGGAGCAAAGAGTTTATGAAAAATTATTTATAATTTATGAATCAAAACTACCAGCTTGTACTAGCATTAAAATAAAAATCTTCAAGGTGCTTTCACAGATGTGATCACTTTCAATGATCACATTTCAATGATTTTATTTGAATCTTACATACGTTGGGAAGGTCATAGCATCATCTTCCACACCAGAAAAAGGAAGCTCAGTGAGGTCAGGACTTGATTATGTCACCCAGTAAAACCAGCATCTAAGTCAATGGATGAGTCTTACTTTTCCCGCAAGATCAGGGGCCCCCAGGCAGGTGTCCTGCAGCCTTTCCCAACTGACTCACACATTTTTTCTAGGATGGCCTCTTAGATTTGGAGAGAGATGACAAATTCTGAATAGTGACAGATAAAGGGGCCTTTCTCTCTGAGGTTCTCCTCCATGCCCCTCCAGTGCAGGGTCTCTCATACCAGGATGCGTGGACGTGCAGTCAAGAAGGTCAGCTCATACCCTCTTTAAAATCTGGATGCATATGTGGTGGAGGGTGTCACTGCAGAATGAGATACTCTACCCTTGAACTCCATTTGGGGCATTTTTTTGCTAAAGTTTATTTATTATTTATTTTGAGAGAGCAGGAGAGAGAGCAAGTGGGAGAGGGGCAGAGAGAGAGCATCCCAGGCAGGCTCCACACTATAAGTGCAGCGCCCAACATGGGGCTTGAACCCATGAACCATGAATTCATGACCTCGAAGTCTGACGTTTAACTGACAGAGTCACCCCAGGACCCCTCCATTTGGGGTCTTTTAAAGAGCCATTGGACCTTGCCTCCTCTGCCAACTCAGTTTCTCCTTCTTCCTCCATGTTTACCAGGTAGTGTCTGCCCTCCACTCCAGGAAACTGCACTCTCAAACATCACCTGTAACTTCCCAGTCCAAAAAGCAGCTGCTTATCCCCTTAATGCACCTGTTGCTTTCCCAGCAGTGACTTCTGCCCACACCCTCCCCTCCCCATAGAACACGCTGTCCAGCATCCTGCTTTCAAATCCTACCTGTGTCTACAGGCCTAGCCCACATGCCACCTCTCCCAGGACACCTTGCCTAGTCCTTCCAATCAGATGTGGTCTATTTTTCTTTGAACACCGCAGGCCTTTCCTTGTGCCTTTCTTATGACAGACACACTTGACTTCTGTGTTTTTTTTGTTTGTTTGTTTGTTTTTTTATTGCAGTAGGCCTTATACTTTCTTATCTCCTTCACACTCAGACTGCTTTTTACTTCTTGGTAATGCCAGGAGCATTGCCTGGCACTGATATTAGTCAACTTCTGACTGACAGAGCTCAGCCCCAGAGGTGAGAACACCCTTTCGGTAACTGCCATGTGGCCCATCTCCAAAGAGTTGTCTGAGTGAGAACACATCAGTCCAAGACTGTTAATTGGACCTTAGGCTGTTCACGGTCCACATGGAGCAGCTGCTGCTTTACCCAAGAAACAGAGAGCTGGGATGACTTGAAGCAAAGGAGACAGGATCAAGATAATATCCCACTCTTTCAGGGCACTCAGTTTTCACTGAAACCTGTCATCCCCACAGAAGGAGAAGGTAGGACCAAGGAAAGATGTGTTTATTCTCCCTTTTTCCTCTCACATATCAGAGTTTTGGAATTTGACAATAACAAAAAAGTTTAAATTATTCTAGTGAAAAGGAAAACCCCAATCATTTCCTCTAAGGATAACAAAACTGGTCAGTATAAAAGTGCTCCCCAGATTTCCAAGTCTTTTAGATTCTCCTTACAAATAGCTCTGTGTAGGCCATGGTATATGGTAGCTCAGAACACTGCACCTAGTTTGGGCTGGTTTCTCAGCCATGGATCTGGAGAAGCATAACCAGAGGATACTATGGGTGGAGCAGTGCTCTGGGGATTAGCTCTGGTGGAGAAGTGAGGCACTAGGCTTCTCTCCCTCCCACATCAAGGCAGACACAGGGCACTTCTGAGACTTAGACATAATTGGCCAGCAAATGGGTGGCCATTGTTCACTTGATTGAACCAGGTGCTTTGAGAAGGTTGAGCAAAAAGGTGAAAGGGGCCCTCCTTCTTCCTCACAGAGCAATTTCTTAGCTTTTTTTTCATTATCCCCTAAGGATTCTTTTTAGACATTTTCCAAATCGCTCCCCCTTGACATATTAATGCCACAGATACAGTGTATATTTGTTTGTGTACTGTGACCCTTTGGAGGCCACAAGTAGTTGTAATGCTTCTGATTTTTTGTCCCTTACACAGTGACCCCCACCCCTGCCAGGGGCAATACACCACCCTTAAGAATGCGTGTCATGGACTTGCCCCATGGGTTGAGAAGCAACAGGACAGTTCCTGGGCACTGTCTCTGGATTCCTTTTTCATTCTTTTTTCTCACTCTCCTTTAGACTCCATATGAGCCTTGCAGGCATGGAGCTAGAAGGCCCAACATGACTGGGTGACTGCTCCGTGAAATGCCACAGCAACATGAGGGTATCGGGGCAGAGACATTGACAGAGAAATGGTGGGTTTCATTAAGTGAACCCAAAGCAGCAAGTGTTGCACTAAAAATTAGAATATATGGGTTCATGGGTAAAACTTTCTGCAATAAACTTATTCAAAGAAGAGCATTGCAAAGTTCAGAACTGGCTATCCTATTACCCTTGTTTTTTGGGGGGTTTTTTTGGTTTTGTTTTGTTTTTACCAACAAAAGTGTCTGAAATTAGATTTTCCCTTCCTTCTATTTTTCCAATATTATAATTAACTTGAGAAATACACCTTAACTTCTGTGCTTTCCTTTTTACTTGCACACTTTATAGGCACAACATAATGATTCTATTTAGCAGCTCACTTTAGGCCAAAAATAAGAGGGCTAATAATACATTAACATATCCATTATCATCAGAAAACTGCAGGTCAGCTCTTGAATGATATGTTGCTCAGCACATTAAATCCTTGAACTCAGCAAAAATGTATAAATACTTCTACTCCTGAAATTATGGTTTAAGAGAGACATGTGGCAGGGTAAATGGGAGATGAGGAAGATAATCAATTTAGATTGGTCTAAATGGAAGAACAATGGATTGCTATTTTTTTCCTTTATCTAATATAGAAAGTGAGTGCCCATGGTACCCATTTTGATATCCATTTGATACCCATTTTAGTATCAAAGAGGTGGCAATAAGTAACCAATCAAAAATGAATTTCTCAGCCTTTGGCTTTGTGCTAGAACTTAACCATTTGCTCCATACACATCACCTTGGGACAGCAGCAATAGACATTTACCAACAGATAGCACTAGAATGGGGTTAAGAACAAAATTATCCTCCTTTTTTCTGGGCACCAGAGGACCTAATTTTTCTGTTTAAACGAGTGCCAACTGTGACCCTGCAGATGCTTCAGGTTTATTATTAATCTCCTCCTAAACATTCAATTACTGCCAGTATTTGAGATATTCCAGGTGAATCTCCTCTGTAACACTTGTTTTTTCCACAAAATAAGCAAAAAAATGTTTTTATTTTTATTTTATTTTATTTTTTGCTTGACATCCTTTCACAGTGCCTATAATAGGGGTAAGCAAATAAAGCCTGTGAGCTAAAACCAGTCATATCCTTTGTTTCCATATTGTCTATGACTGTTTTCCCTATAAGAACAGTGCTGAGTAGTTGAATCCAAGAACAGATTACTTGGCTTGTGAACCAAAAATAATTACTATCTTGTCCCTTGTCCCAGAAAAAGTTTGCTGAACTGTGTTTTCTGACCTGAATTTTTTTTCTTTTTTCTTACTAAATTAAAATCTTTTCTTCTATAGTTTCAGAATTCAGAATTTAGGATTCTTTTTAGAGCAGATTAACATATAGTTGTATTTCTACACCTCGGGATGAAATTTGGAAATATAAACCCAGAAATATAGTAAAAACATTATTGATAATGATCTAGGCTATAGATCAGTTACTTTTGTTGAAAAGCAATATTGAGCTTTCTCTTTGAGCAATAACCATGGGAACTCATTATAGAAGAGACTGGCATTTTCCCAAAGGACAGATGTTTTTCTTCATAAGTGAGGAAGCATGTTTAAGAAATGAACATACAGAATTTTTTTCATGTGTCTATAAGTTTAACATTAACATCCCGAATGTTCTCTTAAATAGTATTGAAGCAAAAAATACAAGGCAAGTCATGCTATATTGTTGCTGAATATGCTCTTATTTAAGGTGAATAAGAGATCTGAAAACATGAAGATAGCATTCAAAGACTGTTCTCACCTGAACAATAGTATGTTGGCATCTAAATGTTTTGAAGATATCAATATACTCATTAAATCTACTAATATTTATTAAAGATAACTACTACTGTTGGGACACCAGGGTGGCTCAGTTGGTTGAGCCTCTGACTCTTGATTTCAGCTCAGGTCACGATTCCATGTCTTGGGATCAAGCCCTGCACTATGCTCCACAGTGAGCATGGAGGGAGACTGCTGAAAATTCTGTCTCTCTCTGCCCCTATCCCTGACTCATGCTCTTAAATAAAACAAAAAATAAATGTCTACTATTAAACATATTAAGTATATTAAATATAAATATATTAAATATCTTATATAGTACTAGGTCACAAAGCTATCAAAGACAGAATATCTGCTCTCAGAGAACTTAGAATCTAGTAGAGATGCTAAGATGTGCTATGAGTACCCAAATTCTATTTTACATATATATAAATTTCACATATCTAAATTTCAACATATCGAATATACAGAGTTAAGAAAAGCTTCATGTTAAATTTAGACAATTGCTTATCATAACAAATCGTATGAAAAAAAGTCAAATTCACGCACCCCTAAAAAAAATTCTCTTTCTTTCTTAGGTGTCATAGTGACTAAAATTCTCCTATATTTTAGAAATTCATTTATTTAGGTTAAGCACTGCTCCAATTTCCTTCCAATGCTAATGAGTCATTATTTAGATTTTCCTAGGCATATTTATTTGCTCACATTTTAAATATAAGAATCACTTAAATTACTGTAATAGATTGCTTTTATTTTTTCTGACAATCTCACTTAAAATGAAATTGTTCATAGATGACTTAACATGTTGTCATGCTATTTACTTATCAGGTCACTTTCCACTATGAGAAACAGGACCCCCATTCCATGAAGGCACTGGGAATTTAGTGCAAAGGATCATTACGAAGGAGACAATACGCACAAAGGGTGGGGAAAAGAATCCTATAAAATAAGCTTAAACTCCTCAACAATCTATCAAAACTAGGTGTATATAAGGAGTTAATGTTACCATGAAAATTAAGAGTCAGAAACAGAAAAGTAGTCTTCTCAGTTACCCCCACACCCTTAAAAATCAATCAGAGTCAATAGTCATATCGAAGTGGGATGATGGTGATAAGGGGAAAGAGAAAAAAAGATATTTCCCATAAATTCTGTTATTGACGACTGTCCACACAAAGGCTGATGTCCACAATAGGAATGAGCATTTATAAACTCATGCAAAGATTTCTCTGTTCTATTCTAATGCAAAAAAAAGACCCTTTGTTAACTTAAGTTTTTATGTCTTAATCATAGAGCCACATGAAATTATTAACTAAGCCCAAAGCAAAATGCAAGGTACTGAAATTGTAACATACTCATAGGGAATTCAAATGCACTATTATTCATTAACAGGTACCTAAAGCTACAATAAAGCAGATGACTTCAGTGAAACTATCTGAACTGACAATGAGTATAAATATGTCTTGTTAAATGTGGTCGTTTGCCTGTCCAGCCACAGCTATTGAGTCTGTCCAAATCTTAGCCATAAATCTTTTATTTGCTTTCTACTTATTTGCTGTAATTATGTATATTTGACTTGATGCATGTTATAACATACAATCATCTTGTTGGGATTTTATTTTTTTTCCTTTATTTGTGTATGTGTGCATTGAATTCTGTGAAATTTTGTCACATGTAAAGATTTTTGTAACTGCCACCACAATCAAGATACAGAACTGATCCATACCACAAAGAATTCTCTGTCTACCCTTTTATAGTCACTTTCTATCCCTAACACCTACCAACCACTTTCTTGTCTCCATCTCTATAATGGTGTCATTTTTAGAGTGTTATATAAATGAAATCATACAAGACATACCTTTTTTTTGAGAGTTCATCTATTTTTTAAAGTGCATATATGGTGTATACATATAATTTTATATAATTATTTATATACATATATACCTATATATCTCCACATTCAGAAATTTACATGGTATAATCTTGCCTCTAATTTTATTAAAGTGTTTTTAAGTTCAGTTTGATTTCATCCACAGCAAGACATTAAAGACAGCCCTGGGGAGAAAATTGCCAGAGTGTGGTCTGAAGGGTCAATCATTCCCCGACAGATAGCAAAGCTCTGTGCTTTGAAAATGGCTCAATAGCTCTGAGAGCTGGATTCTATGATGAAGCTGAAAGGCACCTAATATGAGAGTATTTGGAGCAAATCTCCACAGCCTAGAGCAAGGTCTTTGGAAGGTACCACCGGGGAGAATGCACTATAGGAAGAAAGGCAGTTTTGCTTCCCAAATGTGATGTTCATCTTACCTTCATTAGAATTTTCTAGTAACAGAGAAGCCTCATGAGTGATTTTGCTGAACAAGGTGAAGATAAAGAGTTAATGACTTCTAACGAGGCCATAAATTAACCTGATTTTTACAAATCTGAGGGAAGAAGTGCTCAGGAGGACTAATGAACACCCACATCTAAAAATAACTCCTTATTTAATTAACAGCACACTCCACAGTCATTCTAATTAAACTGGCCAGGTGAGGACTATCAGTTCCACATTTTTTTTCACCTTAAAAAGTTCTCTGAAACACTGAAATCATTTGAACTTTACAGGGAAATAACAGGTAGGCAACCGACAAGGGTATCAGAGGGGGAAATTAATTTTATTTTAAACAAGATAGAGGACATCACCAAGCTGTGGCAAGGTCAGGGTGAGAAAGGGAGGGACTGAAGATGGAACCAGAGTGGCAGAAACCACCAGTTCCAAGCAATTTCCACAGATGGTCTGCAGATAGGCGGAGGGGGCCACCCAACACAAGAAGTAGCCATCTCTACCTTTAGGAGGCTAAGCCCAGATCTACCTGGAGGAAGGGTAGGCAACTGTCCAACATGGAGGGATGTCAAGACTCTACTTTAAATAACAGCCAACATTTGTTGATTTCTTATTTTGTACTAGGAATTGCACTAACCATGCTAACACGTATTACTTCATGTAATATTCACAACAACCCATTTTGCAGATCATAAAACTGAGGCTTAGAAAAGTTATGATACTTGCTCAAGGTTCCAAAGCAAGTCAGTAGAGGACCCAGGAAATGGACCTAGGCAGATTGAGACACTGTGCTGCCTTATTAAACAGGGACAGTACCTACTTCCAGGACTCCTATGACAAATCAAGAGGGCCTTACAGCTACTAGTTGTATTCCCCCCAAACCTTTCACAATGACTTATGTCAGACCCTAAAAAAAAAATCTACCAATGAAATTTATTCCCTTTGGGTAATGCCTTGTGTCTCTAGCAGTCCTCTGAAAAAGAATACCACCACAACAACCAATACAGATAGTACATATTATATGCAATGTTCCTAAAAACTTCTATCAGATTTGAAAAAGAAAAAGTGGAACAAGATTTTGATGCTAAGAGCACTTTCATTCTCAGAAAGTTAAAATATTAGAAAATAGTCCTCTTCTTATCAATCTGGTTTTTGATGATATCTTTTTTGCATTTGACATACCCTCTCTCAGTTTCCAGCTTAAACCCCAATGCAGGGCTGAAGGAGCCTAACAAGTATTGCACTGAGTGATTCAAGCTTTCTAACATGGCCATTAGCATTTTTATGGTCTCCATTAATTTTGATGATGTTTTAAATAGAAAAACTAAGAGTTAAAGATTCATTTATCACCCAAATACTGATATAGGAGAGACAGCAATATTCCCAAGTCTAAACTGGTGGATAGTATCACACTACACATGAGCTTGAAATGTTTGTTTATCATCTTAACTCAGCATGAAAAAGGCAGTTCATATATATTGATGTTAACTATAGGGGAACATTGGAAAGTCATGTATTTCATTATGCCAGTTCACCAATTACTACCTTTGGGGATTTAAATTTGTTGGATTACAAAAGCAAATGACTTTTGACTCAAGAGGAAGACAAATAATAAGGCAGGCTAGGTTTAAGTTGGGAGGGTTGGGTAGAAACTGTGGTGAACTTGAGTAGCACCAACCTGTCTGAAGAGCTGTTGCTGACTGCAATTAGGAAGGGTGGGCCCCATGACACATACCATTTCTTCACTTTTATATGAAATTTCCTGACTGTTAAAACTTAGTTTTTTTTTAATTCAACACAGGGCTCCTGTGTGGCTCAGTTGGTTAAGCATCCAACTCTTGATCTTGGCTCAGGTCATGACCTCATGGTTCGGGAGTTCTAGCTCTGCATTGGGATCTGCACTGACAGTTTGGAGCCTGCTTGGGATTCTCTCTCTCGTCCTCTCTCTGTGCCCCTCCCCATGCTCGTGCTCTCGCGCTCTCTCTCTCTCTCTCAAAATAAATAAATAAACTTTAAAAAAATTAAACACTGTGCTGGCCAAAGAAAGTAATTCTGAGGCTGGATCCAACCTACAGACCAGGAACTATATCTGCTAGGTGAAAGGTAATCTATGGATAAAATTTGAATGGTTGAAAAGGGGGCCTGTGGGTTTAAATAGGCAGAGGGGCACCTGGGTGGCTCAGTCAGTTAAGTGTCAGACTTCGGCTCAGGTCACGAACTCGCGGTCAGCAGGTTCAAGCCCTGTGTCAGGCTCTGTGCTAACAGCTCAGAGTCTGGAACCTGCTTCCAATTCTGTGTCTGCCTCTCTCTGTCTTCCCCTCCGCTGCTCACGCTCTGTCTCTCTCATTCTCAAAAATAAATAAACACTAAAAAAAAGTTTTTTAAATAGGCAGAGGGAGTGGTGCCAGAGATGCAGGAGTGAGCATGAACACCCCACCCCCGATACGAGAGCATCTCTAAAATAGGGCAGAGAAGGCAGAAGAAATACAAGGTGAAAAGACAAAGCAAAGAAGCTTTGCTTTCTTTACATTGTGTATAGCATTCGCAAGAGCTGAGGTTGTGTGAAGAAAAAACTAGACAAAAATGGCGGGAGAGGTCTCTGAGCATGTTCAATATTATGAGGCACAAACCAGACAAGTGAGATATGAAGCACCTCATTTCATCTCTCTGGAGTGCTAAGCTGATGACAACCATAGCAGCCAGCATTTCCAAGCATCACTGTGTCCAGCCCCGTGCTGTGTGCTTTACAGAGATTATCACACATTTAACCCTGACAACAAAACCAAGTAGACATTATTGTCCCCACCTTACAGAGAAGGAAACTGAGGATTGGAGACGTCAAGTGTCATTGCCAAAGTCATAAAACCAGTGGGTTGCAGAGCAGGCATAACCCAGGACTGTCTGACTCCAGTGGTAGAGTTATCTTAATCAGTGTCCACTGTTGTCTCTCTTGCTGGGCTTGAAATGGGGCCAGAAGACAGAAGAATAAAGTCTTGAAATGCTGCAGGTGCACAACCCTTCAGGAGCTTAAACAGAGCGAAGGAAGTACATGTCCTCCTTTTGCTGACAGTGGTATTTTATGGATGGCAGAATGAGCCGTTGGCGAGAGCCATGCATCAACATGCCAGCATTCCCTTCGCCCTCCTCTGCTACTTCCTTGCAGTGTGACACTGCCCGGGTCATGGGAGCCCTCTGTGGGGTTCTCTCTGACTCAGTTCTTCATCCATACAATAAGAACATTATTACTTTAGCTGACAAAAAAGAGACCCCAAGAGGATTTCCCAAAGTCCATCCCTACACATTTTCAAAAAAATACTTTTCATACAATGGCAGCATTGCCAAATTCCTTCATCATCCTTCTGTTATTCTTTAATGCCTGGAAGAATTCAATGCTGTGTGCTGATTCCCAGGCTCCTTGGCTATGTAAAGAACCCATAACCCAGTCAGTAATCACCTCTGAATCTCTGGGGTTTAGTGTTAGTGGTTTTCAACCAAAGAAATGGCAGAAAGCTTTACAGAGAACATTACATCCCAAGGTCCATGCCCCTAACCTAAAAATGAAGGTGAATGCTAAGGACACAAATATAAAAGTGGTTTTCAAAAGTTCTTCTTCAAAATACTGTTAACACACCAACCCACAGTGACATATCCCCTCAGTCTCCCTTTCTTGAGGTGAGAGAATGAAATTTTCAGAGAAAATCACTCTCAAACCTTCACAACCAAAGCCCTCAATAGACACCCAGGACAGTGATAAAATCTAAGTATCCAAAAGTAGGAAAAGCTTAATAAATGTATATTGGTGGTGATGAGGACGACAACATTATACTCAATAACTGTTAATATATTGTGTTTCATTTAATGTTGAGTTGAGTGAAAGGTGTTGAGTGGAGTCACACAAACCACAATGAGATGACCCACCCTGGCCCTATATGTGAACTGACTCTCATCTATCTACTCTACCTCACGTGTGGAAAACCTCCCCATCTACGGGCACCTTCGCACTGCCGTACGAATGTAATGCCCAGTTATACTGCTGGGCTTAGGAATGGATTTCCTTGACTCCCGCTCTTCGAAATTCTGAGACACTGACTTATTCGATAGCAGCAGCAGTTTTTGAGAACCAATTGTACTCAGCACTGAAATTTATGAACTGATTATATCCTGGTTTTTTTCAACAAATACATTGGAAGAAACAAAGGAGTGATGGAAAGGGAAACCTATACATTAAAAGAAACTTTGAGACATAGCAACAGATTACAATGTATGAACTTACTTCATACTAATTTCAATAAATTACCATTTTTTAAAATTATGAGACAAGGAGGGGCGCCTGGGTGGCTCAGCTGGCTGAGCATCTGACTCTTAATTTCAGCTCAGGTTGCAATCTCACAGTTCATGGGATTGAGCCCCATGTCAGTCTGCACTGACTGCATGGAACCTGCTTGCAATTTTCTCACTCCTCTCTGCCCCTCCCCCACTCATGCTTTCTTTCTCTCTCTCTCAGAATATACAAACTTTAAAAAGAAATTATGAGACAAGTAAATTGAAACACCCTGGATATTTTACAGCATTAAGGAATTGTTCATTTTTAGATGCAATACTTATATATTGCTTGGTTTTTAAAATATATTTTATCTTTTAGAGATAACATGCTTAAATGTGTACGGATTCAATAGTACATACAATGTCTGACATTTGCTTCAAATAATCCTGGGAAAGAAGAGAAATGATAGAGTAGTTGAGGCATAACAAGTTTGGGCATGAGTTGAAAACAGGTAAAGCCAGGTGATGGTAAGTAGAGGTTCTTTACACTAGTTTCTCTCTTTTGGAGATGTTTGAAATTTTCCATGATAAAAGGGAAAACAGATTGTGGGTATCAGCTTCTGTCAGCTAGAAGAGACATTTGAGAGGGATCTCTTAATAAAAGAGGATGCCCACACATTCCATGCAACCTACACTGCTTTCCTGTAATTTTTAAAGAATTCATTTTTAAAAACAAAATAACTTGAAGGCACAGATGCTCCCTTTGAGCAGTGGTCCTCTAATACCTTACCTATACTGAGCTATAGATCTTCTTTCCAATGGCTTGTTGCTGCATCCCCACCTGAAGGACAATCTGAACACAGAGCAAGCTCAAATCCAAAACTGAACTTCTCATTTTTCTAACCCACCTACTTCCTCATTCCTTATCTTGGTATTGCAAGCCCCATTGATGCAGTAGCCCAATCTATAAGCCTAAGAGTTATTTTCAATTTCCCCGTCTCCCTCATCCTCCCATCCATCTACTTGTCATATCCAATCAATTCTAGATCAGAAGGGGTCTATCCACAATGAACTGGCATAGATTCTGAGAGTTGCAGAGCTGAAAGAGGGAACCAAGGGCCTGTCAGTCACCCGGTCACATCTGAACAGCTCAACCCAGTGGAGTTAGCTGCAAAGACATACGACCACAAGGAAGAGCAGTAGCAATGAGAAACCTGCCACTTTGAGTGAAGTCACCTCTAACTTCTCTGAGGGCCTGAAACAGTAAGAACAGGTTGGGCATAACCTAATTACTCTCCATCTACCAGGGAGCTCAAGCACATGATCAAAGTGTGAATCACTCAGAGAGAAAAAAGGAAAGCCCATTCTATAACAGGTCCAAACCACAACCTGCAGACTACCAAACTGGGAGAATGAGAAATGCTGAGCTGTTCAAATGGCAAAGGAGACATTAAAATACAAAAATAGCAGGGAGAGTAATAGAACCAAATTGCTCTCTCTGAACAGCCTCTGAATCTATTGCAACAATATTACAATGATTCATCCCCACAAGTCAAACTTGGAGCCCAATGAACAAAAGGAAAAAGAAAATGGCATTTGACAAGAAAGATGCTTGCAACACATTTAATTTTGCATAAGGAATGTAAACTTCCCAAGGATTTGACCTAAAGCATTAAGCCAGCCTATATATTGTTCTAATCAATTAGGTCTTCCTGCATCAGCACTTTTGCCTTGCAAACAACCAAAGCCATCATGTCTCTAATCAGTAAAAAAAAAAAAAAAAAAAAAAAAAAAATTATACAGATTGGTTTATTTCCATTTGTTTCTGGTTATATTTCTAGAAAAAGGGGAATAACTCCTAAAACAGATCTGAGGATCTCTGCAAGTGACAAGGTTGAGGTGTCATTAAATTACACCCATCTGAAAGGGAGAAATGGCTAGATGCTACTAGGTGTTTGTCTTGGGGCTTTTCAACATTTGAGATTTAAAAGTATAAATTTTCATACTGAGACATGTCATTTAGAATTATGCAAATCCAGGAAATGGAGTCTTCAACACTATTCTGCTACTGATTATCTTAGATTTATCAAAATTGTAAAAGTGTGTATTTTATAGTTAGAGATAATCTGTTACATCCTTTTCAACCTCTGTATGGAAATGGAACAGCCTCCATGGTAGGCAGGCTCTTTATGAATTCTGATTGTTACTATATTATTAATTATATTATGTTTTATACATATTTTATATATTGTATTATTAATATAATATAATACTAAATCAAACATTTATTCACACTATGTGGCAGGTGGTATGCAAAGCTCTCCATATACTTTACCTCATTCAATCCTCACTAAATCCTATCAGGTTGTTATAATTATGAACCCCCTTTCACAGATGAGAAGACTGTGGCTACCAATCAATGAATACATTATGGACCTCTCTGTAGATAAGAGTGTAAGAGCAATAGATAAATGCCCCAACACAAAATCTTCAGAAAACTGCTTTAGTTTTATGCCTCAGTGGAATAATAACTTTCAATTCACCTCTTCAGCTCTCAAAAAATATCTTCGTAAGGAACAAAAGTTCATATCCAAATATTTTTCTATGAAAAGGCAATGATATCACCTTGAGGCTTATTCAGTATCTTCTTCAGCATTCAGGTCATTTCATTTCTCATTAGACTCTACAGAACGTAAAGATACAAATTAGACAAGTGTTTTCAGGGTCTACTGCGTGTCAGACAGCATGCTGGTGACTTGTGAATTATTTTATTTAACTTTCACAATATAACTATGAGACAATGTCTTTCATCGTGTGCAGCTATCAACCCAGAGCAAAGAGACACACAGCTGATAAAAGAGAATAGGACTCCAGTTAACCAGTTTGCAACCGTGGGGGAAAAGTATTTTGCAACAAAAATATATTGAAACAAAGAGTGAAAGGGTGGATAGTTTATTGAAGGGTTTTAATTATTTATTCAACTCCTGGATCTAGATGGTGACCCAGAACCCATTTTCCTTGTCCCAAGTTTCTTTTGAAAATTTTAACACGGGTTGATGTGAGTAGTGAAATGTAAAGGCTGGCAGCCCAGTGCTCTTGCTTTCTGCAACACAGAGTCATTTGCACCTCATATTTCTATCCAGATCAGCATTAGGACATATATATATACATATATATATATTTTTTAAGTGCCTCAAATTTAAGCAAAGAAAAAGAGGACATGGGAAATCACACCAATGGAAACACTCATGATTCTATTGATCGATTTTTGATTTGGGACTGTGCCCGATACTATTCTCATGAATTTAAATTTCAGCCAATGAAGTCAATAAAGCTGGGTGACCTACATTTCTGACATTTTATGGCAAACGAATGCAGCGTTCTGCCATTCTAACAGAGGTAGCCGCAAATACTCGCAAGTGTATAGCATGGATGCATTTGCTAGTGTATGCTCATTCTGAATCCCCTGGATTGATCTCCCAGTTTCAAAAAGTATCCCTGAATCCCAAATACCAAGTGAACCATACAATGTAGATCAATAGATTTCTCTAGCGCAATAATTGTTTCTCTCTGGGAGATTCCCATTAGTCCCAGAAGGAAGAATATTTTGATTGACCTCGAGGAACACAGCAGATGTGGGTAAACTGTGTGTGCTGCTGACCTTATCAGAAGAAAGCCAGGCCTTGAAAATCACAGGGGAACACCCTGGGCATGTGCATGTTGGCTGTGGGAAACCAAACAGCTGGTCAAGTGTGTGCTTTCTTTAAAAACTAACCAAACACCAAACGTGCAGACCATGTGAGGAGAAAGAAGTGTTTGAATTAACAATACCTCTTCATGTTTAAAAACTTTGTCAGGAAATAACAATATGAATGGAAATAAGAGGAGGTATGTTATAAGCATCTGGGAATCTTTAATCCACTAGTAAAAAGATCTTCTACATAAAATCCTGAGGGACTAGTTGCTTAAGCTCCTGGGGACAGAGGAGAAGTTTACTATGTTACCTTTTTAATTTTATTTTAGAGACAGAGAGCAAGGGAGACGGATAAGGGAGAAGAGAGAGAGGGAATCTTAAGCAAGCTCCATGTTCAGCATGGAGCCCTATTTGGGGCTCCATCCCACAATCCTGGGATCCTGATGTGTGCCAAAATCAAGTCACTCAACTGACTGAGCCACCCAAGTGACCCTACTGCATTACTTTTGAATGCCTCATATCCTGCTCTTTTTTGGGGCTCTACAGACAAAGAAAATGGGAGGAGGAGGGTGGAGAACCAGTAAAATTGATTTCTCATATAGTTCCAACCCAAAGGAAAAGGTTAGAATTATGAGAGAGGGAGGAAGGAAAGAAGAGGGATGGAGGGAAAAGAGAGGGAGAAAAGGAAGGAAGTTAGGAAGGGGAATCTAAAAGACACTCTGGGAAGTACTGACTTTGCAGTTTTTATCTCCACTGAAATCATTTCCCAGCACCAATGAGGTTCATTTGCCTGGAACAGAGGCAGCTGCTACTCCCCTGCCACGAACTGGAACAAGAAACTGAGCACATTGCTAGTACAGAAGAATCACAAGCCACTGCACCTTCGCATATTGGGAGAGTAGGATGTCATCCTGGGCAAAGTACAGCAAGGAGAGCTCACAAGACGAGTTTTCACAATCTCAGATTTAAATTATTCCAATCGTGCAGCAAAACCAGTGCACTACTGAACAAACAGAGAGGGTGCAGGAACATGAAAATAACCCCTTGTCCATGTGCCAGGAGAAGACATACAGGAAACCCAGAGGTGCCACCTAAGGATGCACAGCAGATGTGGACTAAGGGGAAATTTAAAATATCAACATCACTCATAAACTCAGAAACTGGTTAAAGGCCGAGAATAATTTTCTTTCATTCATTCATTCACCCACCCAACTAATATTTAAGGCAGCCTACCATGTGCCAAGCAGTACATTATATGCTGGATATACAGGGCCAAAGTTAGACAGGAGCCCTCAAAGGGCTCCCCGCTCAGCAGAAAAAAAAGAACATTAGTGCACTACAATACAGTTTAACGGGTAGACTATGGTTAAAGGAGATGGTCACGGTGATGGAAACGAAGAGGGGGCAGATGGAAAAGCAAAGGCTGGAGATGGAAGGAGTGAGGTTGACACACTGAGAAAAGCTACAGGAGTTAATGTCTATTCAACTTTCATTTTGAACATCTCTAAGCAAACCATGTACATTTCCCTAGCAACCACAAGACCCACCTCTTCCTGTTGCCTTACATGGGGCCAGATTAACACATATATGCTATGGCATGACTGGCGTTTGTGTGAAAGATTCCTGAGCTAGGCCAAAGGATGTACTACCCACCCTTACAAGTCTTTTGCAAGGGGTGAGGATGTTTTTGGTTGTCACGGTAACTGGCAGGTGCTACTGGAAGTTGTGACCCAGGATGCAGAATGTTCCACATCCTGCAATGCCTGGGGAAGCTGTTCATGAAGAAGACTTGTTGATCCCTGAATGCCTGTGGCACCTCATTTGGCACCTGATTGTGTCAGGCTACAACATTTGCACTTTAGCCTTAATATTTATTCTCTGATTCATAATACCAACTCCATTTGAATTCTTAACCTTTCTAAATTACTAACAAGAACACACACACAAAGAAAAGAAATCCACAAAGAATCTTTGTCACTGATGCTAAGAAAGAGAAATGTTTTGCTACATTTGAAAAGAGAGCAGTATTTTCTTCCCTGAAATGGTGGCAGTATCTGACTTAATAATAGAGTCTTTGTAAAAACAAAGTGCCCCTTCCCACTGCTGTTTCATGATTTCATACCAGCGCCTCATTAGAGAGACCAAGAGGACTGCTACCCAAAACCATCTTTAAAGGGGTTAGGTTTTACATGTGACATTGCTGGTACTGTCCTTTTGATGGCTGTAAATGCTGTAGAGGGGATGAGGGGCTACTTACTACACACATTAGGAACTAGAACAATGTAATGGAAACATTTCTGGTTGGCCATGAAGGGCACAGACCAGACTGGGAATGGTTTAGAGCCCCTCATGGAGGCACTCACTATTTCTATGGTCTCTCTCCTGGTGTAAATCAAGGAAAAAAAGTAATTGTAATGCTCTCAGCAACTTCCAACTATGTAGAAAAGGATGAATGACAAGCCTCCTGGGATTCAAGGGCACAACGCTGGTATTTTATAGACTTTCTGATGGCACAGAAAAAGACGAGGGAAGGTCTGCTACCCCAAGGATGATCCTGAAAAATAACTGCCCAGGAGTGCACCTGCGGTGAAATGATGACAGTGGACAAGAACTCTGTGGTCCGACCATTATTTCCGTTTTTCAGGTGGTCATACTGCTGGGAAAATGAGACAGAGGCAGGTCTTTGTGTATCTATAATCATTGACAAGCAGCAAGGGGGCATTCTTCAGTTGCAAGGGTGGAAGTTTCCTACCGGATTTTCCGACAAAAGCATAAAACCACTATTGCCATGTAGCACCCCACTGTCCTTACTGTCAACCTTTTGAAAACATCGCACCCTTGATGCATGCACTCACTTATTCCCACTCTCATCGTTCTGGCTTCTGCTCCTGGCAGAAACTTCACATCACACTCACTAGGGAGTCAACCCCCAGCCCACAGCTTCTTCCATTCTATCTTGCTGACCTTCCTCAAATTCATCCATTCACTTATGCAGTATTTATTGAGAACCCACTAGATTCGGGCATTATTCTGGACCTGGGTGAAAACAGCAGTAAATAAGAGAGCTAAGGTCCCAGTTCTCAGGGAACTCAGAGTCTAATGGGGTGGAGGGGAGATAGATCATAAGTGAGAAAAAAAAATTGAACAGGATCATTTCAACTGGCAAACAAGCATACCTCAAGGGCTGTTTTGAAGGTTGAATGAATTAATAAATACTTTCAGTAAGTGCATACAACAGTGGCTGGCATTAATTAAAAGCTCAGTGTTAGCTGCTGGTTCACTACTTCTATTACTATTCTCATTATACTGACATTGGGTAGTAAAGAAAGGCCTATTTGAAGAAGTGGCATTTGAGCAGAAACCTAAATGGTGATAAGAAACCAGCCAAAGAGAGATTTGAAGGAAGATCATTCCAGCCTGAAGAAAAGCCAACACGGGAAAGAACCCGAGAGCGTCCTGGTAATAGAAGAGAGGGCCGTATGGTGCGACATTGTGGAAGATGGGGAGATGGGCAAGAAATGAAGGCAAAGTGGTGAGCAAGACTGAATTAGGTGGGTCCTTAGAAGAATACAGAATGCCTCCCCATTTTGTGAGTAACTAAAAAAACTTGCCCAATCCCATGGACTTTTAGCAAGCTGTTGTCTCCACAAAGGCAACCTAAGCTATAACATAGTTACTTATATCTGTAAGTAGAGCTTTTGCATCTAACTGACAATAATAACACACTAGATTGGCAGTCGAGGAACTCTGAAGTGGTCCTTACAGGTTAAGGGACAGAATACAAGTGCCTTAACTTGTCTATATTTGTCTAGCCATCTGCGAAATAAAATGGATTTAATTAGATATCTATAAGGTCCTTTCCAGCCTGTGATTTTATATTTCTATTCTTACATTTCTACTAGGTATGAAAACAGATATAAGCCAGTAGAGCTACTGCATACTTTCTATAAATCCATATCTTTACTTACCCTATTAATGGGTCTGCTAATTAGAAAATAATAATAATTTCCTCAAGCTATATTGCTATGTAAAACTAAAAACAACATCCCAAATCCACCTCCTCTAAGACTGATTTTACAAGAAAATCTTATCTACTGGTAAATAAAACATCCAACTGAGAGGCTTTTCACTCCTTCCTGTGTTCAATTAACAGTAAACACCTTTTCATAAACATTTTTGAAAGGTCAGAGATGGCAACAATTTTGCTAAAGAGATAAACAGTCAAATAAAACACTGCCCTGGTAATTCCCAGCCTTCAAAAACCAGCATATGTCTGATCAATAATGAGACACACAAAGGGGATTGTGGGATAAAGGGCGGGTCCAATTTGAGATATTAAAAACTTGCCCAAGTCATTTTTTTCCCAACACATCTTGTGTTGCAGCAGATAGTGGAGCCGTTAACAGGCAATGTTAGAAACATAAGATTCTGGCTCTGAAACAAAATTTGTTTTAGGTTGAAGAAGTAAATAATAGTAAGAATAAGGACTTTTCCAAAAGGCAAGGTAAGACCATTTTCCCTCTGCAATAAATCAACTATTGGGCTCAAATTTCTAATGTTATTTCAAATTGTATTTATTATTATTGCCTTTTACCTTTGTCCTAGCACAAACTACAAGAGCTCAAAGGATGCTAATTTATTCCTAAATGGGTATGCTTATACTTTCAATGTGCCTTAGAAACAGCATGCTTTATTTATGTGTTCCTATCTATTATTGTTGTCTTAAAAGCAAATTTAACTTCTTGTACATGGAAGAGATAGGTTTACTTTCTAAAATTTTCATTGTAAATTTTAACTTTTTAAATAAGGCATTTCTAGTCCTTATGGCAGATTTTATATTCCTGGCAAAAGTATTTTATCACTTAAACTGCATTACACATTGATTATCTATTATCTGCTCATATTAAGAAGGCTCTATCATCAGTTAATGTTTACTAAACAATCAATAAAATCTAAGTGAAACCAGAATAAACTCAAACAAATAAGTGGGCTGAAATTCAGAGAAAATTGATACCATGTCCACTAGAAAGGCAACCTTTGTGAGAACTCATTTCTACCTAAAAGATCTAATTTATCTTTTTTAATGCCATCAAAGTTAATAATGGATGACATGTCTTATAGCTTCAGTGATGCAGCAACTTGTCGATAACACAGAGAATTTAGAAACCAATTCATCAATTCATGATTTTTTAATTGGACCATGGGTGGTTAATTTTAAGTCATTAGACTCTCCAATAATAAAACCCTAGAAAGGGAAAGTTAATTAATACAGAAGTGGGTAGCTATCCCCTATCTCCTCAATGAATAAGAGTTCCTGTTCTGCCTCAATAACAGGTGGCACTTTTCACTTGCAGCATTTTTGGAGTGGGGATAAGGCATGTAGAATGGGAGAAAGTGAGGTAGGAAAAAAAGAGGAGCCTATATATTATATGTATATATATATATAATTATAGGTCTATGTGCCACTGTATACATATAATTTCCATATATATTTGTGAGGTATTTATATATTTATATTTGTTTTATGTATATTTATTTTTAAATATATTTTATGTATTTATGTCCATATAAATATATTTATGTTTATATGTATTTTGTTCTATGTATATTTACTTCACAAATGCCTCTCTCCCAGACACCCATAATGAGTTTATTCTATTCTAGGCAAATAGGAAGGAATGCAGCTTTTCCTTATTTCCTTATTCAGAGGGGAGGCAAAGTGGTTGAAGGATTTCCCCACATCTCAGTTTTGCACTTACTGGTAATGCTACACTGGTACCAACATATTTGCATATTGATATTCCATTACTTGTTAAATGTCCATGCTGGAAGTAACCTTAGTGATTATCTGGTCCACCTCTCCCCCTTCACAGTTGGGGAACCAAAGGCTCAGGGACATTGAGAGATCTGTCCAAGGTCACACAGTGGGTTAGAGACAGTCCCATCCTCCCAGCTCCCACACCCAGCAATGATTGCCCCTCGCTTTCCTGGCCTCCCCTGCCCAAGAACACATCTTCAGACACTCACAGTGGAGAAATTAATGAGTCTGCAAGTTAAAGATTCGTTTTAAACAAATTGGTTCATTACTATTTAATTGAGGAGGCTTCAGAGCAATAAAAGCCTTGCTTACCAAAACTAGATAAGCAGCTCATGAAACATTGAGCTCAAGAAATTCAAAAACTGTCACAAGTCAATAAGTGCTGCCTCTCTGTTTGATAAATGCCACCCAGTAGCTTCAGAAGTATCAGAAACTAATGGTGTCCCAGCACTCTGTAGGCATACATTAATGGGATCAGGAACATAAAATATAAACAATAATGTACATATTGATTGTTCCGGACACTTGAAGCCCAACAAACATTTGAAAGGTCATTGTACTTGCATCACATTACAGATAAGTCATTTGCTTAAAGCTGGAAACTTGGCTCTCCATGTAAATTTCTCTTGTGACCTATAAGCTTAATCATGCCATACCTCTGTTCATTTCCTTAGGTTGTCTCACATGAAAAATATACCAGAAGAGCTTAACCCCATAAGGCATATTCAAATAAATGAAAATAAACACACTGCCAGGATACTGTGTGGGAGAAGTCTATTCTATAGGCTGAATAAATGCCATGAAACAGGATTTTACTAAAGAACATATCCAAAGGTTTCTGTAAGTCAGATACTACATGAGCTTACAAATGAATATGTGTGCTTTCCAGATGTTTCAAAAATATACAAGTTTAGGAAGCACAATGTCCTAATTATTTTTAATTTCACCTAAAAACTACATTTGACTAGTTCACACTGGAGTATAGGCACTTTTTCCTACAATGAAAGATTTATTTCTTTTCAGAGCTTCTCCAAGAAAATCTAAAAATATGAAGGTTGTCTGGCTGCCCATGTAGAGAAGATACCCCTTTACTGGGGCTTTCTCATCTGAAGGCACTTCTCGCCCAGAATCAGGCTGCCAGCTAGCAGTCTCTCTGGACAAAACGGAGAGTAGGTAGAGATGCTTCAAAATCTCACAGTCCTAGTTCCTTCCCCAAAATGTTAGGTCTCTTTTTGGAGTCAGTATCCCACTGCTGACTTTAAAAAAGGCAAGAGGAACTTGGAAGCAAGGCTTGCAGTTTATGCCCCCTAGATGAGAGCAGGCAAGCACTCTAAGTATTTCACATCTCCTCAGACAAGGGCTCCAATGACCCCAAGTTTGGAGAGCTCCACCATTTGCTGCCAGGTAAAAACCAAGCTTTTAGCCATGACTCCCACCCAAAAGGATGGTGAGGGAAAGCTGAAACAGGGCAAAGGTCCTCTGAAGGAAGCTTTGCAAAACCAAAACAAAACAAAACAAAACAAAACAAAACTTGCTAGAATCTCCTCCAGCAGGAAACATTCCAGTGTCTGTAGAAGAGTGAAAAGGTACACGCCTCTAGGCGGACAGTTTTAATCTTAAGTATTTCAACTGTTTCCTATGAGGAAGGCAACCAGATTTTCTTATTCTGAATTTTGCCTTGTATTTATCTTTTACGTTGACTTCTCAAAGATTCTACAACAGCTAAAACCAGCCGTTTTGAAAATCAGATATGAATCATACCAGTTTCAAAAACACTTTTAAAATTAATATATCATTCACTAGCAATTGATAACTGTCGTAAAACCATAGATTTATAATTTACATTAAAATATCATCATTCTTGGGGCGCCTGGGTACCTCAGTCAGTTAAGCGTCCCACTTTGGCTCAGGTCATGATCTCGCAGTCTGTTGAGTTCGAGCCCCATGTGGGGCTCTGTGCTGACAGCTCAGAGCCGGGAGCCTGCTTCGGATTCTGTGTCCCCCTCTCTCTCTGCCTTTCTCCCACTCATGCTCTGTCTCCCTCTGTCTCTCAAAAATAAACATTAACAAAATTTTAAATATCATCATTCTAATAACACAGAAATTTAAAACTGCAAAGGAAAACATCAGTGATTTATTTGGTAGCCAAATGACCTGATTTTAATGTTAAAGGAAAAATTTTATATAATTACCTATAGAAAAGCTTATTTTAAAATGTATGTAAAACCTGATGTAGACTGAAGGATATAGATTTTTAAAGTCTCCAAAAACCAGTGTGGCTCAAACACCTTTTATTATAATCAAAACTTAATTAAGACAATCATGTTAATATTTTGAGTTCACTCAAAATTCAAACTTCAGACCCTGATAATATTATATTTTTTGATGAATAAGTTATACTCTGAAATACAGGTTGTAACTTCATTTGTCCTAAAGCCATTAGGATGAGGGATGTTGATGCAAAACAAAGGCAGATTTTTTAATTATAAACTCGATCTTTTAGCATGCCAATATGTTATCTTTTACTGAGTTAACTTTTAATTGTATAAAATCTGCTGGCTAAGAATCCCCTTAAAAGCTGTTCTCTGTTTCAAAAACAATTATCTGTACTTTAATTTTTTTTACTGTTTATTTATTTATTTCAAAATACAGAGAGAGAGCAGAGGAGGGGCAGAGAGAGGGGTGGTGGTGGGAGAGATTGAGAATCCAAGCAGGCTCCACCATGCTGTCAGCACAGAGCCAGAATGAACCCACAAACGCTGAGATCATGACCGGAGCAGAAATCAAGAGTCCAAAACTTAACCCACCAAGCCACCCAAGCATGCCTGTGCTTTAAATTTTAAACTGAGACTTTGATGATCAATGAACAAGAAAAAAAACATTTAATTTGAGACAAAAGAATCCTACTTCTATACTGCTTACCATAAGATATATACAAAAAATGTTCAAAGTTGTGCCTTTACATCAAAAACTGTTCACACATCCTAAGATGCAGACTCATAAAGACACTTAAGGACAGAGCCACTCGCACTATCAAATTGAGGTAATTGTGCAGTTTTTCCAAGGGGGTTTTCAGGGCAAAAATTAAAAATAAAAATAAACTTATTATATCCCCCCTCTGAATGTTCCCTCAAAAGTTAAGATAATCTTTCAAGGCTCAAGTCTAATTTGCAAGTGGACTACTTTTCCTGTGCTGCGACCTCGGAATCTTGCTTTCTTTCTGGAAAATTTACTGTACAGCTCTCTAGGCAATAACCTGGCAAGGCACATGGCTGTGTACCCCCAGGTCCTGCTCATGATGGTTCAGGTTTAGAAAAATGGAACTAGGCTATCAAGATCACCTATGTTTCAAAGCAAGGTTCTCTGCCACAGTACCTAAACTCAAAAGATTTCCTTTTGACATGAGGCGTGTGGTGATGTGAAAAGGGAAATGAGAGTCCCTACTGGGACTGTGAACATCCTCACATTTGTGAGGCCAACTGCCACACTCCGGCTTTTCTTATTCCCTGACAAGGCTCATCCCAGCCCTCTCCTGGGATGCTTTTGACAGCAATTGCAAACAACAGAAGCCAGCAGGAATGTGTAAGAACAGGTGCTGGAGCCTCCCAGGGCAGCCTGCTTGCAGAGAAAGGGCGTCCTCCGAGCAGCGCCGGGACATCCCACTTTGGAGATGCCCTCTTGCCCTCAGCCATTGCAAGATCTTGCTTTTCTTTTTCATGCAGCAGATGTTTGGAAAGACTTGTAACAATGCATTAAGGCTCCTAAGTTGCTGCTGGCAAATTTTCTTGGTCAGCTTTTAAGGGGACTTTGGTGGGATTGCCAACAATATAAAACAAGGATAGGGAAAATTCATCCTTGGCTTTGTGTTCAGATAAGGGAAATAATAATGAAAGGCTAGGACCTTTCCATATTACTCCATTATTCCAGGTTACTGCTTTCCATTTTCCACCCCATCTCAGGAAAAAGGACATTCCTACATTCAGGGGCTCTCCCCATTCAAGAGGAAACAGATCGGAGAATGCTTCCTCCCAAAACTGAATATTCACACACCACACACTCCAGCGTGTTAGACTCACTTCAGGAGCATCTGGCTATCAACTCCCATTCTTTTCCACTTATCAAAACTATTCTGCACAGTGGTCACAGTCACTTGTGTGAGTGAACAACCACTCAGAGTGGCTATTTCGGCCAGCTTCTCCACGTGTGGTCCCTGGACCAGCAGCAGCAGCGGGAGTCACCGCCTGAGAGCGTGTTTGAAATGTAAAATCTCAGCACTACCCCAGACCTCTTCAAACCGCATTTAAGCATTTAACCAGATCCCCAAATGATTCCTATGTAGATCTGGATCTGAGAAGCACCATACTACAGCTTCTTAGAGCAACCCCGTGCTCAGGATTCAGAGAGCAAGATGCTGCCCTGCACCAAGGCAGTGTTTTACACTGCTCCAAGAGTGCTCTGGGGCATTATGTAAGCCTCATACTTCCCAGGAAATAGGGGCAAGAACCAGTGAATCTATATTATAGTTGAGAAGACCAAAGTCAAAGAGTAGGTGACTGGTGGTTGCAGAACTCAGACTCAAATTTCTCAAATCTTAGGTTTCTGCCCTTTGTGCTGTTTCAGATAGTCCCTAAGGAAAGGCTGGTTCTCTCACTTTTGGGCCATGAGGGTTTTCCTTCCCACTGGCCTCACTGGTAGAGTGGAAAGAAGACTTCAAATACTGGTTCTACCATTATTCACCCTTATGACTTGGGACAAATCACTTCTTTAAAAAATAGGTCAGAGGCCAAATAAAACAGAGTACCTTTATAAAATAAGGTTATTAAACTAAAAATAGAAGGGTAGGGCCATGATTTAATAATAAATAGCAAATACTGCAAAAATATTCAGGTCCTAATTTAATTTGTAATCTAATTTCTGAAAATGTATCCTAAGAAAATATTCCCAAAGAAGAAAATGTTACATGTACTAAACTGATCATGAGACTATTACTTAGGATAGGGAAAAAAAAAAAAAAAAAACTGAGAGCAACCAAAATACTCTCTGTTCAGGATATGGGTAATGAAATTATGGAACATTTGCTCATTTAACATGATATTCACCAAGACTTGGCAGCAGCATGAAAAATTCTGTTATAATGTCAAGAGAAAAGCAGGTTATAAAACCGTAGTACATTACAATTCCAACTATGTCGAGATGTGTACCCTTCTAGAAAACAATGGAAAACAATTGTGAAACCTATCAGGTTTTACCAGGATAAACAGGATATAGGTGACTGTTTTCTAAACTTTCAGTAGTTATCAAATGACTATTATTATTTTTTAAAAATAAACAAAGTACTATGAAGAGAAAATGAAAACAAATGTAGTAATGATGCGACCTAATACAGTTATTATAAATTATCCGTAAATCTGGCCCTGAGCTCCATGGATAATAACAAGAATAAACACCGGGGCGCCTGAGTGGCTCAGTCAGTTGAGCATCCGACTTCGGCTCAGGTCGTGATCTCACAGTTCGTGGGTTTGAGCCCCGCGTCGGGCTCCGGGCTGACAGCTCAGAGCCTGGAGGCTGCTTCCAATTCTGTGTGTCCCTCTCTCTCTCTGCCCCTCCCCTGCTCATGCTCTGTCTCTCTCTGTCTCTCAAAAATAAATAAATGTTTAAATAAATAAATAAATAAATAACAAGAATGAACAATGAGCACTGCGTCTGCACTGGGTGCTGTGCTGAAAACTTTATCAGCATGGCTCATTAAATCTTCTGAGAACAGTAATATTATCATCCCCACTTACAGGTGAGGAAATCAGAACAACACAGTGCTCAGCCTCTTTGAAACTCAGCTTCTTCTGTTGTGTTACAGAGATTATAGTAGGTATCCTGCAGTTTTCTTGGAAGAATTAAACAAAATATGGTCTTGGCAACCTACCTGGTGCTATATAAAGGCCACAAAGAGAGATAGAAACTAATACTCTCCATTTTCCTGTCATGATGGGGACAGAAACAACTCCCTGATTGTGGTGACCCTTAACAGACTATCACCACACTAGACTGCCTGTCTTGTAGAAGGAATGGATTCGGGTGGCCTCCTCAAACACCCCTGAAGCAGTACCATTTTCAGTGCATAAACATTCAACAACAGAAATGTGGGCACACCTGAAGGTGGGATAACAGTGCCAGCAATATCTGTCCTAGAAATCAGGAGACATAGACTCTGAGCTTGATCATGTCACTTTTTGGGCCTCAGCTGCCCTGTCTGTGCAATGGGAACAAATGGACGGTACTGCTCGCCCAACAGGCAGGTCATCTCCTCCCAGCCTAGGCTCCACTCTTGCCCAGACAGCCTTTTCCCACACCGCTGCCAAAGTGGCCTCCTCAAAACCCGACCTAGTCAGGTCACCACACTTCTTCCCCGCTGCAAACCATTTGCTTCCAGTTGTCCCTAGGATAAAGCCACATCATCCCTAGTACAGTCCATAACCACCTTATGAGGTCTGGCCCTCCCTGTCACTCTCCACTCTCCATTTCCAAGCTGCCCTCACACCAGCTTTCTCTCAGATCTTCACACTGACTTGTACACCCTCTGCCTGGCTATCTGATCCCTCCTTTCTGCCCTTCCCCAGGGTGCTTCAGCCCCCTCACCACTTCCTCAGGGAGCCTTAAAGACCAATCTGGCAGGAAAAGCTCACCGTGTGGCACCCACTTACAGCTTCATGTCTCTTTCCCTCCAGCTCCTTAGCACAGTGGTAATTTGATAATATTTGCTTGAGTCTGTAATTAATATTTCTGTGTGTCCTGTCATTGCCACCCTACTGCTAATAATGTAGCCTCTATGAATGCAGAGGCTTTTTTTAGTATCCCCAATTCTTAGCACATGGCAGATCTTGGAAAAATCTTTGTTGAATGACTGAATATTATTCTGACTACTCCCCCACCAAGACTGACACAGAACTGTGTAACTAGCACATGCTCAATGAATCCAGTAGACTTGAACTGACTACAGAAATAATAAACATGACATTTAGATTCCACTCTTCCACCAAAAGGAAAAAGAAAAGCTATGATGCTAGATCAGCTAAAAAAGTGAAAAAAAAAATCAGTGCAAAAAGCATTTTGTAAACTCTAAATTTCAGTGTAGACTTGCCTCTACCCTTTTTAGAAAGAGGTACAGTGTGTATATATATAGATGCATAAAATATAAAATACAGGGTGTAATTGTTACTGAGACTGTGGAGCAAATTATTAAGTTAAATTCTCTGGAAGGATTTAAACATAGTAAAATCACACTGAAATGGCCTTTTTACCAAGTTTTGGATAAACCATAGAGTAGGCATGTCTTTCCTCATCTCTATTAATGCAGAGTTTCACCAAATGATCCTTAACATCCCTTGAACTCTGAGATTCTGATACTATGACTATTTAAGAGCCTAACAGTGAGACTCAAGAAAATCTACACACACATGATGCCAAGCAAAGTGACTCTATGGACACTTTTACTGGCCCTGAGAATGCCCAAGTTTGCCTCTCCCCTTCTCCATCTCCTCCTGTTCTCTGCTTCTCCTCCTGTTCTCTGCTTCTTTTTCCTCTCAGAATAATAGTCAGCAAGGTTAATTTAAATCCACTTGCTTTTCCCTAGAGGCATTGGTCTTCGAATTTTCTCTCTCAGTTTGATGAAAGTTGTTCCCTGCCCCCAGGAGAAAGGATTTCAGGCTGAACACACTGGTGGAAGAGGTATTATTTACTGAACAGGGACCCAGGCTGTCTGCAAAGTCAGCTTTCTCAGCCTCCGAATGAGATCAGCCCCTCCTAGGAGGAAGGGCCCCTGAGGGAAGCTCAGAGAAGGGGCAAAGTCCCAACTCAACTATTGTCTATTCAGACTTTGTTCAAAAGCATTTGTGCCTATGTTCACAAAAGCATGCATATACAGCTAAAGTGCCTTGCAAAACTGATGCACAAAAATTCAATCTGGTAATAATTAGAAACGATTTGTTATTAGTTAACTAGTTTTGACATTGCAAAGTAAATCATTTCTTGGTCACTTTAAATAACAAAGTCACCTTCTGGATGTGTAATGTATTAAAAATAGTTTTTCATAAAGCATTTCAAGCATTTATATGTTAAGGGCTCTTAAATCTCTGCAAAACATACATATGGCACATTGAGCAAAATATAAAAGGTACATACTCGTGTTAATATAATCACTTAAAATACATATTTTACAATGTCTTCCTGACAGTGTAATAACCCATTAAACAACGAATAGTTACCATAATATAGTATATCTAGTACATGTAGTATATATAGCATTATGATCATGACACAAACGATCTTAAATTATTTTTAGCATTTCAGAAAATTAGAAGGAGGATTAGACAAAACAATAAGTCAGAATAAAGCACAAAATTTAACTGAAAATTTCAATTTCGAATAATTTGCTAAATAAAAGACCTTACTTTCTTCAACTTTGAAACTCAAAACTTCTATTTTATGATTCTGTGTTTATGGAAACTTTCTAAATTTCTGAATGAACCATGTATGCTAGAAATGGTATACTAAATGTAAAGATTTTAAATAGACACCTAAAATTATTCATTAAATATGCACAATTTTAATGTAATGCAAAATAAATTTGTACTTCAAATATTATGTAGCATTTTAGTAGCACTTAACCAAAAGCAATGCCATTTCTAACTCCTTTATATTATCAATTGATACACCGTCTTCTGTACAAGTACAGATGAGCTATAACACACATGATCTAATTGATTTTATTTTGATTAGGCTTCTTAATTTTTTAGATTGATTATGCTAAGAGAGGGGGAGAGAGAGGATGTGTTCTGAGATTTTTATTTATGAAGCAAGAGTTTAGCCCATTAAGATCTCTATTTTTTTTGGAAAGAAGCAAATTTGTTGTTTTATACAAGTTTAATTAAACTATATTAAGAAAAAAAACCCACAAATCTTTAGAATAGAGAACTTTAGAATGGAGAAGCCATCCGTGATTTTAGCTACAGAATTGGCAAAAATCATAACTATGTGCAATTTCCTTATTTTGTAGTGTTAGTTATTTGGAGGGCAGTTACACAGTTCTTTAACCCACACTTTTTTTCCGCAGATAACCATTAGGAAAGAACTGAACCTAATTCAGTTCACTCAAATTTGGGAGATCCCAGAGTGAATTTCTTATGCCAACATTAGTGTTACGATCCACACAAGTTTAACTGTAGGTAGCAGACTTTCATTCAGTGCTCTTTTCAGCATCTTCTAGTAAAGGCCTGGATAAGAAGGAGGGGGAATAAAGCTTTGACAGATGGTACTCAGAGCTTGACTCCTGCTGAGCTCAGCAGGACCTGTGGTTTCCAAGGTTAGGGCTGTCAAAATGGCTCTGTCTATCAAGTGAATAACAAAGTGTAGACCGCCTGTCCGTTTCCTATACAAAATTTAGATTTCATATGCCATTATTGTGGGTCTTTCTGCTGATTTAATAACTTCCAAGGGGAAGAACTGAGGGTTCCAGTACAGCGTCACTATTTGAGGAACTACCTGGACAAGGAATTCTCAAGGGCGAAAAGAGGTAGGCCGAGATGTGATCTCTTTCACTTCAGTTTCTCTCTAAGACTTCATGACTTGAAAAGGACTGGAAAGCCACCAAAGTTTCCCTTTTGGCTAAAAGCTAAATGTGAACCTTTCAAACTGTACTTAATGATGTCTGGCTCTCAAAAGGGTAACATGTTTCTATTACAAATCCTTGCAGTGGTAGGTACTTATTCAACTAGAAATACTGAGAATGAAAAAGAAAATGTTCCTATTATAAAATACAAGGGTGTGTTTAGATGTGTTTGTCAGGGTCCCTTTCTCACCTCTCAAAGCTCTTAATATTAAAACCACCCCCTTTCCTGCCCACCCATGTCCAGAGCCTTCAAATGGTCGGAGAAAGTAGTGGATGCTAAGACTGAATAATGTCATCAAACTGGCCTTTTGTCTTGCACTATTACAGCTCTTTTTCTTGGTAAGTCTTATGTTTTTCTTCATGTGTATTTTGTGATTTCCAGATTGTTACTGACCTCTTTGGATTCCAATGAAGGGCCAGTTGGTAGATTATAAACTCAGGCTTTTTATTAAGATGATGCAGAAACTGGGATTGTGCTCGTGTGCCTGATTAAGCTAATAATTGTATATCAATGTTTAATTTATAAATTTAAAGTAAAACTTCCCATTTTTATTCCAAAAGGACAAAGTAAAATTAAAATGTGGCATTTTGAAAGTGACATGGTTGGATAGACTTTAGAGAGGTCCTGTTACTAAGCATTTTCACTGATATTTTTGACAAGCTGATAAAAGGGTATCTTGACCCTTTTTTGAGCTGGTTTGACCAGACCCATCCACTCGTGTGGTGACTGTTCCTTACGAGCATTTCTGAATGAAGACCTTCTTGCTACAATATAGTTGAAGAATTTTCCTCTGCAAATATTTAGTTTATATAAGTCCCATGATCATAATGGAAATGTTATTTGGAAGGATGAATATTATTATTTCCAGTATATTCAGTTACTTTGAACATTCTTTTTAAAAGGGTTTAAGCTTTTTTTTTTTTAAACACCAACCCAGAAGTCCCCTATCTGAGACACTATATTCAGTAAATGTTACTGAACTGAAAGGATATTAAAAGGATATTAAATATTGATTAAAAGGAATACACAAATTGAAATAAAAGGAATACAACTTTTACATTAGATTCTTACAAGAAAGTATCAAATGCCAATTTAGCATAAACTTGTTTCTGGTTGTGCTTTTTTTTTTTATCCTGGAACTGTATGATGCTTTTAATCATCTCTGTAGACAATAATGATAATTAAACAGAAATTTTGAAAAGAAATCCTAAACCCAGATGAAATTTTCTTCTCTTTTCCTCTCTGTATCTTTGCTTTTTTCAGTAAGGTGATTTCTAAGCTTCTTTCTAACAGCTTATGCCCCCAACCGCCCCCAAGACATTTTTGTTAATGGTAAACTTACTAAATCAAATTTGCTTTTCCTTTTTCTGTATTGTTTGAGGAGTCTCTGTGGGGTTTCTTCATATGTCTGTGGGGAAAGTGTGCTTCTGTAATTTCATCTGAGTCCATAAACTATAAGGCCCTGGAAATTAAGTCCATCCTTGGTAAGAAATCAGCAATCTTAGAAGAAGGAAACAGAACCACTCACAAAAACAGCACTGACCCAGAACACTGGGAGCAAGAAATCAAAAATATCCAGGGTTAATTAATGTAACTAATGTTCTAATTGCACTAGACCCTTCAGTTGTTTTTGTTTTTAAAAGTTTTAGATTGTGGTAAAGTACACCTAACATAAACTTTACCTTCGGAACCATTTTTAAATATACAGTTCAGTAGTGTTAAGTACATTCCCATTGTCAAATGCTTTTCATCTGGCAGAGGTGGAACTCTGTACTCCTTAAACAACTCCCCATTATGCTTTCCTCCCCAGCCCCAGCCAATCGGCATTCTACTTTCTAGCTCTTTGAATTTGACTACTCTAGTTACTGCATATAAGTGGAATCATACAGTTATTTGCCTTTTTGTGATTGGCTTATTTCTCTTAACATAATGTCCTCAAGGTTCATCCATGTTGTAGAATCTGTCAAAATTTCTTTCGTTTTTATGGCTGAATAGTATTCCAGTATATGTATAAATTACATTGTATTTATCCATTTATCCATGCATGGACACTTGGGTTGCTTCCACTTTTACTATGATAAAAAATGCTGTTACAAACATGGGAGTACAGTCTTCAGTTATTTTAGAAAGTGAATATTGCATGCTACAGAGTAAATGAAGACCACAGCACACACTGGATGAAGAATGGCAGAAAAATACAGTGATTAAAAATAGCCAACGTTTACCAAGTGCTTATGATATGCCAGGCACAGTGCCATGTCTATCACTGGTATTAATTCTAAGAGTGATGCATGATTATTAGCTTCATTTCATAGAAGCGAAAACTGAAGCACAGAGAGGTTGGTTAACTAGTCCAAAATCACTCAGCTAGTAAATCACTGGGATGCAAATCTGGGAAATGGTAGGTGGAAGACTATATGCACTTGGAGGAGGAAAGAAATCACAGAAGTCCTATTTACGGAGCCCCAGCTAAGTAGTAAAGAACTCCCTGACCACTGCAAAGGGTGTGGTTTGGCCAAAAGAACACTCAGATATGAACCAGTAAAAAACATTTGTGTCACCACCTCGCTGCAGGACCGTTAGCAAGACAGCTACCAGCTCTGGGCTTAGCGCTAGGGAAGGAGAGGTTGAATTGGGTATAGTATGGTCTGTGGTTTCCGACAATCCCTCATTCCAAATGAAATTTACCATCTAGTACTTAATGACTTGGAGTATTATTTGAGAGATAAGGATGTAACTTAAAATGTTTAAATGTATGCTTAGTCTCCCAATGCTGATAATCAATAGTTTGTTGATTCTCATTCCACCATGCTCAAATCATTCCTTAAACCCTTTGAACAAAACTAAAACAACAATGACCCGATACCAACAGGAATGTGTGAAGGAAAACGAGGTTTCTTGTTCAGAGGGTCCCTAGGTATGCCTGCCCCAACAAAAACAAAGCGGAGAATTGTGAAGACTGTTCATTTCATATACATTCATATGATTAGGGTCATATAATCCCCAAAACCCTGCCACTGGAGGCAATGAGAAGGATAAGTCTTAATGAATCGACATTTTTCTCTTCACAATCAAAATTTATCACTTTATTGTATCTCTAGAAACAAATACTGTGCATAAGTGCCCTCATCATCATAAATAGTTTATTAGCTCTTTTGGTTCTATGGTTATGAGTTTAGGTTATAGATCTGTCAGTATTCATTTTCACAGTATAACCCTAACTCTTGCCTGTGTGATTAAACTAGACCCAAGGAAACAAAGATATTTTTTAAATACTTGTTTTTTAAAAAGCTGTTTAAACATTGTAAGTTCCTGGAGTAGAGCATTTGAGCAGCACTGATCTAATTTATAAGTAGGTACATGAAGCCCATGAAGAACATTTCCAAGAAAAGGCTTTGCAAATTAGGCTCAAGAGAAGACTTGAGTTACAGTACTGTTTGGATTCTTTGCAAATCAAGTGACAAATGCTTATTTGACCAAAGTCCAGGTATTTCAAATAGAGTTCAGACTAGTGACCGATGAGGGCTGCATTTCTTTCAGGGCTATCTGCAGATAAGTTCAAGATTAACTTAAAAGAATGTTTTCGTTTACCTTCAGCCAGCATTTACAGGGTTTATGACTTTATTTTAAGCCAAATAATTAAAATGGAAACATCCTCCATATTCCTATCATGAATTTTCTATTGGACAGACAGTAATTATATTCAACCTTTAGCCCAGCTACAGAATTCTATGATATGAATCGCATCTTCCATCTGTGGTTTCAGAAGATGTGAATTCTAGAAACCAGCCAGAAGAGGGAGCTATCCATCTGAAAATTTACTGGTTCTTTCAAAAATTTCTCAAATATATAAGGAAATCCTAACATGATCAAGTCTTACCTTATTTGGTCTTGCATTTTATAGCAACATGACAAACTTTCTGTTACATTAAAAGCAAAAAAGAAAAGTACCAGTAAAGCCAAACACACTGAGCTAAATTAACGAAGAGGCAAAATATAGAAACCATTAGAAATCCAGTTTAAAATACATTCAGATTGTATGGTTGGATTTCTCATTATACAGCAAAATATAGAACCAGAACACACCCCAAAAAGGCCAAAATAATATTCTGCTGCCATACACCTCACTAATATTACCTTCCTATAGATCCTGATCATAAAACGGAACTCTGACTTTAAAATTGGTAACATCTGGAAATAATGGCAAAAAAGAAAAACTGTTGGGCTACATCTGTCTTGAAAATGCTATGTAATAAGATTTACTTAACATATTTGAAAGAGAAAAAAAATGTTTTGTTCCCCAATTTGTTGCAACATCTGAAAGTTCATGAGGTTATGACCCCTCTTTAAGAAAGCATCTCCCACCACCTGCAAATACCCCAGGAAAAGCAGTTGGAAACAATAAAACACGTGCTAGTTAACGGTTACCAGGGAAACGGTTCTGGTTCACCAATCTGAGCGCCTGCGCTTCCCAGTGGCTTTGTCCGAGGGAGACATGCGCCAGCTGTTAGTGAATAACCATTGTTATAGATCATCAGGAAATCACAGTCAGCAGGCAACCCAGCCCCACTGGAAGTTTATTTCTCATATTTGTTCATCACCAGGGCAATCCTCCACCTTTAAAACATCCCCTTAGGCCGGGTTAACTAAATAATACCCTGCGCAGGAACGTTTAAAGGGGGCAAAATGCAAAAACGTCTTTTTGCCCAGCAAATAGATTTCTAACTTCGATTCCAAATGCATCACCTTCCTACCCCCGCCACTTTCCAGTGGCAATTACAGGCCAAATATCCGAAGTCAGTGCCCCTCCAAGTGCTGTCCCTCCTTGCCTTCAGAGAACACTCAAACACACACATGGCAACCCACTCCTCCTAGAGCTTTCAGAGATCATTGGCTTATTCCAGGCTGTAGAGAACCGTTTGAATGGTAAATGAAGGACTCTTGGAGGCAGTTTGAGCCTGCCATTAGATAAGTGTCTGAGAACACAAAATAATGGGTCCCTGTCTCACCAACACACACACTTCAACCAGAACAGCGTCCACTTTTACCAATTTTATATTTTATATATTTTTTAATAAATTTATAAATTCATAGCTTTTCTCTGAACAAGATCATATTGCTTTTTTGAAGTTGGCTTTTGCCAAAAAGCTCCAAACCCAATCACTTATCTTGAAAAACAGATTTCTGGACTTCCATATTCCCATTTGGCATGCACAGAGCTCAGAAGTCACCACTGCATCCTAACAATAAAAAGTTGAATAAACTGAAAAATCAACAACTCTTCTCAGATTCATTAGAGAAGTGAATTCACAGCACAAACCAGTGACCCCAGAATTGGAGAAACAGGTGAATACAGAAAATCACAACTTACCAGAGCAGAAACCTCCATGGGAACCAGTCCCAGGGCAGGAAAACCTGAATTGCTATTGAGGAATTGCTGGAGCCTCAAGGTGGACAAGTCTGAGAATTAAAAACTCCAATAGGACTCAATCATAGAGGGGCCCCCAAAGTTTTGTGAGTTTTGCCTCCAGTTGCTTGACCAGGTCCTTAGGGTTTATATCAGAGAAAAACCTCCTTGTGCTTCCAATGAGGGTAGGGGCTAAAGGAACCATTCTGAAATATGCCAAAGGATTCTGTTCTTCTTAATAAGGCCTGACCTTAGGTGAAACTATTTTACCAGAGCCTACCCTCTACTGAGGTTTTATGAGACCTGGAAGAAGCCCAGCTCCAGCTCCCTCTAGCCATCCTGTTCCACCTAATGTGGGGCTGTGGGTACTGAGAAGCACTGTTGAAGTTTACAGTCCAGGGGCATAGGCTCACTAAAAACCTGAGACCTAATCATAGGACTGTAGAATGCGTCTCCTCCCTCAACACCTTATCATCATATTATTAAAGGCCTATTTACTACAGTTCCTTTGTACCCAGTACATCATGTCTATCTTTCAACAAAACATGCCAAGGCATACTTGAAGGAAAACACAATTTGATGACACTAAACAAACATAAGAACCAGAGTCAGAAATGGCAAGAATGTTGGAATTATTGGATCAGGAAATTTTTTTTAACTATGATAAGGGATTTACTAGAAAAAGTAGACAACATGTAAGAATACATGGTCATTGTAAGCAATGAAATGAAAGAATGCCTTTGATAGGTTAATTGGTACACTGGACACAATAGAAGAAAGAATCTGAGTTCAGAAATTTTCTGTTTTTTATTTTTTTAATGTTTATTTATTTTGAGAGAGAGAAAAAGAGAGAGTGTGAGCAGGGTAGGGGCAGAGAGAGAGGGAGACACAGAATCTGAAGCAAGCTGCAGGCTCTGAGCAGTCAGCACAGAGCCTGACACAGGACTCGAAATCATGAACTATGAGACCATGACCTGAGCTGAAGTAGGACACAACTGACTCAGACACCCAGGCGCCCCTGACAATAGAAACTTTCAAAACTGAAAAGCAAAAAGAAAAACAACTGTAAAAAAAAGTACAAACTTCCAGTTACATAAGTTACAGGAATAAAAAGTATTATCATAGGGAATATTTTATAATATAATAAATATTATATTTTTATAATCTTTTAAAAACACGTACAGTGACAGATAGTAACTACACTTATGGTGAGCACTGTATAATGTATAGAATTGTCAAATTACTATAGTGTACACCTGAAACTAATATAACATTGTACATCAACTATAACAACAAATGTTTTAAAAGAACAGAATATCCAGGAAATGTGGGGTAATTATAAAAAGTTTAATGTATGCATAATAGGAGTACCAAATGTAGAAGAAAGAAGGGAACAAAAGCAATATTTGAGGCAATAATGATGGAGAATTTTCCCAAATTCATGTCAGATATCAAACCACAAATCCAGGAAGCCCAGATAAACACCAAGCAGGATAAATGTCAAAACATAACAAAACAAAACAACAGAAAACAAATAAAAAACCCTACACTTAAGCATATCATACTCAAAATTCAGAAAATCAATGATTAAAAAAATCTCAAAAAAGCTCAAAAAAGAAAAATCACCTTACCTAAAAAGAAACAAGTACAATAATTTCATTAGTTTTATCCTTAGAAACCATGCAAGCAAGAGAAAAGTGAAATGAAATTTGTTTCAAGTGTTGAAAAAAAAAACCCACCAACCTAGAATTTTGTACCTTGTGAAATTATCCTGCGAAAATTAAAAAGAAGAGGGTGTCTGAGTGGCTCAATCACTTAAGTATCCAACTTTGGCTCAGGTCATGATCTTGCAGTTTGTGAGTTCGAGCCCCGCAATAGGCTCTGTGCTAACAGCTCAGAGCCTGGACCCTGCTTCAATTCTGTGTCTCCCTCTCTCTCTCCCCCTCCCCCGCTCACACTCAGTCTGTCTCTCTCTCTCTCTCTCTCTCAAAAATAAACATTAAAAAATATTTTTTTAATTAAAGAGAGGGATGCCTAGTTACCTTAGTCGGTTAAGCATCCAGCTCTTATTTTGATTCATGTCATGATCTCACAGCTTGTGAGATAGAACCCTGCCTAGGGCTCTGGGCCAAAGGAACAAAGCCTACTTGGAATTCTCTCTCCCTCTCTCTCTGCCCCTCCCTCGCTAATACACTGTCTCACTCTCACTCTCTCTTTCAAAATAAATAAATATTTTTTAAAAATTAAAAAGAAATAAGACTTTATCAGACAAACAGAAATTCAGGAAATTTGTTGCCAGTAGATCTGCCTTACAAAAGATGTTAAAATTATTCAGTGAGAAGGAAATTGATATAAGCCAGAAACTTGGATCTAAATAAAGAAAAGAGCATTAGAAAATGTGAAAGTGAAGGCAAAATAAAAATTTTTGTTTTTCTCACTCTTAATTGATCTAATAGATAACAGTTGTTCAAAACAATAACAGCAGCAACATATTAAATTATATACATTTATGTGTGGTATATTTATATCTATGTAGATATATATGCTTATGTATAAGTAAAATGAATTACAACAATGATATAAGGGATATTCTGTACGAATTAGGAATATTTTATTATTATAAAGTACTTAAACTACCTGAGAAATGGTATATTGTTGTTGAAAGTGGACTTGGATTTTAGTTGTATATTGCAAATTCTAGGAAAACCATGAAAAAAAGTATAGTTGATATGCTAAGAAAGGAGAGAACATGAAATCATATAAAATTCTCTTTCAGAACTATGAAAGGCAGAAAAAGTGCAGAAGACAAAAATAGGAGCAAAGAACAAAGGCTGCAAATAAAAAACAATGGCAAATATGGTAGACATTACTCCAACTATGTCAAACCACTTAAAATGTTAATGGTATAAATATATCAATTAAAAGACACTTCAAAGTGTATTAAAAAATTAGAACCAACTCTATATTGTCTACAAGAAACTCAGTTTAAATATAAAGACACATGTAGATTAAAAGCAAAGGGATGGAGAGGCACCTGGGTGGCTCAGTCGTTTGAGCATCTGAGTCTTGATTTCAGCTCAAGTCAGGATCCTAGAATCATGGGATCAAGTCCAGCATCAGGTTTTGTTCTGAGCATGGAGCCTGCTTAAGATTCTCTCTCTCTCTCTCTCTCTCTCTCTCTCTCTCTGTCTCTCCCTCTGCCCCTCTCCCCTGCTCATGTTCTCTCTCTCTCTCTCTCTAAAATAAAAAAAAGTAAAGGGATGGAGAAAAATATACCATGCTAACACTAATAGAAAAAAAAGTGGGAGTAGCTATATTAACTTTAGACACAGAAATCTTCAGAGTAATATCCAGAACAAGGAGGGATATTACATAAGGATAATGGCATTAATTTTCCAAGACACAACAATCCTTCAATGGGCATGAACCTAACAAGAGAACACTAAAATATATGATACAAAAACTGATAGAACTACAAGGAGAAATAGATGAATCCACTATTTTAGTTGGAGACATTAACTCCCTTCTATCAGAAATGGATCTAGCAGCCAGAAAATCAGTAAAGACATAGTTGAACTCAATAGCACCATCAATCAACTGGAAATAATTGACATCTATAGACGACTTCATCCAACAATGGCAAATTACACATTCTTCTCAAGTACCCATTGGAACATTTACCAATATAGACCATGTTGTCAGCCATAAAACACAGCTCAACAAGTTTAAAATAATAGAAATGTGCTTTCAGACCACAATGGAATTAAAGTCGAAATCAATAACAGAAAGATAACTGGAAATATCACAAAATACAGTACATGGAAACTATCAAACACACGGCTTAGTAATACATGGGTCAAAGAAGAAATCTCAAGAGAAAATCTTAAATATTTTGAACTAAATTAAAATGAAAACACAACTTATCAAATTTTGTGGGATGTAGTGAAAGCAGAGCTTAGAGGGAAACTTACAGCATTGGATACATATATTAGAGAAGAAGGGAGCTCTAAAGCCAATCATCTAAGCTTCCACCATAGGAATCTAGAAGAAGAGAAATTAATTCCAAAGTAATCATAAGAACAATAATAAAAATTAGAGCAGAAATCAATGAAATTGAAAACAGGAAATCAATAGAGAAAAATCAGCAAAACCAAAAGCTGTTTCTTTGAAAAGATCAATAAGATCAATAAGTGTCTAGCTAGGCCAATGAAGAAAAAGAGGAAACACAAATTAGTAATACAAAAATGAAAGAAGGGACATCAATACAAACCCTGTGGACATTAAAAGAAGAAAGAAATATTATGAGAACTTTTATGCTGAAAAATTTAATAACCTAGATAAAACAGCCCAATTCCTTAGAAGGTACAATCTTCCAAAACTCAATAAAGATGAAAGAGATAATTTGAATAACCTCTGTTGATTAAAGAAATTGAATCAATAATTAATAATCTTCCAAACAGAAAGCATCAGGCCCAGACAGTTTCAATGGTAAATTTTACAAAACATTTAAGAAAGAAATTATGTCAATTTTTTATAGTCTCTTCCAGAAAAGCAGGAGAATACTTTCTAACTCACTCCTTTAGGACAGCATTACCCTAATACCAAAACCAGGTAAAGACTTAAAAGAAAAATAAAACAACAGACTAATTATCTCTCATGAACACAGGTACAAAAATCCTCATTAAAATATTAGCAAATCAAATAAACAATGTATGAAAATAATTATATTACCATGACTATGTGGGATTTATCCAAGGGGTTCAAGCCTGCTTCAACATTCAGAAAATCAATTAATGTCATCCTTCACATCGACAGACTAAAGAAAAAAAAATCACATGATCATATTAATTGGTGCAAGAAAGCATTTGACAAAATCTTAAACCTATTCATGATTAAAACACTCTCAACAAACTAGGAATAGAGGCACTTCCTCAACTCTATTTTAAAAATCTAAAGAACTATATAGCAAATGTCACACTTAGTAGAGAACAACTTGAAGTTTTCATGCGAAACACAGCAAGGATATTTCCACTTACCACTCTTTTCAACATTGTATTAAAATTCTAGATAATGCAATGAGACAAGAAAAAGAAATAATAGCATACTCAGTGGGAAAAAAGAAATATAACTGTCTTTGCATATAACATGATTATCAATATAGAAAACCCAAAAGAATAGAAAAAATAAAACCTAGAGCTAATAAGCAATTAGAGCAAGGTTGAAGAATATAAGGTTAATATGCGAAAGTCAATTGCTTTCCTGTATACCAGCAGTGAGTAAGTGGAATTTGAAAGTAAAAACACATTTCCATTTACATTAGCACCCCCCAAAAAATGAAGTATTTAGATATAAACCAACAAAATATGGAAAAGATCTGTGTGAGGAAAATTACAAAGCTCTTATGAAAGATTTCAGGGAAGAACTAAATAAATGGTGATATATTCCGTGGTAATGGACAGAAAGATTCAGTATTGTCAAGATGTTAGTTCTTCTCAACTTGCTCTATAGATAAAACCCAATCCCAATTAAAATCCCAACAAGCTATTTTGTGCATCTCAACAGATTCTAAAGTTCATATGGAGAGGCAAAAGAACCAGAATAGCCAAGTCAATATTGAAGAAGAAGAATAAAGTGAGAGGACTGACACTACCCAACTTAAAGACTTACTATAAAGCTACAGTAATCAAAACAATGTGGTATTGGTGAAAGAATAGACACATAGAAAAATGAAACAGAATAGAGAGTCCAGGGGCACTTGGGTGGCACAGTCGGTTAACTATCCAACTCTTGATTTCAGCTCAGGTCATGATCTCATAGTTCATGAGATCGAGCCCTACATGGCATTCTGCACTGGCAACATGGAGCCTGCTTTGGATTCTCTCTCTGCCTCTATCTCTCTGCTCCTCCCACTCTCTCTCTCTCTCTCAAAGTAAATAAAGATTTAAAGAAAGAATAAAGAGTCCAGAAGTACACCCACATAAATACAGTCAACTGGTCTTTGACAAAGAAGCAAAGGCAATACAATGGAGCAGTAGAGCAAAGATAGTCTTGTCCAATAATGGTGCTGAAACAACCAGACATCCACAATCAAAAAAAAAGGGAGGGTAGGGGGGACACAGACCTTACACCCTTCACAAAAATTAACTCAGAATGTATCACACACCTAATGTAAAATGCACAACTATAAAAGTCCTAGGAGGTAACACAGGAGAAAACCTAAGTGACCTTGGGTATAGCAATGACTTTTGAGGCTACAACACCAAAGGCACAATCCATGAAAGAAATAGTTGATAAGCTGGGCTTTATTAAAATTAAAACTTACATTTGCAAAAGACAATGTCAAGAGAATGAGCAGACAAGCCACAGACTGGGAGGAAACAGTTGCAAAAGACCCATCTGATAAGGGACCAATATCCAAAATATGCAAGGAACTCTTAAAACTCAACAGTAAGAAAATAACAACTAAAAAATGGGTAAAATACCTAAACAGACACTTCACCAAAAATGGTATATGGATGGCAAATAAACATATGAAAAGATGTTTAACACCATATTTTGTGAGGGAATTACAAATTAAAAGAACAATGAGAGACTACTACACACCTATTAGAAGGGCCAGGATCCAAAACATTGACAACCCTAAATGCTGACAAAGATGCATAGCGTCAGGAACTCCCTTCCATTACTGGTAGGAATGCAAAATGGGACATCCACTTTGGAAGACAGTTTGGCAGTTTCTTGGAGACCTAAATAGACTGCTACCATATAATCCAGCAATCACGCTCCTTAGTATTTACCAAAACAAATAGAAAACTTCTGTTCACATAAAAAGTTGCACATGGATGTTTATAGCAACTTTATTCAGAATTGCAAAAACTTTGAAGCAACCACAAAGTCCTTCAGTAGGTGAATGAATAAATAAACTGTGGCACATCCAAACAGTAGGATATTATTCAGTGACAAGAAGAAATAAGCTATTAAGCCATGAAAAGGCATGGAGAAAAAGACATGGAGGAAATGCATATTACTAAATGAAAGAAGCCAATCTGAAAAGGCTACATACTGAATGATTCCAACTTTCTGACTTTCTGGAAAAGACAATATTATGGAGACAGTAAAACGATCAGGGGTTGGAGGGAGAGATGGATGAATAGGCAGAGTACAGAAAATTTCTAAGACACTGGAACTATTCTGGATGATGCTACAATGCTGGATTCATGTCATCATATCTTTGTCAAAACCCATAGAATACTAAGAATGACCCTAATTTAAACTATGGGTTTTGAGTGATAATGATGTGTCAATGCAGGCTCACTGATTGCAATAAATGCGTGTATCACTATGGTGCATGACGTCCATAGTAGGGAAGGTGTGTAAGAATAGGGAGCATATGGGAACTCTCTGTACTTTTCCCTCATTTTTCTATGAACACAAAAGTTCTCCAAAAATTAAAATTCTTTTTTTTAAATAGAGACTTCTCAAATTCACACCTGGAGGTCTTGGTTGGGACATAGGACTCTATCTGTTCCACAAATTCCAAGATGATTCAGATATGCAATCAAGGTTGAGAACCACCGGGTAGATATTGGTGTCCTGATTTTTCAAAATGTATCTGTACTGTTTGATTTTTTTTTTTAGACTTTTAATCTCTGGTAGGTGTGATATTCTAAATTCATCTGTAATATGTTAATGTTGGATAATGCTTATACATATCAAATATTTGCATTTATAAAGTCATCTTTCTCTGTGGAATTGTTTAAACTACCAGGAGCACTGTATTAGAGGGAGGCTATATCTAAAGAGCCTAGTTATGGGGTGAAAACGATGATGCTCTTCCAAAGGTCTGTTCTCACAGAGCAAAGAAACAAATAAGATATCAATGATCAGGACATGGCAGCTATGATCCCATCATTCACATCTTCAATTTTCCTTCAAAAGAACAAGTGATACTGTTAACCAGGCCCTGCAAACACATATAAAACAAAAAGGAGGAATGGAAAAGAAAAAATGAAAAATGGCATAAGAAGCCTTATCCTCCTTCCATGATCAAGTATACTAGTCCCACCCTCTGGAGCTTAGACGAACAGAATGAGGATCGTGGAGTTCCTAACACTAGCCCTTTCTTTCTACATAACCCAGAATGTTGTAGCTCTCTAAAAAGCAGTAAAAAGGATGGAAATGTTCTCCTTTGAAACCAGATGTTTTCTATCTTTCTAAGCTCCAATTACTTCAACACATTATTTAGCGGCACTCACATCAGATTAGGGCCACCTGTTGTATCCTCTGCACACTTATGAGAGATTGAAGGTTAAGCTTGTATTTATGGTTTATCTAGAAAAGTCAGAATGCAATTGATAGGATGCTTTTAAGGTCATCTTGAGGTCAAAGGATGTGTATATGGCAGATTAACAGATAATTGAGACACTGTGCTGTGTAGTGTAAACAAAATCAAACCTAATTTCGTGATTCATTACATAAATTTGGATATAATCCAAGACTAAAAACTCATCATCTGAAATAAAACTACTTGCCAGAAAAACATAACATAACATTGTTAGACTATCAGAAAAAGTTTTTAAGTTCCATTAGACTATCAGGAAAACTTTTTAAGAGAGAGCACGAGTGAGCAGGGGAGGGGCAAAGAGAGGGAGAGACAGAATCCCAAGCAGGCTCCACACGTTCAGTGCCGAGCCCCACACAGGGCTCGAACTCACGAACTGTTAGGTCATGACCTGAGCCAAGATCAAGAGTTGGATGCTCAACTGACTGAGCCACCCAGGCACACCAAGAATATTCTTTATTACTAAGATATATTTTTTATACTGAAATGTTCTGGTTTTGTCTGGTTTGAAGTTGAATATGTTCACTCTGATATCAATAAAATGTGACTTCATGTGTATATCTATTGCCTTTCTAATGGTAAATAAGCATTTGAAAAAAACCAAGCAAATTGATGTCCATTCATTAAATAAATGTTTAGTGAGTACCTATTATGTGCCAGGAACTATCTATGCTGGGATATAGCAGGGAACAAAATATACAAAGTCCCTGTTGTAGTCAAACATTGAAATAAATTTACATCTAACATTGATCAAAAAGTATGTTCTGACAAATGAACAACATCAAAAAAAAAAAAAAAACCAACAATGTAAACTTAATGATATCAGGATATTCACAGAGTTTTGAGCCTCTGACGTAAATATTGCTTATTATGCATTACTCCACCATTTAAAAAAATAGCATCAGGCAATGTTACTTGTAAAATAACTATTCTAAGTAGAAGAGAGATGGGGGAAATATGTGAGAGGCACACCTCCTCTTTCCACTCATCTGTCTTGTGATTAGTTAGGCATGTGTGTAGATTAAGAAAGACTGAGAAACCCAATTGCAAAGTCTAACCATTAGATAAAATTGCTTGAAATTCAAGGATATTTACTTGGATTGACCATAAAGATTTCAGTGTGGCTAAAACACTGTTACAAATGAGATTTGTTGTGGTTTGGGGAAGGTTCACTTTTCCCATTTTCCTTCATTCTCCATGGAGATGTGTGCCAGACTCAGAGAGTATCCATTCTCATTTACTCCTATCTGAACCCCAACCATCACTCTATTTTCCCATTCAGTTTTAGTCTTGGACAAATTAGTTTTAAAATCTAGCCTTCCTGGAAAGATCACTGTAGAAAGAAGACAACTTTTTTCCTTCTTAAATACAACTTCAAAAGTGACAGACTGGAAAATCTCTGCAGGCAAATGTGATGTCACTAAAGAAATCACACACTTACCCGTAGAGATTCTACAGTCTGACATCTTCAAGCATCGAAATATTCATCAGCTATACTTTTCTGTATGCAATCCTTTGACTTGAAATAAATCTGGAGGGGCCAAATAGCCAAACTATAGATAACTTACTGAACTTTGGCTTCGTCTAAACTAAGGAGACATCCCAGGCTTCATGATGATTGAATCCCATCAAATTAATTTGTAAGAAGGTTAAATGGTGTAAAGCTGCTAAGAGCAAAGTGTGATCCCCAGACTAGCAGTATCAGTGCCACCTGGAAATATACATTCTCATGCCAAGCCCAAGCCTCCTGAATCAGAAACTTTGAGAATGATCACCTGTCATTTATGCTTTAACAAGACTTCCAGGTGATTCTGATTCACACTCAAGTTTGAGAAGCACAGGCTTAAAGAGAAAACAAAGGATTATTGCTGAAACACTGAACTCGGAAATCATCTGATGTTATGAAATATATGCAAACTCAGATAAAAGAATGTGTATTCACAAAAATATTATTTTCTAGGATACATTTCTTTTCTAAAGTGATTATCTTAATAACAAACCTAAGTATTAACAATGGAACAAAATACCTTCCTTTAACTCTTACTTTGCCAGTGGAATTGCAGAGCTCTGCAATTTTCCTTAGAAATAAAGAGTTAAGAAATCTTATTTAGGAGAAGAAAACGTTTTCATGTCTGGGAGGATTAAAAGGGTACTGACATCATTCAAGTCATGAGCCATAATTCTTATTAGATTTTATTGCTACATTCTTTATACAGCTTTGGAAAGTTATTCCTAAGAGCACAAAATATGCACTTAGACTGCACACAGAGAAGGAAAATGCTCTCACAATGAAATTATTTTAGCCTGACCCAATAATATCTTGAAAGACTCAAGACTTGTTCTCTGTGTAACATATCTTTTCAAAATAAGAGATGAGTTTATATGAATTTGTATTCTTCAGTATCTTTGATCATTTCCCATCTTAACAGGTTTGTCTATAAGAGATCTAATTTCTGCATACTAAAAAAATTATTTTTCTTTCCTCTCTGATATTATGAGAATTGCATGGCAGAAGGGTAAAGAAAATAATACAAATTAAAAATTATAATTGAACTTGGCCTTTAATGACAATTAATGAAATATGTAGCAGAATGGAGTATCTGAAATGTGGGTATGCCTGTTAATCAGTAACTTCTGGTAGCATGTTAAAAATTCATCTTCAGTTTCATTCATAATGAATTCATTTTTATTATTTCTGGACCACACCAATTTCCCATGATGTGATGGAAAAAATTGTAACATTCAAAAATTGAATTAGATCACACACAAAACGACAACTTACTTAGATTATAATAATAAGATTTGGCTTATTCATTGACAAGTGAGAGCCCAGCTATGTCCAGAATCTGCAAAGACACTGCTGGAGAACAGCAAGATGTTTCAGAGACTTCAAACACCCTGAAAGAAGTACATTTACTTAGATGAGAATGAAAAGACTCTCTAAATACCAGGTTTCTTTGGTTTTATTAGAATTAAATCAATGGATAATTCAGTATCAATGGAATTGCAGATCAGGGACTCCCAACTGGCAATCTTAAATGCCTTTGATAATAAAAAAAATATTATTAACGAATATAAGCAATTTGATACACAAAGTCTTTCAAAACATGGGGTTCATTGGAGGAAACAGTAAAAAGCGATGCTAGGAATTTAGCATCCTCCTAGGCGGTAGGAGAGTTAGAACTCTCTGATAGCAACAACTAATACCTATTCCTACGTGAAACACTCTATACACATTGTCTAATTTAGTCCTCATACAAACCTGATGAAGGAAGTATTATTAACCATCTCATTTTGTGAGCAAAGAAACTAAAGTTTAGAAGGACATAAATGTAAAGAAAAGAAATACCTAAACCTGCATGACTGTACATCTGAGACAAAAATATATGGAGAATGAACAGGGAACTAGAGGTTGGGAAACTGGATTTGGAATATTTGACTCCCTTATTTATGCCTCTCTGGGTCTAAATTTCCTCATCTTTAAAACAAGCTAAGTATCCCCTTTTCCTGTTTACTGCCCATGGCTGGGAAAACACTTGCCAATGATAAAGACCTGAAAAATGTAGGACATTGTTATTATGCTTGCGGTGAACAGGCAAGCTTTGGGGATGGCCTGGTCTCTTGCTAATTCTCCTCCTCTCCCACCATAAACCACATCCATAGCTGCGGAAACAAGAGAAAGGATGCTGCTGGAAATATTTATTTGCCCCTATAATTAGCCCCTCCCAAAACTCTGGCCTTCTGTCTTTGATCATTCTCCCTCCCAGGCCCAGCTATGTTCCTTTGTCCCACTCTGGTGATCCCAAGGCCACACATCTTTAAAGCAAGCAAACAGCCTCTCTTGAAGGGCTTCACCAGGCAAGTTCACATGATCTTTTCTTCCTTCCTTCCTTCCTTCCTTCCTTCCTTTATTTATTAATATTTGTTTATTTTTGAGAGAGAGAGAGGCAGAGCGCAAGCAGGGCAGGGGCAGAGAAAGAGGGAGACCCTGAATCCGAAGCTGGTTCCAGGCCCTGAGCTGTCAGCACAGAGCCCAGTGCTGGGCTGGAACCCATGGACCGCGAGATCCTGACCTGAGCCAAATTTGGACACTTAACCGACTGAGCCACCCAGGCATCCCGTGGTCTTTCCTTCTTTTGACAGGGGAGCAGATTTCCTCCTTTTTGCTTTCAAGGGATGTCAGGATTCTCAAGAAATGTATAACTGAAAAACACTGGTGTCCAAAAGCCTATGCAGAAGTAGAGCTTGCCTGCAACGTGGTACAATGTACCATCCCTCAGGAACCTGAAATTGCTAACAGATCCAATCCCGACAGACACTTTACAAGCTCTGTCATAGAATCTTAATATTTTAGATCTGGAATGGAAAATACTGACCACTTATTCCAATTCTATTATTTATTGAGCATTGAATGTATGGTAGGCCTTTCACATGCACCGTACCATTTAATCTTTCTAACAACCTTGTGTATTTAATGGTACCATTTTGCAGATGAGAAAACTGAAGCTCCTAGAGGTTTAATAAGGGCCTTGAACCAGATCTGTTCGGCTCCAAAGCCCCATCATTTTAACCACCCGATTTTAAGGCCTAGAGAGGTTCAGTGGCCCTAGGTCACATAACTGGTTACTGGTAAGTCTGAAACTAGACTTCAGTTTTCTTTGCACCATATGACACTTGCTACTGTTTGAACAGTCTATATTCCTAGAAAAGTGTCAAACTATTCAGTTTGTCATATAAACCCAATGGCTGACTCAAAATCAAAGCTGCTAAGTTATAATCCACCCCTAGAGTGGACACCAAGAAAGAAAGTTTTGTATGAATTCTGCATTTATTTATACTTTAACCCCAGTGGGTAAGTGCTAAAAGTGTGCCTTTCTATTCCTGAGGACATGACAAACCATCAAATTCACACAACATTATTAAGCAGATCCTTTTCCTAATTTCTGCTGGTAACCTAAAAGGCAAGGGGAAACTAATCATTAATACAGATGGTCCCTGATTTACAATGGTTCAACTTAACGATCTGTCAACTTTGGGGCGGGGCAGGGAGGGATAAAAGTGACACACATTCTGTAAAAAACATACTTTGAATTTTGAATTTTGAGGTTTTCCTAGGATAAGGATGCAGAGTACAATACTCTCGCATGATGGTAGGCGATGGCATACAGTAAATGAAGATAAACAACCAAAATACTTACAACCGTTCTGTACCTATTCAACCACTCTGTTTTTCACTTCAGTACAGTATCCAATAAGTTATAGGATCTGCTCAAGACTTCATTATAAAATCGGCCTTGTGATAGAGGACTTCGCCCAATTGTAGGACTAATACAAGTGTTGTGAGCACATTTAAAGTAGGTGAGGCTGAGCTACAATGTTCTATAGGTTGTGTATTAAGTGCATTTTTGACTCAGAGCATTTTCAACTGACAGTGAGCTTATTGGGATAGAACCCTATCATAAATCAAGAAAGATCTATCTGTAGCACAGCAAGGATCATGAAGGGGTCTTGTAAGACCAGGCTTGAATTCACACTCATAATAAACAAGTAAATGTTACCAATTCATTACTCATCTTCCAATTTCCATGTCACTTGTTAACCTGCCTTCTTTTTTTTTTTCTTTTCTTTTTTTTTTAATTTAACGTTTATTCATTTTGGAGAGACAGAAACAGAGTGTGAGTTCGGGGAGGGGTAGAGAGAGAGGGAGACACAGAATCCTAAGCAGGCTCCAGGCTCAGAGCTGTCAGCACAGAGCCCAATGCAGGGCTCAAACTTGTGAACTGTGAGATCATGACCTGAGCTGAAGGTGGATGCTTAACCAACTGAGCCACCCAGGCGCCCCAACTCTGGCTTCTATAAAGTTTCACCTGAAGGACCCATTAAGGATATGACAATACATAAAAAATAGATAACCTTTCCATTTGACAAATGGCTTTTAATTTTCTGTCTTAGTGGTCACCCACAGTGGTGGGTACCAAAATTAAAGTAGCACATAATGAAATCTGATCTAATAAAAACTGTGGTTAATTGCTATGCCAAATTATAACATTAATTCCTTTATGCAAATCAAAGTACAAAGGGACCTTTCCTGAGTGGCTTTAATTCAGCTTTTGTTTTTCCCTCCCATACTTGTTTCTCACTACCTTGCTTCTTATTTTCTTTCCTTCCTTCTATCTTCGCCCTCATCTCTGCAAAACTCAGAGCTGTGTTTGGTTGTGGGGAGGGGGGAAGGTGAAGGGCAAAATAATTTCAATTGGGGTGTAAAACATACCACCAGTAATTCATAGATTATTATTTCTCCTGAGGCTTCAACCAAGAGCTTCAGAAGAACTGAAAGTCATATTTCTTTGCCCAGTTACTGGTTTAAGGAAACCAGGGATCACCATGTATTTTACGAAAAAAGTAGCTTACCACCATTATCATTATTGACAAATATTTGCTGAGCATACCATGTGCTTGCAACAGTGCCAAATGCATTTTTTGAAGGCTTCAGGCAAGGAAGATGGGGTATTCCTTTTTCTAGTGGGGACTCCCTCTGAAACTTAATTTTCAGTGTCCCAATGGTTTGAGAGGGTGTATAGAATTATCCCTTATTTCAAGATGTAATTATACTTCATGTAGATTTTATTATCTCACTTTTATGGAATTTTATGGATTTTAAAGTGTTTTCCCCAACTTGTTTTTAGAACAAGTTCTATTTTCTCACTTTATATACAAAACATCCTAACTGGCTGCATTTGACTTTAAATATGTATGTTAGAAGGACACAGATTCATTTAAGAAACTAAGCATGTGAAAACTAAAAGTAGTAAATATTTATGAAGATGGTAATATTCTCTTTCTTGACTTGGGTGGTGGTTACATGGGTGTGTCCACTTTGTGATAATTCATCAAGCTGTACACTCACGATTTGCACATTTTTCTATAAGTGTGTTTACTTCAATAAAATAACTTAGAAGTACATATTTATGAAGAGTCCTGACATCCCCTCCCCAAACACATGTAAGCCCGCAATCAGAAGAATGATTTCACAGGAGATTATTTATTTTTTCCTTTCCTAGAGCCCTCATTTTTTGCCTCAGGGACTTTAACTCTTTAACCTCAATCCAAGAGATTGTTTGCAGGGCCTCCCTCTCATCAGATATTCTCCCTTTATGCTTTTTTCTTTTTCTCAAGGAATTTCTTCTGTTGACTGGGCCCCTGTCTTCTCTAATAGGTCCCTATCATTTCTTAACATTCCCCAAACCACAAAAACTGTGTCCTTCCTCTTTTGCTCACAGTATGCCCTCTGACCACCCTTGCCCCTGCCCACAAAGCTTCAGTTGTCCTTTCCCAGGTGCTGGCTGGGTGGCTTTCTCAGGCTTCTCTTCAAGATGGGCTCATAGGATTAAAAATTACTATGCCTCCTACTTTCTTTCTCTCTTTGTCTTACTATACCTCTGGAACTTGCATTTCCAGCATATTGAGTCCCATATTTCTTTGCAACTCTATTGAAAAGTACTGCTATTGGACATTCTCTCATTTTCAATTTTATTTCTTTTTTAATGTTTATTTATTTATTTTTGAGAGCGAGAGAATGAGAGTGAGTGAGGGAAAGGCAGAGAGAGAGAAAGAGAGAGAGAGAGAGAGAATCCTAGGCTCAGTGTGGAGCCTGATGCAGGGCTCGATTCCATGAACTGTGAGATCATGACCTGAGCCAAATCAAGGGTCAGATGCTCAACCAACTGAACCACCCAGCCGCCCTTAATTTTGTTCCTATAAGAACCACCCTGATAGGATTGCTGTCAAAATCAAATGAAAGAATTTACATAAAATACTTAGCATACATACTAAATAAAATAATCAGACATATGGTAATCACTCATTAAATAGCAGCTTTAGATGTTGTTAGTAATAGTATGATTAGCTAAGGATGTTTTTGTTTGTTATGACAGTAGGGTCAACTCAAATTCTTAACCTGTGAAAATTGTTGTAATTCCGAGGGAAAAATAAAATAGTAGCTACCATTTATTAAATGTTCTGTATCAGGCACTGTTAGGCACTTTACACAAATAATCTTATTTAAACCCCTAATAATAGTATGAAATAGATTTTGGGATCCCATTTTAAAATGAAAAAACTGAGTTGTGTAGGGGTTATACCATTTTGCTGGGTCACTTGCCAAGCAAACTGAACATGGAGACGTGTTTGCTTCTGAAATAACCACCTTCTTGCAGGATGTGCATCCTGCCAGATTGTGGCATGGCACTCAGCCCCTCAATAAGAAGCCACTGGGTTCCAATTACAGAAGAAATCTCAAACCCGTCCCCTGCCTCTAAGGAGCAGACAATGGGTAAGTCAACCTTGTCCCAACCTTGTCCAGCGTTTTGTCTTTGAGACCTAAAGATTTGCAGGCTTCAAGGACCTAAACATCTTCTACTCTTTTGTGTTTGTTGCCTTTAGCATCTCCTCCATCATCCCAAACGAAGCAGCATCTTAGAAAATTGTGACAAATTTATGGACCAAAGTTTCTTCTCTGTTGTAAGAATCTTGAGAGGTCTGGAATTCTAGACACTGCCTCCTAAAAATTTCCAGGATAAACTTCCCTCCTTCTTTTACTATAGGTGTACTCTACAAAAGAAGGTAGGTTTAAATGATTCAGACACTAAGACTATAATCCCACTGAGTCATGATTAATGCCCCATGTCTTTGGTCTCCAGAAAGAACCTCCAAAATACTCTTTCTTTTGTAAGAAATGGAAGGTGGCATACACCAGGTCTTAAGAGTTACACCCAATTATATACAGGCAATCCTTAATGAATGTTCTAAAAGCAACTAGTTTACTTATTTCTTTCCAATTAGTCATGTCAATATCATTATCCAATCTGCTAATGGCTTTTCTTGAAGAGGTTATTTATTCATCTGCTTTGCTTCAGTTATGAAAGATACACTGTGCCCCTTGAACTAGGGCTGGCTTCTTTTTAAGGCTTTCTAGAAGCTTAAACTAGAGGAGTATGAAAAGCCCTTTTTTATGAGAACCATTCTTTATATCAATTACACTTCTGCTCTGTCATTAATTGTGACTACCTATTTAAGAATGTCTCCATCATTCAGAATGTGGAAAACATGCCAATGGGAAGCTCAGCTCAATGGCAGTTCTGGCTTTGGCTTTGGGCTGGACACCCACTTATGCACAGTATGACTCAGACTCCCTTCTCGTAACGCCTTATCTCTAGACACCATTCTCCATGAATCCTTTTCTCTATTCGTAATCACTTCTAATCCTCATGCTCCTCTGTCTGACCTTCTCTTCCCACAAAAATCCAGAAAGTATGCACTTAATAAACAAACAAATCCATTGACAAAGATAGATGTATTCAGGGCAGCTTTACCAAAATTCAACTTCAAACTGGTATTTAACAAAATTCCAGCCAAAATGCTCATTTGTAACTCCAGCCAACTATTTTATTGAAACCAATTTGAAGCCAAACATTTTTTGAATGCCTACAAAGCTACAAAAATAATAAATAATGTTTGGCTATCTTTCAAGCCTTGGGGGATTCAGAGTCCCGATCCCATAAAGAACAAGGCGGCAAGGTAAAAAGGAAGCAGACCTGAAAAAAGTTATTGCCTGGAGAGTGACTCCCACCCAGAAATCAGAGAGAGGAAGTTTGTTTGGGGAAACCTGAAGTGGTCCCCATGTCTACTAGGAAATGGGATATAGAATAGAGTCCTGTTGAATGTATTCTTATAAGTCCTCTCACCCATCAGCACCTTTTCAGTTGGTTTTTATAGATTTTTCTGCCTTGTTTTGAGTTAATTCCCAAAAGAGGGATTGCAAAAGACACTCAAATGTAACAAAATTAGTACCCAAAGACCTGAGTTGTTTCAGAATTCTGACCAGAAGGCTGAGGGAGGACTTGATTTCTAAACAGCATGTCTCAAATGACGGAGTGCTCATACCCATAAAGAAGAGAAACCAAATTATAAAATGGCTTATATCAACTCTGGATACCATTGGGTTCAGAGAAACCATAAGCATCATGCAAACTCATGCAAACTCAGAAGCCTCTCAATGTAGAAATAGAGACACCTCTTGGCCAACACCCTAGAGCACCCTGGTACATCAATAATAAGTCAGTAACTTGAGCAAGGTACAGAAGCAGATTTGAAAAACTTCTAATAAGGGGGCACCTGGGTGGCTAAGTCAGTTGCAGGCCTGACTTTAGCTCAGGTCATGATCTTGCAGTTTGTGAGTTTGAGCCCCACGTCGGGCTCACTGCTATCAGCCTGTCAGCATAGAGCCTACTTCAGATCCTCTGTTCCCCCTCTCTTGCCCCTCCCCCACTTGCACTCTCCCAAAAAAAATTTTTTTTAAAAAGAAAAGAAAAACTTCTAAGAAGGAAGAAAATAACATAAGCATAAATATAAGCGTGGAATTTGGGCACTTTTTCTAAAATCTAGAGGTTGGAAAGAAAAAGAAAGTTAAGTGAGTTAGCCCAAGTACATCACAGTAAAATCAAAACAAAATAAAACCAGAATTTATTGAGTACCTATGTATCAGATTTTGTACTAGGTAGACATTTCCACAATATTATCCCATTTAGTTGTTAATAATGTCACCCACAAGTATTAACAATGCAGAAACTGAAGCTCCAAGTAACAAAATGATTCACGTTAAAGCACCCCACAAGTGATAGTACCAGGAATCACACCCTGCTCTACTTCACTCCAAAGCTCATGTGCTTCCCAACCCCTTACACTTTCTTCCACAGTCAGTCGCAAAAGGAGGGGAAACCCTCCAAGTTTTCAGAAGGTATCTAAATAATTCTGACTGTGAGTAAATAACATGATCTTAAGAGAAATATTGTGATGCCACTATCTAAACAGATCCAATGACCTGACAGAAATTTCTGTTACATCCAAATAAAAATCTATATAGAGTAAGATCTATAGGAATTTACAGAATTAAGACCACAAATGCATACATTGCAATGCCCACAAAGATGCCTGTAAGAATACTTTACTATGGATTTAGAGTCTCCTTTCCTTTGGTAATATCCCTAAAATCCTTGAACAGGGCATATAGTTTTAAAAATAGCTTACTTCTTGATACTTTGCTACTATTTTTTCAGTTTATCTGGCCTATGGACTATCTAGCCACATTAGCATAGCTTTGTTACCAAAACTACTTTATATAATTCCCCTCCTTTTTCCTTTTAAATGTCCATTGTAACAACCCAGTAAGGTGGGCAAGGCAGCAAAGTATGGGTCTATACTTTCCCTCTAGTGCCTTCCCCACTGTAGTTGTGGGCATGACGTACCCTATGTCTTAGATTCACCTGCAGCTATTCATTTTCCTCATCAATGTACAGTACTTCCATTTATGACCTTTTTCTAATGTTTTCCAGTAGAGGGAAGAAGAACTACATCTTCATTCTTGCTATCTCTTAACAGTCACTTTTCAGTGTTAAACCTTCTAGGAATAAAGGGAAAACAAATCTAAGGTTAAGAGAAAAGAAACAAAGAACCAGCCTGCATGCTGCTTTGGAGTTGGATCTGATTTATCCTAATCCCTTGAGAAAAAAGACATGAGAAATGATAGGCCCTTGTTTTCTGCTTAGGATAAAATCTTCTCTTTCTTTTTGATCCTGAGCAATTTGACTCCAGAAAATAGACTTAGAACTATATTTTAAATGTTAAATTTCAGTGAGAAGACATTTTTATTTTTCAAAAAGTAGCCTTTTACTTAGGAGTTCATATAAAAAGCAAGATTATATTCCCTTGTTCTTTCTTGTTTCGTAAAACTTCATATCTGCCAGAATTTTTTCCATGAAAAGCCATTATTCTAACCAAGCAAATTATCACTATCCTAATTCTGTAAAGTCTCAGCTATTTAAGGACAAGTTATGAGCTGGAATCTATAATTCTTTGCTTTAACTAACATTTCATTTAGCTCATCAAATTTTTATTGTGTACCTTGTAAGTAATAGATGCCATACTGAGAATTGTATGGCTGAGACTATAAAGATGAATAAGGGTGGTCCTTACATTTAGAAGGTCATAGTCTAATGAGGGAGATAACGTGTAAGCAAGAAAATGTCATTATGTATAACAGATGTGAAAATAGAGAGGGTACAAATTGAACAGGATCGCATAGAAGGGAGACAGAAGAGAGAAAGCAGGGTCTGATATTGGTCTTAGATTCAATGTGTGTGCCAGTCACACAAGGTATACATGTGTGCATATGTATGTACATGTATTTGTTCAAGGAGGGAGAGAGGAAGAGGAAACTGTCCCAAGTATGTGCAAAAGCATAATACAGCTCATTGGATTACTGGAACTTCAAGCAGTTGTTATAGCTTGAGTCTACAATCTGGGGGAAGAAATGGACTAGTATGGAATGAAAGTAGAGAGAAAGGCAGGGCAAATCCCCATCAAAGTGCAAGTCGTTGCCCCAAATCAGACCTACAGAATTAAAATCTGGACATGGATCCTGGGGATCTATGTTTGTAACAAGATATTCTGATGCTTCTTATGTTCCCTGAAGCTGAGAATCCCCACAGCAGATGATGGAGAACCTCTACAGTCTCTCCCTCCCTCCCTTCTTGATCATTATCCCTGTGATTGATCAGCCCCACTCATGGCTCATGGCCTAATCCAATGTAGCTGAATAAAGCAGCATGAGCAAAGGGAAGGGCACAGAAACTACCATCTAAAAAAGGTGAAGACCTGGACCCCCATTATCACACCTGCCCCTTTGGTGAGTATATATATGCTCATTACTTTTTTCACTTACATAATTGCTGTTGTTTTTTTTTTTTTTTTACCTGAGGAACTATTTTAGGGTGTTGTTGTTGGTATTCCCAAATTCCTTATAAAGCTTGCTTATAAATGGTTTTTGAGTGATTGGTTTTACATCCACCCATACTCTTGTGTTTCTTATTATGTAAGGATTAAATAGAATAAATCATTTCTAAATGCAAAAATTAGGACATTATATGCAATGCTGTGAATACCAGCAATGTGTGAATATAAGATTTCAATTTTCCAAGAGAAGTATAATGATGATGTCTCATCAAGAAAAAGGCCAGGAGAAGTAAGTCTTCAGCTGATGCACTTAGTGAATAGTGCCATGCTTTTACCCAAGGTACCCATGTGCCTCTGCTCACATGATGGCTCTTCTTGCAGGTTTAACCTAGATGGCTGTGAGTTGGCTTAATCTCAGCTGGCAACTGTGAGATGTTCATACAATCCCCCACAGTGGTCTCTGGGATTATGCTAAACAGAGCAATTTCCTTGCCCTCATGGATCAAAAGACTTGTAGGCAACCAAAATTACAGTACGGAATTACTAGTTCATGACAAAAAAAAAAAAAAAGCAAAGCTGCTATGATTAGTGTTTCATGTTCAACCTCTTTTGATCTTACTGAAGTCTTTTCTGAAGTCCTGCTCTACTTGAAAGGCAACCAGCTGTGGTAATTAATTTACCTTTATTGGATTCATGATCCATTTACAGCACTCCTTTAAGGCTCCTAGGTTTTTTTTTTAAAAAATCAACCAAGGGAGTTTGGTGTTAGAAGCTAAACCTAAAATGTTTTCCTTCTGAAAGCTCCTCCTACTCTTTCTGTGGGTGCTGTCAGATTCCAAGCAGTCCAAAAGAGGTGATCTGCCAGGCCCTACTCAAACTTCAACTGCCCAGATTCTCACATTGAAAGTCTTTTCCTCATTCCTTCTATGAATGGTTCACATTCAACTGTCCTAATTGATACTGAAATTTAGAATCAACTGTGGTTCTGGCCTCAGAGACTTTTTTGAGCTATGCCTAACTCCAATTCTTGGTGACCCCTGGAAACAGGGGCAGAAGACTGTATTCTGGAAAAAGATTGAGAACAAATGTGATTCCTCAGGATAAAAAAATCAAGGCCAGTTCTCTTTCTCATTCACCCAGCAGCACCAAACCAATTAGATGGAACAAATTTATAATTAATGTAAGATTAACTTTAACAACAAAAAGTATTAAACATGCTATTTCAAAGGTATTGGCTGACATGTAGTTCCTTGTGTATCTTCAGGAAAAGAAGCCTGTGTGTCTATCTGATTAGATTACACATCTGCTATTGTGACGTATTAGGTTTCCTTGCCAGAAAGTGATGTTGGGTAGTAGGAAGTCAGTTTGAGGACTAGTTATTCCCAGACTAACAGGACAAATACTGAACTATAAGCCAGAAAATAACTTACCTCTGATAAGAAGAGGGCTTCATATTAATCTGCAGGACTCATTAGAGCCCTTTAAAGCTATGAAATTCTCCAGATGTCATCCATATCTTCCTGCTGGTTGAAAGAGCCTTTTTTCCCCCATCAAACATTAAAAACTTACCTATTCCAATTCTTGTAGACAATTTTTCAAAAAAGATACATTCTTTTTTCAAAAGGAAAGAAAATGAATGTAATTCAATAGGACAAGAAATAATTTTTAAATAGATGAGCACATACTATGTTTCAGGAACTGTGTTTGTGGTCATGTTGGTACATCCGGTAAGTACTGTAGATGTTTGCAGTACTATCTACACATTTAGGCACCAGGGGAGCTTTTAGAAAGTCCAAAGGCAAGGGCTTCATCACAGGTGAATTAAATCAGAATGACTAGGAGTGGGGCCTGGACATCACTATTGAAGAGCTGCCCAGCAGATTCTAATGTGCAGTCAGAGGTGAAAATCAGTATATGTGAGTCCAACAAGAAGACTGTGGATGGAGTGGAGTGGAGTGGAGTGGAGTGGAGTGGAGTGGAGTGGAGTGGAGTGAAAGAGTAACTGGTAGTAGATGGAATTGGAGCAATAACCTGGTAGCCCATGGTAAGGATTTGGGGTTTTAATGTGAATGACCTGAGAAGCACTGGGAGAGTTTTAATTAGAGAAGTAGCATGACTTGTTTTTAGGTAACATAGATCGAATAGGATTTTCTCAGAACTTAATAATTTATAAACTCTAAGGAAAAACATGTATTGTGGGTTCCAAATAGCACCCTTGCAATTAAACTTTAGAAGCATAGACCACAGGATAGGCAGGTTCCTACCAAGAGAAGAGCTACTATAAAAAAAAAAAAAAACATAAAGAACACTGGCTCTGGAATTAGAAGTCCCAACTCCTTTTGGCAGCTAATTAGCTTTGTTGCTGTTTTAAGTGGGAAAATCACATATCTCTTCAGATTCATAGAATCTGACTTTAAAAAAAACTTAAAAATTTTATCACCCTGGTGATAATTAGCATCAAAATAAGGGAAAGCTTTGGCATCTCTGTCAATGAGACATCCAAAATACTGTTGTTAGATGGGATTAGTTTATGACAGGTGCTAATAGAAGATAGAGTACGACAGGTTTCCCAGCTTTTTCCCATGGAGGCTCTGTCTTGTTCACTATCTGAGATCTTGTTAGGGCTTCTGGGAACCAAGTCCTCAACTCAATCGCCAGCACCTATAGTATGGCCCTTGTTACTCCTTGTTACTACCTATGCCTTGAAGACTACCTACGTCAAAGTGGAAGAAGCCAGCCTCTCTCCCAGAGCAAGCAAGCAGAGCCTATTTCCAGTCTGCAGGCCTGTATGCTGAATCTGTGATCCTGAGTTGCTGCGCTAAACCTGAATTCTATTCCTGCTCAGGGCAGGTGACCATATTCTCTTCATCCTCCAGCCTGTGTGTTCCCATGTGATCACAGATCCCAACTTACTGAGGCTCTAAGCATTACTCATGTCAGACATCACCTCTACGCCTGAATTTGGCTTTGTCCTTAGGAGCCACAGTGACCATGTGCCTTCTACAGGCTTCACTACTTGGGGCCCCATGTAAAGGGCATCCCAAGACTGCTTCTTTAGATCTTGCCTGATTCTTCCCTGACCAGTTGTGTCCCAGCATGTACTGCACATCAACCTGTGGTGCTCAGAACTTGTCCTGAGTGTTCTCTAAGCATCCATGGCTTTGTCCTCAGGTATAGACTTCGAGCTTGTAGCTATCCCACCACCACCCAGTCCTGGCACCTACCAGAGTGACAGAAGTCCAGAGGTCCACTGATTGCCCCACTGATTTCCTAGTTTTCATACTACCTACAGTTCCCCCAAATGAGCAAAGATCTCGTCCTGAGTTCATTCCCCTGGACAACTCTTGACTGAGCCTTCTGAGGGCTAGAAATCAACATTTTAGTCCAGGCCCAAAGAGTGAAGTAAGATTACCAGCCCCTTTAGACCATTAATGCTAGCAGCTCAGCTGGCTCAGGAGGCTGACCTTGCTTTCAGTTACTGCAGGGAGTCCCGTGCTGTGAGCAAGCCCAACTTGACAGCAGGTTTTATTTATTCCATTATTGAGAACAAGCTACCTAGATGGTGGTCACCCTTCTGCCTTCAAAGGTTTTTATCGTCCTCTGCTTTTGAATGTAAGGAATGTGGGCAGGCTTAAGTCAGCCAGTAAAAGTTCCATCTGCCACCAAGACGGCCTCTGAAGTCACTGACAAAGTCAAAAAGCCCAAAGTATCCTGGCAACACCCCTATACAAGCTAAAAGTGGCCCCAGGCTCACATGTCTGTCTTCTCTGTACATCCAGATTAGAACTTTCTGTGGCCCTCTCCAGGCTGTACTACTGCAGGGTAAACAGTCATTGAATGCCCAGAAAGGCCATCTTTGTCTTCCTTTGCCAAACCCGACTTCTAATTAATTAATTAATTAATTAAAAAATCAAAACTAAACAAGTCAAAAGGGGTTTATGTGTCCAGTGATGATTGCAAGATCTCAGGAAGTCTACAGCTGCCCATCCTATCTAAGACAGAGCTGTCTTCCATGAAGGTGGAGCAGGGTTAAAGAAACTTTTCCTGGTTACAGAATCAAGCTTCTATTGGCTAGAGGCCTTTGATATTAGCAATCTTGCCAGGTACCCAATTTGGGCCTGTATAATCCATTCTTCTTAGTCATCTTTGAAGTCCAAACTTCTCCTTAAAAACACACTTTCTTTTAGAGGTTATGGCATTATTTAACTCACAGTCTCAAAACCAGCTGCACTTTTTTCCCCATACTCCACTAGCAGTGAACATGATAGTCTGAAGGGGGTAAGAATGGAGAAGGTTCCAGGCTCAGCCAACATGCTTGACCACAAAACCCTGGTTTCAAGTTCTCTTTGTAAGGTACAGTTGCGTTTCATGTTTCATTCAACAAATACTTAATGCCGGTGAGGTACCAGGGTCTGCATTGGGAATGCAGCAGTAAACAAACCATCTCTACCCTAGTGGGGGAGCTGGTAGTTAAACCAATCATGTAAATATCTCCATTGTAATTATAGATGGTTAATACTATGAGCAAAGGATGGGGAGACCTCATCTCAACAAGGTGAGGATGAGGTTGAGGTTGAGGTTTGAAGAATGGGTAGGAGTTGTGGGAACAGCATGGTGAAAACCTTGGGAGAAGAGAGGAGTTTGATCAATTCTAGGAACAGATAAGTCTGCCACTTAGCTGTATAACATTTTTGTCACCTGGAATGGACATACCAGGAGGATCTCTCCAAAAAAAACCTCTGGGAGATCCTCTAGAAAAAGTGGCCCTCTTCTTTTTGGCTCTATTATAGATGCCTCAGTTACTGGGAGATGCCCTTGACCTATATAATGCCCCCAAAGATTGCCCGTGTCTGAGTTGTCTTTCCTTACTATCATCTTGCCCCATCTACAGGCAGACTAGCTCTATTTCCAAACTCAAATAATCCAGAGAACTGAAGAGTTTTTATTCTATGACTTTTCTGGAGTGAAAGGAAATGAAAACAGGAAGTTGCAAGTGTATTCCTAAAAGATCTGTAGTAATATGATTTCTAAAGGGCAACATTCCTGAACTCTAATAATTACTAGGATTTGAATTTCTGTAGATGCTTCATTCTGGCCCTTTTTCCTTCTAGATCATCACACTCACTTTATCACAGTCCTGGTTAAGATCACTTGTTTCCAATAGCTCATATAGTCTCAGACCAGGCTAGAGCAGTTGTTCTCAAATTATAGTCTCTGAGTTATATTACCAGAGAACTTATTAAAAATGCCAATTCTTGGGTCCTGTCCCAGAGCCATTAAATTAGAAACTGATTGTGTATCCCAGCAGTCTTTAATAAGCCTCTAGACAATTCTGCATGCTCAAGTTTGATATCCACTGGCCTATATAGGAGCTTTTATCCAACTCCATGAGTCCCTCTTTCCCCACCCAATTCCTTGTAGCAGTTTGTAATTAAAGATAATACTCCCATAGTCAGCCGTCCCAGCCACCATGTTCCAGTATTGAGGGTTTTCAAAACTCGTTGCAATCCTATACTAGGAGCTCCAAATAACCAATAGCCGAGAATCATGGCATGTGGACAAATGGACTTCTGTTACTTTTGATAAATGATTCTACTTCAAAATTACAGTGCATATTTGCAACAATCAAATCTTGAGGGATCCTGTTCTTCACCTATTTTTATTTCCTTATCACATTCCTTCTAGCTCACAAATGACATAATACCACCTAATTTCCCAGACACTGCTAGAGTTGTTAACTCAGTTCCATAATCTTTCAAATCTACCTGCTAAACCAAAATTATAAGAGACCATGAGAGCTACAGGGAAATATGATGGGCTGACTTATCAGGTCCTTGTCCTGGGATTTCTTCTCCAGCAGAAGTCTTCAGGGTCCCCAAGACTGTTCTGTTTATAAGTCCTTTGCTTTACCGGAATACTCTCTATGAAAAGCATATAAACCTTAAGGAAATGCCTGCTATACAATTGAGATAACATACTTGAACGTAGATAAGAACTCCAGAAAGAGAATAAGATGGAACTTATTTTAATGATAAGCTAGATTGTTTTAATGTATTCCAAAATTACAGCATTGGTAGAATTAAAATATGGTGAAATCTTAACTCTCAGGTCTACTTGGTATTCAGATAAATGAAGACAGACAGACAGCAATCAGAGGACTTTCCAGACTTCATTCTATGATCTCCAGTTTGATTCTATTTCCAAATTCCCTACCCTTTATGTTCAAAATATCCCATGTAAACCAAAAGTTCCATTGACAGAAGGGCAGGTTTTCTAGGTAATACTAGAGCCCTTCCTTGAGTCTATATTTGGTGGAATTTTAGAGGACTAATTAGAATTTTCTGATGAGATCATCAAAAGATGACCTGCAAAATGATCAATAAGGTAGGAAAACCAGTAACATTCTTGAAATTGTGTATCTGACCATTATGTTCTTGGTATCCTGTGCCTTTTATATCTATTAATTCTAATTCTAACCTTATCTTTTCAGTGAGTTAGAAATCTAGAATAAAAGATATGATAAATCTATCTTGAACATGTACATGCAAATTATCCTAATCAATGAATCTGACACTAAATGCTCACCAGGTTGTCTCATTCAAATCTCCTTAGGATTTTAATATTTTTTAAATTATCCTTAAAAAAAACAGGAACAAGTGGCTTAAGGCAAGCTATTTTTAAAACATCCTCTCTAAGGGGCACCTGAATGGCTTAGTCAGTTAAGCATTCAACTTCAGCTCAGGTCATGATCTCGCTGTTCATGGGTTCAAGCCCTGCATCAGGCTCTGTGCTGACAGCTCAGAGCCTGGAGCCTGCTTCAGATTCTGTGTCTCCTTCTCTCTCTGCTCCTCTGCCACTCGTGCTCTGTCTCTCTTTGTCTTTCAAAAATAAATAAAAGTTAAAAAAATTAAAATAACCTCTCTAAAAAATACTTACCCACACTAGTTTGCCATGAAATACATGATTATACTACACGAGTCTTCTATACATCATGTTTGCAATGTCTCTCTTGATAAACTGGGGAAATTACTCATTAGTATGACATTGGATTGATTTTATCACATGTCAAGAAGCATCACTTAATGGCAAATTTTATATGTAGGAACAAAGGGAACAAAGTTGTTGCATTCGGAAATAAATACTTCTTATAATTATTATAGAGTTTTTGATGTCGTAGATACTGCATCAGGAACTGATTGGATAAGAATTGGTCACCATCAGTTCCTAATGCATTGCCTTCAGCATCTAAACAAGCATCAGTGAACACCTCATGTTAGAAGTGCCTGATGTGTTTATGGTTAGACAGTAAAATAAGCACTCTTAATTGACCCCTGAAGAGAAATGTTTCTCAGAGAAGTGGAACCAAAATGCTAAATCACCTATCATTAGCCTACCACTCTTACAGATTTATCACTGAACCCAAAGAACTTAATCTGGTTCTGTTTGTGCCTGTAACACACTGGTACTTTCCTTGCTAAATATATAACTAAACAAAGCAACCTAAAGTTGTTGATCATTTTTATAACTTGGGGAAAAAATTAAAGACAAATTTTGGATTTTCTTTGCTTTGTTTTTTAACTTAAAGGTCTATGGAGTTTAAATAGATATTGCTATTTGAACAGGATTATTTCCCATTGCTACCACTAAAATAAATGTAATTATAAGAAAAAAAATGCTACAAAGCAATTACTGTAAAAGATAGCCTGTTAGTTAAATTATACTTGTAGTTAGCCTAAAGTCATTTGTACTTTTAGCATTTTCTAGTTAAAGGGTTGAGGCAGTTTGACAAGCTAGTTCATTGTATTTCACTTACTAATTCACCTATCAAATATTTGCTGAACATCTATTGTGTAGAAGCTACTATCCTAGGCACTTGTGATATAGAAGTGAGTAAAATCATTATCCTAATGAAGGATACCTTCCATACTAGTGAAGGGAGAGTACTAAAAGTTAATTTATGATATTCTGTGTGAAATCAAGAGTTTCCAGAAGAATAATAATCTTGAAATAGATAGGCTTTAACATGGTTGGGACAATATTGCATACAAGCAATAATGCAAATTTTGTGAATACATAATTATTAAATTTGAGAAACAATTTAATAAGTTACTTACCATAAACTATATGTTATATATATTTTTATATCTACTTTTTTATATGCTTAGCTGAATATGTTCCCTAAAGAGAGAAAAGGGAACATATTACTGTGTGGGATCTCTGTAATAGTCATTCCTGCAGGTAATATGAGACATAAATTTAACATTTATTAAATTTAAAAACAACCCAAATATGGTCATACAGCCCAGTTCCAGTGGAGTGCTATATTAAAAGAAACACAAGCTAATGGCCATAAGTAATTATAAAAATAATCCCCAATTCTAGTTATATCTGACAAAGACCATTGAAGGAAAAGCAATTCAGGGTCCCTAGGTGGCTCAGTCAGTTAAGCATCTGACTCTTGATTTCGGCTCAGGTCATGATTTCACAGTTTGTGGGTTCAAGCCCCACATAGGGCTCCATGCTTATGGTGCAGAGCCTGCTTGGGATTCTGTCTCCCTCTCTCTCTGCCCCTCTCCTGTTTGCTCTCTATCTCTCTCTCTCTCAAAATAAGTAAATAAGCAAACATTAAAATTTTTTAAAGGAAAAGCAATTAATAACCATCAGCAATACTTTTAGGAATCTCCTTTTTCTTACTGCCCCCACAATTGCTGAGAGCCTCTAAACCTCAACTCTCTAAGAGCTGCCAACTGCAGGCCCCCAGCCCTCCTGGCTTTTTGTATCTTTTCTCCTCCCCTCTCCTCCCATCTCCAGTTCTCTCTCTGCCTCCCCATTTCTACCTCTCTTCTCCCCTTCCCTCTCCTTCCCAAGACTCTACAGTTTCAGACCCCTGGATTCTTTTCCAGTTCCTTTCATTCTTCCTTGCTTGCTACTCCATTCCCCACCACTCACATAGCTAGCTCTATCACTTCAAGTCTCTACCCCTTTTCAAAAACTCCTTGCCCAACTACCCTATTTAAAATAGCACATGCCAGTTCGTCTGGCTGGCTCAGTCAGAAGAGTCACAAAAGTGTGACTTTTGATCTTGGGGTTGTGAGTTCAAGCCCCATGTTGGGTGTAAATCAATAAATAAACTTGAAAAAAATAAGATAGCAACTCTAATTTCCATCACTCCCTACTTACCCAGCTTGATTTTTCTTCATAGTATCTATCACTACTTGACATTTAGTGTATTATTTGGAGGGGGGGAGTTAATTCTCTGTCTTGCTTGTCAAAGTTTAGGTAGCTTGAGGGCTGGGACTGTGTTACTGTTCACTGAGGTATCGCTAGCATCTAGAAGATTCCCTGGCATCTAGTGGGCTTTTAGTAATTTTTTGAATAAATGCATTTTTTGTACTGGAAATCATCACTTCTTTACAGAACAATAGTGCATACCTAAATATGAAATTCTTGAAAGATCCTTAATTAGGTCTTCAGGCCCTTGTCTATCTATAGTCTCTCCTGAGAGATAATGGGAGGGTGAGAGGTTTTAAAAGAGTCCTATACCTTTAAATACTAACCATATGCTAATGAATCCCAAATTCATATCTATAGCCCTGACTATTCCTTGAGCTCTAGATCAATATATACAACTCTTGGATTGGACAGATTGGATTAATTTTTTTTAATTTTTAATGTTTATTTATACAAAATTTGTTTAACATTTATTTATTTTTGAGAGACAGAGAGAGACAGATCATCAGTAGGGGAGGGGCAGAGAGAGAGGGACACTCAGAATCGGAAGCAGGCTCCGGGCTCTGAGCTGCCAGCACAGAGCCCAACGCGGGGCTCGAACCTACAAACTGTGAGATCATGACCTGAGCCAAAGTCGGACGCTCAACCGACTGAGCCACCCAGGTGCCCCAAATGTTTATGTATTTTTGAGAGAGAGAGAGAGAGAGAGAGAGAGAGAAAGAGAGAGAGCATGAGTGGGGGAGGGGCAGAGAGAGAGAGAGACACAAAATCTGAAGCAGGCTCCAGGTGCTAAGCTGTCAGCACAGAGCCCTACATGGGGCTTGATCATGAACCACAAGGTGATAACCTGAGTCAAAGTCGTACACTTAACCAACTGAGCGATGCAGGCGCCCCTTGGATTGGATTGGTTGCAATGGGATTAGGAAAGTTGAAATGAAGACAGATGGAAAGTCCCTGAGGAAGCTGGGGACTTTGAATCTCTAAATTTTGAGGAGTTTGCTAGTGAAAGTGGCTTCTCCACCTCTTCTTCCTTCCCTCCAACTTACCCCTGCACTGCCTGAGAAAACTGTAATAGCCTCTACTACAGTAGTTTCCATGCAAGACAAAGCTGAGTCTCCTCAGGACCCAACCCCCACACCCTTTTTTGCATCCAGATCTATAAGAAGACACAGTCCCAGCACCCAGCAGGCCCTTAAAGGTGAAATGCAAAATGTCACCTATAAAGATATGTGCTATACTCCAGAAGAACTACTTGAGTTCTCTAATTAATACAGACATAAATCCAGAGTATAGGGTAGGAAAGGATAATAAGAGTATGGAAAAATGTTGGAAAAAACATAAAGTTGAATCAGGCCAAATTTATTGCTATAAGCTCACTAAATAGAGATTTTGCATTTAATGTTGCAGTATGGAGAGTTAGAAAGGACCATAATAGTTTGTTTGGTTGGCTGATACATGGACCAAAAAAGGTTGTCTACAATGAGTGAGTCAGAAATGCCAGACTTACCTTGGTTTAATGTAAAGAAAAGGCTCAAAGGCTTAGGGAGATTGTAATGTTAGAGTGGATTTGTCATTTAAGACTGCTCACCTACCCTAGGAGGGTCCAGGAAGACATACCTTCCACCACAACTGTGACATATAAATTCATGAGGTAACATTAGACCCTTGAAAATCTCCTCTCTAGAAGTCAGATCTTACAGTGGGAACTGCTATCATTGAATTAGGGAACCTAAATATGAGGGGAGTAATTGGATCCTGGAGGGGTGGCAATGCTCAACCACCAAAAGTGAGTGGGCATGGTTCACATAAGCTACAGTGGATTCAAAATACCAATCAGAACAGTCTAACTCATGTGGACTATACCATTTGCTAGTGAATTATGGTGTTCCTAGTAGTAAAATAGATAGGAAGCCCACTAAATTCTTACTTATCTGTATAAGCAGAAAAAGTTCTAGGTCACGTAAACAAAAGTCTAATCTGAACCAGAAAAAATCATCACCCTCAGTCAATTCCCAGACTTGAGCCAGTTTACATACCCATAACTCCTTGAGTGAAAGGGAGCCTGAATCTTCTTGAGACAGAATGCCAGTATAGTTTAAAACTCATACCGTTGGAGCACCTGGGTGGTTCAGTTGGTTAAGTGTCCAACTTCAGCTCAGGTCATGATCTCATGGCTAGTGAGTTTGAGCCCCGCATTGGGCTCTGTGCTGACAGCTCAGAGCCTGGAGCCTGCTTCAGATTCTGTCTCCATCTCTCTCTGCCCCTCCCACACACATGCACGTGCGCGCACACACACACACACACTCTCTCTCTCTCTCTCTCTCAAATATAAATAGACATAAAAAAATTAAAAAACAAAACAAAATTTATACTGTTTATCTTCCTCCCAGCCATTCCCAAAGAGACCTGTAGCCTTTTACCAGGGTAACTGTGAAATGGGGAAAGGAAATAATCAGACCTTTGGAAATACGGACACTGGCTCTAAACGAACACTAATTCCATAGACCAAAATGTTACTGTGGTCCACAAATTATGGAAGTCAGGTGTTCAATAAAGCTTTAGCTCCAGTCTATCTCACAGTGGGCCCAGTGGGCACCTAGACCCATCCAGTGTTTATTTCCCATTTTCCAGAATACAAAACTGGAATAGATACACTAAGAAATTGGCATAATTCTCACATTGGTTCCCTGATCATTAATAATTGGCTGCTATTGTGGGAAAGGTTAAGTGAAAGTCATTAGAACTATACCTACCTAGGAAAAATAGTAAACCAAAAGCAATGCTTCATTCCTGGAGGAACTGCAGAGATTAGTGCCTTCATAAAGGACCTGATAGAAGCCAAGAGTGGTGATTCCTACCACATCCCCATTTTCTGCCAATTTGGCCTTTGCAAAAGACAGATGGATCTAGAAGAAATACTGGATTATTTCAAGCTTAATCAAGTGCTTTACTAGATATGGTTTCATTGCTTGAACAAATTAACACATCCCTTTGTACCTAGTATGTAGCTATTGATATGGCAAATGCCTTTTTCTCCATATCTGCTGATGGGGACCACCAGAAACAGTTTTCTTCCAGCTGGTAAAGCTAGCAATACCTTCACTATCCCACCTCAGGGGTATATCAACTCTCCATCCCTCTGCCATAATTTAGTTCACAGAAATTTGATCACCTTTACCTCCATAAAATATCATACTGGTCCATTATATTGATAACATTATACTGATTGAACCTAGTAAATGAGAAACAACAACTACTCTGGACTTATTGGTAAGACATTTACTTGTCAAAAGGTAGAAAATAAATCTGAAAAAAATTCAGAGGCCTTTTACCTCAATGAAATTTCTAGGGATTCACTAGTATAGAGCATGTCCTGAAAGCTCTTCGAATTGAAGGATAAGTTGTTGTATCTAGGTCCTCTTACAACAATGCAGAGGCACAATGCCAGTGAGCCTCTTTGGATGTTGGAGACAACATATCCCTCTTTTGGGTGTGGTACTTAAGCCCATTTACTAGTGACTGAACAAGCTGTTCATTTTGACCAGGGACCAGACCAAGATAAGAATCTGCAATAGGACAAGGTTGCTGTGCAAGCAGCTCTTCCACTTGGGCCATATGGTCCACAGATCCAATGGGACTTGAATGTCAGTGGCAAATAAGTATGTTGTTTAGAGCCTTTGGCATGTCTCTATAAGTGAGTCACAGTGCAGACCCTTATGATTTTGGTTCAAAGCCCTACCAACCTTGCCAAATAATTATTCTCCTTTGAGTAACAGCTCTTGGCCTGATACTGGGACTTAGTAGAGACTTAATGCTTTACCATGGACCACTAAGTTATCATGTAACCTGAGATGGCCCTCAAAAAGTAAGTGTTACCTGATCTAGCAAGCCATAAAGTTGGGCATGCACAGTAGCACTCCATTATCAAATGCAAGAGGTATATATACGATCTGGCCTGAGCAGGCCCTAAAGACACAAGTAAATTATATGAAGTGGCCCAAATGCCCATGGGCCCCCTTCCTGCTACACTGCCTTTTCTCTCCCAGCCTGCTCCTATGGCCTCTTGGAAAGTTCTCTAGGACCAGTTGACAGAGGAAGAAAAGACTCAGGCCCAGTTTACAGATCGTTCTGCATGATATGCAGGCATCACCCAAAATGTACAGCTGCAGCACTGTAGTCTCTTTCTGGGATATCTCAGAGGATAGCGATGATGGGAAATCCTCCCAGTGGGCAGAACTTCAAGCAGTTTACCTCATTGTTCACTTTGCTTAGAACAATAAATGGACAGAAATATCATTATATATTGATTCATCGGTTGTGTGGCCAATGTTTTGGCTAGATGGTCAAGGATTTGGAAGGAACATGATTAGAAAACTGGTGGCAGGGAAATTTGGGGAAGAGGTATGGGAATAGACCTTTCTGAATGGGTAAAACAACCATGAAGATATTTGTCACATGTGAATATTCACCAAACGTTTACCTCAACAAAAGAGGATTTTAATAATCAAGTGTATAATATACCCATTCTGTGGATAACAGTCAACTGCTTTCTCCAGCCACTCTTTTTATCCTCCAAGGGACTAATAAACAAAGTAGCCATGGTGGCAAGCATGAAGGATTTGCATGGGCTCAGCAACATGAATTTCCATTCATCATGGCCAACCTGGCTACTGCCGTGTACCCAATCTGTCAGCAGTAGAGACCACCACTGAGTTCCCAGGATGGCACCATTCCCTAGGGTGATCAACCAGAACCTGGTGACAGGTTAATTACATTGGATCACTTCCATCGTGAAAGGAGCAGCATTTTGTTCTCACTGAAATGGACTTTCACTCTGGATATAGATTCGCCTTCCCTGCATGCAATGCTTCTGCCAAAACTACTATGCGCATTGGCTTATAAAATGCCTTATCCACCATCAGGTTACCTCAAACAGCATTTTTTCTGAGCAAGGGACTCATTTCACAGACAAAGAAGTGTACCAATGGGCACATTCTCATGGAATTAAGTGGTCTTACTATGTTTCCCATAATCCCAAAACAGTTTTCCTGACAGAATGATGGAATGGCCTTTTGAAGACTCAGTTACAACATCAGCTGGTAATACCTTGTAGGATTGGGGCAAGGTTCTCTAAAAGGCTGTATATACTCTAAATCAGCATCCATATATGGTATTGTTTCTCCCATAGCCAGGATTCATGGGTCCAGGAATCAAGGGGTGGAAATGGGAGTGGTACCACTCACTTTTACCCCTAGCAACCCACTAGGAAAACTTTTGTTTCCTGTTCCCATGACCTTATGCTAGAGGTCTTTGTTATGAAGGGAGGAATGCTTCCACCAGGAGACACAACAATTATTCCATTGAACTGAAAGTTAAGACTGTTGCCCAGCCACTTTGAACTCCTCATGCCACTGAATCAACAGGCAAAGAAGAGAGCTACTGGGCTGATTGGGGTTATTGATCCAGACTACCAAAGAGAAGTTGGGATGCTACTCCACAATGAGGGAAAGGAAGCATATATCTGGAAAACAGGGGATCCCTTCATGTGTCTTTTAGTATTACCAGGCCCCATGATTAAAGTCAATGGAAAATTACAAGAACACAATCTAGGCAAGACTACCAATGGCTCATACCCTTTAGTTGTCAAGGTTTGGGTCACCCCACCAGGTAAAGAACCATGATCAGCTGAAGTGCTTCCTGAAGGCAGAGAATACAGGATAGAAGAAGGAAATTATAAATACCAGCTTAGCCACATAACCAGTTATAGTAATGAACACTGCAATTGTCATGAGGATTTCTCCTTATTTTTTATGAATATGTTTGTGTATGTGTGTGTAATCATATATGTATATGAATATACATACCTACATACATAGAAAATTTCTTTGTCTTCTCTCTTGTTCCCTTATCATATAACATAAGTAGTGTTAATTTTAAATCATAGTACATAAGCTACAGGATATCAAGAAGAGTAAACTTTACTCAAGGACCTACTTCTTCTGGGGAAGGGGTTTGTACATTTTGTGTTATATTCAGGATAGCTCTATCATGTTAGGTGGAATGATAACCTTGTAATTATATTTATTTGGAGATTAAGTATGGATTAAGAAGATGCTCCTGGATGGCTAAGATGACAAAATGTGGACTGTGATAGTTTTATGTGTCAACTTTACTGGGATACAGAGTATCTAAATATTTGGTCAAACATTATTCTGGATGTGTCTGTGAGGATATTTTCAGATGAGATAAATATTTGAAACAGAAGACTGAGTAAAGTAGATTGCCCTCCCTAAAGTGGGTAGCCCTCATCCAATCAATTGGAGGCCTGAATAGAAAAAAAGAGGCTGAACATCTCATACGTAATGGGGAGCTCCACTTGCCTGACTACCTTGAACTGGGACATATGTCTTCTCCTGCCTTCATACTGGAACTTCCACCATTGGTTCTTCTGCATCCCTAGCCTGCCAGCTATAGATCTAGAGACTTCTCAGTCTTCATAATTATGTGAGCCAATTCCTTATAAAAATCTCTCTTTCTCTCTCAATAGATAGATGATAGATAGATAGGTAAGATAGATACTTTGGGTTTTATTTTTCTGGAGAACCCTAATGTAGTTGACATCTCCATTTGGATGGATAGCCTTAACATGACCAGAACATAAATTATTTTTTGAATTCACAAATTTGCATTTTGCTAAAGGCACTGACATCTGTTTAGTTGCTCAACTCATGATGTCATGATGCTGGGTTTCACTTTGATCCCCCTCTGTGTCATTCCCTCCAGCTCATCCCAACTATAGACCACATCTGACAGCCTTCATCATTAACACTGCTTCCATCATAGTCCAGGATCCTCTGTCTCTTGTACTTCTGCAAAATCCTCCTCCAGGTACCCCTTTCCCTGGTGGAGACACTGCTTACTTGTTAAGACTCAAGACTCTAGAGTCAGAATGCTCCACTACTTACTGATTGTTATTGAACAAGTGGCTTGACTTCATGTGCCTCAGTTTTCCCATCTCCAAAATGAAAATAAAACCTCATGAGGAGGTTATGAAGATGAGAGAAGAGTATACATTTAAGGGCTTAAAACAATGTCTAGGATAAAATAAGCACTCAAATATTAGCTATTAACATAATAATTATTCATTTACTACTTTATTACATGTATGTATGTGTTTCTCAAAGACATTCTCTCCCTAGATAGTCAGAATAATCATTAAAAAAAGGGAGCGGGCATGACTTAGACCTACTGTAGTGATCATTTTGCAATGTATACAAATATTGAATCATTATGCTTTATACTTGAAACTAATATAAGATTATATGTCAGTTATGCCTCAATTTTTTAAATGCAGAATATAATGTGAATATGTAATGATGTCATTGCTCTTGGCTACTCATAGATGAGGCTTGACCACAACTAAGAAAACCTTGATACACATATGAACAATAAATATTCTGAAAAGGAGTGGAGAAAGAAGTGGCATGATTCCCCTGCCAAAAATCCTCAACTTCACATTAACTTTGCAATATGATAAAAGTTGGTTATTGCTGCCTACTTTGCATATTTTAATTAATGACTACTCTTCCCAGTTTGTGACATACAATTTGTTCTTTGTGTTTAGGAGTCCAGGTTCCAGCAGGAACCTTATATACACTCCAAAGGGTGACTGAAGGAACTTCACAAAGACCTAGACGGGGTTAAAGGTCTCGGAGGCTTTGAAGGACCCAAGGACTTTTAACTGTGGCAGTAGCAGAGTGATAATACCACTAGTCCTGGAGGGACAAAAGTAAAAATAATGGTCACCAGAATTGGAGCCCTAAGAAAGAAGCCACTGACAAGAAGTATATATATGTCTTTAGGCAGAGAGAAAAAGCCACTATCAAATCATAGCCTGGTTGGGTGTGGGAGTTCAGAAAAAAAATTCTATCTTCTTTCCTCCTTTTGCCTTTTGAGCTCCATCTAGTGTTTCTCATTGGTTAAACTCACCTGGAAGCCAAAAGGCAAAAATAGCCCAGATTATATAGTCTGAGAGGTGAGCCTACTGGTACACAGAAGAGCGGAAAGTATATATGTAAAGGTAAATGCAAAATTTCCAGTACAATTCATCACTGTTGTCCTCAACATCCTCTCCTGTCCTTTATCTGTATGAAAAATGCATGTACCTTGAAACAGAAGGTCCTATATCCATTGTATTGACCATGGGTATGATGCCAATTCAGTTACACCTACCTCGAACCTAAATTGTAAAATTAGTTACCACCATTGTTTTTCAAATGTAGCAGAAGAAGGAAAGGAAAAGAAACAACTAATGTTCAAACATAGTTCTGTTAAATTAAGCACTGAGTTTCCTGGGTGCTTTTTAAACTACCACACCAACAGATACTTCTTTGTACTGTCCAAAGTGACTGGCCTCAATTACCAAGGAGAAATTGGGTTGCTGCTACACAGTAGGGGCAAGAAAGGCTATGTCTAGAACCAAGGGATTCATTGGAACACACCATAGTACCTCCAAACACAGAAATGCTGGTCAGTGGAAATAGTGGTGACCCAATAAATACAAGACCACTAAGGATTTTTATCCTCTAGGACAAGGATATTTGATTCGCCTCATCAGGTAAAAATTCCCAACGAGCCAAGGTTATGGCAGAGGGTAAGGAATACAATACAATTGATGTTATGATTATCAACATAGGCCTGTGACCAGCTACAGAAGCAGAACTGCAGCAACCTCCGATTTCACAGAATTCTGACTTCGGTTCCCTGGTGGAAGTGGATACTCTCTTGGATTCTAGGATCTCCAAAACCACTCAGCCCAAGGCTTTAAGGAGAGGAAATAATTCCTTAGGTGGAATATTAAGTAAAATGTAAGAGAGGCAATTCCCATCCCCATATCTCAAACTTGAAGAGTATAGTGCCCAATGGATTAAACAACCTGCTCTATAATGTTCTTCCTTCAGTCTTTACACAGCTGGCTTCTTATTTCCAGACTCAGCTCAAATGTGACCTCTTCAAAGAGGTCATCCATGACCACCTGTTTTCTAAAGTAATGCATTCTCCCCACCCTTACAATCACACTCAGTCTTAGGTATGTTTTATTTCCTTCCTAGCATTTCATATATTCTGAAATTATTTTTATCTCCTTGTTCATTCTATTTCTTCCTCACTCCAATAAGCCTATGACTCTGTCTTATTTATTCAATAGCTAGAACAGTGCCTGGTATATAAAAGATGCTCCAAAAATACTTTTTTTTTAAATTTTTTAATGGTTTATTTATTTTTGAGAGAGAGAGAGAGAGAGAGAGAGCAGGGGAGGGTCAGAGAGAGAGGGAGATACAGAATCTGAAGACAGGCTCCAGGCTCTGCGCTAGCCGTCAGCACAGAGCCCCACGCGGGACTCGAACCCACAAACCGCGAGATCATGACCTGAGCCGAAGTCGGACGCTCAACCGACTGAGCCACCCAGGCGACCCCAAAAAATACTTTTGAATAACATAAGGACCGATGGCCTCTAAGAACATAAGGGAAGAGGGAACCACATGCCAGAAGATTCCTAGAGAAAGAGTCCTTTCACTACACAGAGAAACTCAAAAGTATAGTTCTAGAACTGGCAAGCACATTCTGAGATATTCTGTGATTATTCATACTCTCTATTTTAAAGTGACAATGATGGCATATGGATTCAGAAGGGAAATGTTTAAGTAATGCTTGGATTTAATTATGGGAACAAAAAAATGGATTTGGGGCAGTAAAGAACACTAGATATGACCCATATTGGCCCTTGTATAGCCTTTCTTTCAAAGAGGCAAAATACAGTTTGGAATGGGTAGTATGATAAGGACTTGCTTACATTACTAGGACTGTGAAGAAATTTGTGAGGTCCATGAGGACTGTGACTTATTCCTTTCTATCATGCCATCATGATTAACAAATCTACTGAAAGTAAGAACGGGAGGTGGAAGGGTTTGAGAAACTTTGTGAAATGCTTCTGCATCAATATCACAGAAGCAAAGGCAGGCTTTACACTCAGCAACCAAATGCCACCGTGGAAAATGTACCATCTGAGGTAACCTTTCATTTCCTTGGGAGGCAAGTGACAGACCACAATGCTGTAATTTCTCATCCATTTAACTAAACAATCCCAATCCTGTTGTGCTTATTTGGACCGGAGACATAGAGTGGATGTGTCTGTTCCCAATTATTAATTCACTAACTGGACTTAGGAACAATTTGGGAAAGGGGACCATGGCCCATATCACATCAATCACAGATCTAAAACACACACACACACACACACACAGACACACACACACGTACCCTAGTTTATAAATCACAGGCCCTCTGAGGACCCACAGGACATCCCATGTGTTGGATGGTATTTCCGAAAGCTCTGAGAAAGCTGAAAATCATACACAGGCAAGCAAGTCCCTGCTGAATACACATCTGAGGAGCTGTGCATGCATTGTTTATTCCAGCAACTTTATGGAATAAATCACACAAAACAAATTAGTTTCAGATGGTAAGATATGAATAGCTGATGTACAGTATAAAGGAAAGTGAACTCCCACTTTTGACCCAACTACTTCCCATGTCAAGCATCTCAGAATCCAGATACAATTCATGTTGAAAATGCAATGGAGATCAGAAAGTTAATAATTGGTGAAGATTGGAGATTTTAAAAAGCAATCTATACGTATTGTTAACTCATTGTATTGTCTTACAATTTTTTAGTTGTTTTACGTCAAACCATGGGTAAAATTGAACCTATCCTTTTTTCTTCCCTTCATATGGGTAATAATAAAAAGTAAATCTCTTTGTGACATTTCTTACCTGTACAGTAATTCCATAATAGATTCGAATCAACACACACTTAAATACCTCACTGCATAGCACACTGGGATAGTCTTTTGCTTTCCTGAAAGAGACATAATATCTTTTTCCCCCTACCAATCTTTTTTTTTTTTTAATGTTTAGTTTTTATTTTTGAGACAGAGACAGCACGCAAGCAGGAGAGGGACAGAGAGAGAGGGAGACACAGAATCCGAAGCAGGCTCCAGGCTCCGAGCTTTCAGCATGGAGTAAGACACAGGGCTTGAACTCATGAACCATGCGATCATGACCTGAACCTAAGTCAGACGCTTAACCAACTGAGCCACCCAGGCACCCAATCTTTTTTCTTTTTAATTAGCTTAGTAAAATTGACTTGTTTTGATGTATAGTTCTATGAATTTTAGTGCATGTATATAGACATAGAACCACCATTGCTCTTCAGGGTACAGAACAATTCTATCACCCCCTAAATTCTCTGGTGCCACTAATTAATAAACTCATACCTTTAACCACTGGCAAACCACTGGTCTGTTCTCTGTCACTATGGTTTTATCTCTTCAAAAATATCATATAACCTTTGTCCTGTAACTTTTCACTCATCTAAATGCTGTTGAGATTCATCCAAATTGTTGCTTGTCTTAATAATTTGCTCCTTTTTGCTTCTGAGTAGTATTCCACTGTACGAATGTATCAGTTTCCTTATCCATTCACCCACTGAAAGATACTTGAGTTTTTCTCAGTTTTGGGGCAATTATGAAATGAACTGTTATAAACATCTGTGTACGAGTTTTGTTGTGAACATAGCTTTCACTTCTCTTGGGTAAAATACCTCGGAGTGGGATTACTGGGTCACATGATACATGTATGTTTGACTTCATAAGAAACTTCCCAACCTTTTCCACAGTGGCTGCACACAATATCTTTTTCATAAGTAAAATAATAAAAACTATTAAAAGTGACCCCCTGATAACTTGCTCATTCATGTCTAGGTGATTACAACAATGTTATTCACCATGATAAAATATTGTCCCTAAAATAATCAGATGCATTTGACTTCTTTTTCTTTCTTTCCGTTTTTAAGGCATCAATCAAGTGTTTAATACTTTAACATGATGTTTTAAATAAAATTAAATGCTTGAACGTTGTAGCAATTTAAAGCCTGAGGAATCTACTAATAAACAAGGAAATTTTAATGAGAGTGGGAGAACTGGGGGAAAGTTTTCATCACAGCTAAGTTTGAGCAGTTTAACCCAATGTCATATGCATGAAGTCCAATTTTCAATTCACAAATAAACCTCCCCCTCCCTTCCTCCAAAAACGTCCACCCTAGGCTAATTACAAAAGAAGAAAACGGAACATGAGCTCCAGCCAGAAAAGATTCACAGCTGCCACTCTTTAGTTGCTACTTTAATGGAAAACACATGTGCAAGATACCACCCAGGAGACAACTGTGCTCTGACAGAAGGAACGTCACCAGAAAATGAGCCACGTGAGAGGACTTATTCTCCTGGATAGGCTGAACCCAGAAAGAAGTTTGATAGTATTGTTCTTATATAAATATGTGCTGGTCCAAAGATGAGATGCTGGGACAGAAATTAATCTGTAGCAACCAAGTTGAAAGGCAGTGATGTAAATTAGCCCTCAACAATTCTCTCTGCAATAAGTTTACCATCAGATTTGAGGAGTTCTTAGCAAAATTAACATGAGGAAAAATCCTGCAAAGGAATTGGAAGCCAGGGCACAATGATGAGTGTAATTATTAAATAGTACTATTAATACTATTTAATTAATACTATTAATACACATTAGCTGCCTCCTATTACAGATAGCCAGCACTGTTCCAAGTGCTGTATACACTTGGATATATATATATATATATATATATCCCTAATATATCATCATTCACATATATATATGAATCCCTAATATATCATCATTCATATATATGAATATATATATATATATATATATATATATATATCCCTAATTTACAGGGTAGGGATTATGCCCACTGCATTAGCTTAGGCTACCATAACAAAATACATAAAATGGCTTGAAAACAGGAATTTCTCAAAGTGCTGGAGAAGAATGAGATCAAGATGCCAGCCATTTAGATTCTTGATGAGACCTCTCTTCCTAGTTTGCAGATGGCCACCTTCTTGCTATGTCCTCACATGGTGGAGAAAGAGAGGCTGTGAGCTCTCTGGTCTCTTCTTATAAGAAGACTAATCCCATCATGAGGTGCCACCCCCATGGCACCAAAGCCTAATTATCTCCCCCAAACCCCAACTCCAAATACCATCATATTTGGGTTAAGACTTCAATATATGAGTTTAGGGGGAATACAGGTGAGACCATAGCATTCACTTTACAAATGAATGATGTTTTGAGAGGTTATGGAGTTTACGATGGATCATTCAGTCAGCAGTCACTGGAACTTGAATCCAGGGCTGTCTGATTCTGGAAAATAATATCTACTATTTATTGACTGCCCATTAAGGTCTGGATGAATCTACACAATATCTTTAATCTTCCCAGAAAATCTTCCAAGTCAGTATTCTTCCCATTTACAAATACAGAAACTCTGGCCTAACTCAGGAACCATCTGAACCTAATTTATTGCACATAATGTATCCTAGTGGTTTTAAAAGTGTTGTCCTCAGACCAGCATCATTGCCATATTTACATGGAAACAAAATAGAAATGCAACTTTTTGGGCAAAACAACAAATCTACTGAATCAGAAACTCTGGAAATGGTGTCTACGATTTCTCTATCAACATGACTTCTAGGTGATTCTGGGTCATGTTCAAGTTTGAGAACCATTTGTTTCATAAATTTATTAGAATAATTAATATATTCAAAACTCAATAATAAGTAGTATATCTGAGATTCAAATACAGGTCTATTTAGTGTCAAAGCCTGTGGTCTTTTGCTAAACGATACTGCCCCATCTCAACCTTATCAAAGGAAGATCTTGAAGGTTTTGAACATATTTTAAATGAAGTGTGACTACAGAGCATAATTCTGAATTTTGCTTTACCACTATAATGCTAATCAGTTCTCCTACCTACAGTAATGTGATATAGGGAAATGTCAGAAGGACATTCCTGAAAATTGACAATGATGCATTCCACTGATCAAAAAACACCTTGTGGTATAAACTAGGAAACCAAGCTTTGTGAAATTTTAATTTGGGCTTGACAATTTTGTATCCCATTTAGAGAAAATGAGAAATAATCTAGTATAGGAAACAGTACAGAACAAAGTTACTTTTTTAAAAAAGTGAAGTTCATACCCCTTTGATTTATTTTTTAAAAACTATGTTTAATTCATCTAATCTCCATGAAGTTGTGACATAGTTACACCATTTTTCCTTCTGAGGAACAAGAGCATTCTGAAAGACTGTATAGTTTACAGAAAGAGATAGAAGTCTGACTATAATGGAAATGGCTAATTTTCGGAGAGAGGTAAATAAAGGAGCTTGATCTTATATCAAAGGCCTTTTAAAATCATTTGAAAAGCCAAAGCATTTTGATAGAGGTTATTGCCAATACAATTTTGATCACCTACACCTGTGATCAATATCACCTCTAAAACATTTTATTAATATTAATGAGCATTGCTAGTCCTGCTGTGTTTTACATGCAGTAAAGCTCCTTTAATCATCACAAACATGTGAGATCAGTTCTAGGATAATTCCCATTTCACAGATGAGGGAATTGAGATAGAGACAGGTTTAGTAACTTGCCAGATTAAGCCTATTAAATCATATTTGCTGGACATTCGTTCAGACATGGATGCTTGACTCTGGATGGATGGGCTCAATGTTGCTCTGTATCTGGATTAGTTCCAAAGGCCCATCTGTGAGGCTGCCTGAGCCCTGGGGTGGGACAGTGATAGCCTTGGCACTCCATCTGGATAGAGTGAAGAAAAGCAGCAGTGTGATGCTGCAGGAGATCTGACAGTCCCCTCGCCCTAGTGAGAGATCTAAGACCTATACTTATCTAAGCGATAAAGGGACAGACTGGGAACTATAAGTCTATTGGCCGGTTTGTTTTCCACTTGATTCTTGAAAATAAACCTATTAATCATTTAGTTTGTGGTTTTCATAATTTCACTGACTCCTAACACGTTTGAGTCAATGAGGCGAGGATTAGCATGATCTGTGAACGTTCAAACTTCTCATATGGAAGAGGAATTGAAATCCCTTAAAAACGTATCACCAGCCAGCAGAATGACATTTGTGTTTTTCTGCTTCAGAGTTGTAAATGGATGTGACTTACACCCTAATTGGGAAAGACTTTATGTGATTTATAATAGCAGATATTCTTTTAAGTAAACTTCCCATACTCTTTTATTCCATCTACCAAAAACAAAAGCTGTTTTCAGCAGAGCATGTGGAGGTGAAAAGGGCTTTCCAAAGAAATAATTGTGTGTGATTTTTTATTCTGTCCTGATTTGGGAAGTTCATCTGAGCCTAAGATCATCGTGTGCAGCTGACAGGAAGTTTGCTTGATGGCTTTTGCCTTTCACACCCCTGCTCTTTTTTATCTAAACAGACAGATTTCCCACTTTCATACTTTTCTTCCCCTCCTTCCTTCCCTACTCGCACACCATCACTCTGCCCATCCACTCTGATTCTATTCACTGACACCAGAAGGAACCCTCTGGGAAGCGAGGGAAAGGTTCTATAACATCCAGGAGGGGCTTTTAGTGCAGTAATTAATTAATCTGTTGTCACTGCATGCTATGTTCAGACTCCTCTAAAACTGTACGTTGAGAGCCTCCTATTTTGAGCCTCTGTTTTGCTCCTTTGTAAGCATTTGAACTTATTCAATGTGCTGGGAGTTTCAGGTAGAGCAAAGACCCAGTCCTTGCCCTTAAGGAGCTCATGCTTGCCTGGGGAGAGGTAAGTGGGTTTGTGGGTAACAAAGCTCTCCCTTGTTTATCTGACCCAAACAGATTCATTTAGAGGGCAATTTATCTTAAAACCCTGTATGAAGAAGGTCCTGTCAGGCATCAAATTCATAAATCTCTTGGGTCAAGAATGGTAAGATTTCTGGTGTAAAATGATGAGTTTTGGAATCAGACCCATTTAAGTCCAAATCCCAACCCTACCTTGGACAAGCTACTGAGTCTCATAGAGTCTTAGTTCTCTGTACTATAAAATGGGAATGAAACCTGCCTCAAAAGTCTGCATGAGGATTAAATGAGAAAATGTCATACAAAGCACCTGGCATAATTCCTAGTACACAATAAAGGTTTGTTTCCCTTTTCTTTTTCCTCCCCTCTTCCCAGACCTCACAGGAAGAGGGGTGTGGCCTCTTTAATGAGACGACATGAAAGAGGCTCTAATAATATCAGACCCTTCTACATCACCTGCTATGTCCCAGGCACCATTCTAAACACTTTATATATTTTAACTCATTTAATTCTTCCCCCCAAAATGCTATGAGATAAGCATTGTTATTATCATCTCTATTTCATAAATGAGGAAACCAAGGCATAGAGATTGCCAAGTAACTTGCCAAGGTCATACACACTGTGATTCATATCCAAGTTATCTAGCTCTTAACCATCATGCTTTCAGGAGGCAGATCATGAGAAAAAAAGCTAACTGCAGCTAGAATCTGAGTATACAAACCGGCAGTCCTCAGATAATGGGCTCTATTTGTTTGGCAGTATTCTAAAAATCAAGAGAGTCCACGTTAGAGCCCGTATTTCTGACTTCTCTCAAAAAAAATTGGAATATCTGGCAATATGCAGCCATCCTTGTGACAATAAGCCACTCACTGGTGACCACTCTCTGGATTAAACACATGTTCTCTAGTTCAACAGTTACCAGTGTTCACAGTTTTATTAGGTAGGCCCGGCTTCACTTCTGACCTGCACGTGCATTTGTGCTTGTGATCCAGAATTAGGCAATGCACTAAACATACTCTTGCCCATAACAACACAAGAACTATGTTCAATAATGCACACCCAATGGTCAAAATATTTGAACGACATGAAAGAACAAATGAATGCAGGAAAGTAGTCTGAGTAAAAAGCAATCAACAATCAGGTTCAAATCACAACCACTTATTTATGCTTGGTTTAGCCTTTGAGCCATATGTGCAAGACTGGTACACATCTCCACACCTAAACCAAAAGCAAAAACTGCAGGTTTCCTTTTAGACCATGGGGCTAAGAACCATTTGCCTTCAATATTAAAAATGCCCTTCTTTGTTTCGCATGTCTAGACAAGGTAGTTTAAATTTTCATATACTACTTAATTCAAACAAAAACTTCTAAACCATTTTCTTCTTCTTTTAGCTCTTGAGGCCTTAGTGATTGGCATGATCTTGGAGAACAGAAAGATATATAGCAAAACTCTTCTAGAAACCTGGAAGATGTTGGGGAGGAGAAGGCACAGAACCTTTTCTGTATAAGCCTATGAGAGAAAAGGAATCACTTCAATTTACAAGGAAAGAGACTGAGACTAAAAAACTATCCAACACCACACAGCCAGCTGACCCAGCATATTCTGAGCTGAGTCTATGTTCTTCCTAAGACTTAATACTACCTTTCTCAGAGCCTATCAACCTAAAAATCATGTTTAAAGAAGTGATCTATAGTATCACCATTTGTACCAAAATGATATCACACACCCTGTATTTAAAAGTCTTCCTAACAGATCTATCTTTTCCCAAGAGGGAGTTCTAATATTATTCATCAATAACCCTGGCTTTGAAACATCTGAATTGTTTTTTGTTTCACCTTCTCAGTTTTATTAAACTGAGATCAAAATAAACCTCATTTTTTTTTACTAGTTTATAATCATTTTATTATGAACCTGCAGTAAGGCTTGTTATATTTACACATCACTAAGTGAAATTTTTAAAAACCATTTTCCTCCTCTAATCTCTCCCATCCTGCTTTCTTAGAAGTACACAAAGCATTTCAACCACTCCCAAATTCCCTCCTGATACCCTTAATGATTCTGAAATATTTTGTTATTCCCCAAACACCGCCCTAAAGACAAATCACTGGACTCCAGGCTCTTTACACTGCCAAGTTGAATACAGTTCAAATGTTCTATCTAACCAGATTCTAACTTACAACAAAGACACATATAGTAGATGATGTGTAAGATATTCCGAAAATACCAAGGCAACAGGAAAAAAATCTCTGTCATCAAGTGGTCCTCCAAGAATTTCTTATAACCTGAAATAATCATTTTGATTAGGACCCTATAACCTGGTCATAACACATATGTTTATATCCTAATAACTAATAACATAAGTCAACTTTCATCTTAGTAATGTATAACTTAAGATTTCTCAATTAATACTACAAAATGTATGATTGTTTCTCTAAACATGAGAGCATGCACAAGAACTTGAGGAGGAAAAAAAACAAGGAAAATAAAAATATCCCGCTAAAATAAAAATTTTTAATAAAATGTTGAGTCATTTAAAATACAACCTTGCTTTTTAATTAAACCATTCCACAGCATGGCATAAATGTGAAAATAGGACACAGAAAAGGCATTTTCCAAAATAATACGGGACCCACTAGAAATTTCTTTTAGGTTAAAAAATGTGACCCTTGGAAGAACAGTTTTCAGAATGACCAAAGTGTAACCAGGCATCTTTTCCACTAGAAGCTTCATCAAATGACACACTTCCCCTTACCTCAAAGTTTTGATTCCAAAACCAGTTCTTGCCCAAGTTTATTGGGAGTTTTGTCAAACTTTGAGCCAATCTCACTTAGAAGATCTTTGGAAGCATTTAAAGTTTAAGGTAAAATCTCTTACTATTTTCAGAACCATATCAACATAAAAGGAAACTATGTCAAGCTACATAAAAATGATTGAATTTGTTTTTCCAACTGTAAACTCCTTGAGGCAAGGATTCTCCTTTTTTCCATCACTATTGTATTACTTGCATCTAGAATAATGCAGAGCACATAGAAGATACTTAATAAATTCAGTGCTTACATTAATAAACTGAAAAATTCTCACAAGATTGATCGGACAATTCTACAAACCTCTCAGGAGCCCTACAATTTTCAAAGCACAATCTTCAGTTCACCAACCATAAAGCCACCTGACCTGAAAGAAATCCCAGAAACTGAACAATAGTTCGCTCTGTTCATTAACTCACAGATTTATAGAGTTTTAGAGCTAATGGAGATATTGGAAACTGCCTTTGAACTCTTTTCTTTGACATAAGAGGAAAGTGAAGTCTAAGGTCTCAGGTTAAGTGACTTAGCCTTGATTATCAGCTGAGAGGTGTCAAAGCCCTTCTTGTTATTTCCTATATCTGCCTCTCCACTTCCCAGAAAAAGTACTTGTAGACTTGAAGATTTTATCTTTAATATTCTCCCAGAAATCGCATATGGCTTCCCCTTGAGCTGTGGTGGAAGGGGCCACAATTTTAATATAATCTACCAATAACCAGAGGTTTTACTCAACTGCAAAACAGGAGTTGACTGACTTACAGGGTCTTGCTTTGGGGGAAAGATCTGTTGAGTCCATCTGAAAACCTGAAATGTTTTAATACTCTTCCATTATTTCATGAAGAGCTCAGGGGCTGGGGGGTGGGGTGGATACTGTTGTTCCCATCCCGCATGTATTGAGACAAAGGAGCAAAAACCTTCAATGTGGCCACAAGAGGGCAGCTACAACATTTCCTCCTTGATCTTTGCAGTTCTAAACCAGGACAAATGACATTTCAGGGCCCAGCCTGCCATAGATCACTGATAGTACCTTTCAACTGAATCCTCAATATGTCACAAAACATTCTCTCACGGTGTTTATTGGGACTTTTTTGTTTTGTTTTTAAACAAATTATTTTCCAACTTCTTTCCAGATCTAGAGAGCCCTCTTTTAGAACTCTGTGCCAAGAGGACCGTCTACAAAGATCTTTGGAGACCAATAAATCATTAGGCTAATTTGGAAACCCACAGAAGATGTTTTATTTTAATTATGTTTGACCCCAGATAAAAATAAAAACAATAACGATCATTTGATTCCTCTACACTTAATAAAGCTTGTCCTAAGTGCTTTACAGTATTTGCCAAGTATTTGCCTCATCTCATAGCCATCATTTGTCATTCTCATTTTTGTGATACCCTGAAATCTTTCAAGTCAAAATTTATTGTGGAATTTTGTCACTGAACTAAACAGTGGGAGGTCTGCAAACAAAAAGCAGAGATTAGTGATAGCTAAATTCCATATCCTTGTAGTTCTACACAAACATAAAGTCAACTTTACTTCACTTCTTAGATGAATAGAGTTGGGAGTTAATTTGAAAAGTAAATGCTAGGTTACATTTTTAAATTGTGTGTGCATTTGTGTGTGCATGTGGGTACTCAATAATAATTACTGATAGCTACTTTGGATGTGTACTACTTTGAATTTGTACACAGGTAGGAATTTCCTTCAAGTTTTTTGTGGGGCTTTCCCTAACCATCCTATTTTAAATCGAACCCCTCCCAATTACCACATATCCTATCCCCGTTATCTGCTGTAGTTTTCTCTATGGCATTTATCAACATCTGTCATACTTTATATTTTACTTGGTTTCTGTGAGTCTCCTCCTCCAACACCCTCTCCCCTACTGGAGCAAAAGCCCTATGACAAAGGACATTTTGTCTCTTTTGTCTATTGCTATATTCTCCAACCTAGAACAGTGCTTAGAACATCATAAGAACTCAGTAACTCAGCAGCTTGGTGAAACCACACACACACACACACACACACACACACACACACAAAACAAAAAAATGGGACAATGTTACTACAAACTGATATTTTAAAATCTTCAGTCGTGCCTAATTTGTAGTACATTTAAATGTACTACATTTAAAGACCTCCTTTAAATAGATTACAACCCACTTAATCAGAATTGAAGCATATTTCTTAAGCAGGTATCTTAAACAATACTTGCATTCACAATGATTGCTGAGAGTATACTCTTGAATGCTCAGATCAAGCCTGCTCTGAGCCTGATTCCCAGAAGTCAATTAAACCAGGATTGAATTTTCAGTGACCTTGATCCTTTAAGAGATATCACAGCATCACTTGAGCAAAGCAGTGACATAAGGAAAAGAGCAATAAGGAGCTCATAGTTCTAGTTCTGCCCTGGCCACTAGCTAAACAGGAGTAAGGCAGTTCATTTAAACTGTTAGTGCCTTCATCAACAAAAGAAAAGATAAAAACCATATGATCCTGTCGATAGATGCAGAAAAAGCATTTGACAAAATACAGCATCCTTTCTTAATAAAAACCCTCGAGAAAGTCGGGATTGAAGGAACTTACTTAAACTTTATAAAA
>CM053576.1:69724141-69890108 GCA_028646485.1 Cryptoprocta ferox | reverse complement strand
AATTAAAAAAATAAACTGTTAGTGCCTTAATATACCCATCCAAGAAAATGGATATAACACCATCCCAGCCTGTATCAAAGAATTTTGGAGTCTCATGAAATAGTGAAATGTGAAAGTATTTTGGTAAGTATGGAGTATTTTTCAAGTGCAAGATGATCTTAAAATCAGTGTTTCTTGCTCTCTGCTATGTAGTACCAACATTTGGTGTGGCCAAACAATTATATTTAATGGTTTAATGGACAGTTATAGGCTAGACGCAGTTCTATCAGTCAAGAGACATTTGTCAGGCCCCCCTTGGTATCCAGCCCCTACATCTTCTTCTTGCCACATCTGGGTATATTTGGCCCTGGCAGCTCTGCTCTATCCTGTCTCTAGAATATATTCTGATTGGAAACAGAAGGCATTTAAGGGACCTCTGGCCCCATAACAAAGAATTCACGTATGACACAGTACTCAGTCCAGCCCTGATCATGTGCTTCAATGCTGGTAACTAGGTGTCTTCCTTCTTTTCTGATGACAACCAGATCAGGAATTCACCTCCTCTTGGAAGTATTTTCAAGAGGCATTTGTCTTAATCCATTCAGGCTGCTATAACAAAATCTTTTAGACGAGATGGCTTATAAACAACAAAAATTAATTCCTCATAGTTCAAGATCAAAGTGCTGGCAGATTTAGTGTCTGGTGACAATGTACTTCCTGGTTCATAGCTGTCTTTTCATTTTGTCTTCACATGGGGTCTCTCTCAGAAGGATCCAGATCCCATTCATGAGGACTCCACCCTCACGACATAAACACCTCCCACAAACACCTCCCAAAGGGCTCCCACCTCCAAATATTGCCACAGTGGGGATTAGGTTTCAACATTTAATTTGGGAGGACACAAATATTCAATATATATTCCTGAATGAATGATAAAAGGCTTTATGCCCATGTTCCCCTAGGTTTAGAGCTCTGCCGGGCACTTGCCAATATTCCCTTCATATACAACACCTCTTACCTGCCGTCAGATTCCCTGATGCTGGCTGACCAATTAGCACTCAACACTCCTGAGATTCACCTGTTCCTCAACTCCTACCACTTTGTTTAACCACCTTTGGGATTTGTCACTGATTCCAGTCGAATCTATTAAGCCAACTGCTTGACTTATATGTTCTTGGCTGCTATATCCAGGGGACACCATGTTCTATTGCCACTCTGTACTCCCTCAGGACATCTAGAGTGGTTCATATTATCAGGGCCTGCCTCACTTGGTTCCTGATCCAGCTCATGCTTATCCCAGACTGCACGACCCTCATTACAGTTAACTGAAAGGATGCTATTTAGTCATGCCCATCATGGGCAGAGCCCTGAGAGTATACAAACAGGGCAAGAAATGCCTACCTTCAAAAAATGCTATGTTCCAAAAGTTTGTTTGTAAATAGGTTCTCTAGCACTTGAGGATGCATTTCCTGAGTCTTCATAAACAACTCACTTATTTTAATAGTCATTCCTTCAAAAATATTCCTTATCTCCCTACTTTGCACTAGTCACTGCTCTTGGCACTGGGAGACAAAGAGCAATGAGTCTCAGTCCCCCATTTCCAGAAGCTCACAGAATAACAAAGGAGACAGTGGTAGAAGTAAATAATATATCACAGTGCAGCATGTATAAAAATAGAGGACTGTCCACAGTACAGCGAGGACAAGAAAGAGAAGGTGATCCCTCTGCCTGGGCAGATCAACAAGGTTCCACAAAGAGACATTCCTGATGAGGCCTGAAGAATGAGGAAATGTGCACCAGGCAGATGAGTGGAAAAGGGTGTTCCTGGTATGTGACTGTCAGGCTGCCAGACCAACACCCAAGTGTCCATTTAACCCCTAATATAGCTCTGCCAATGCTGCAGCACTGTGAGAGACAGAAAAGGAACAGGTTTTTTTTGTAGGATGGTCTGGGAAAATGTGTTTCTGTTGGGAGATTAGTTCTAAAATCTTAAATAAGACAAAATTGGCCCTGGGCTCACGCCAACATACACACACACACACCACCACCACCACCACCACCACCACCACCACCACTCATCATGTGGGACAAGAAAGAAAAGCAATTCAGTGACAGAAACAGTAATTCTTGCACTTTCACTCTCTTGCAAAACACGAGCTGAATGCAAGGTCATGAGTAAAGCTTATTAGAGACTATACATAATACACAGGTCCATACCCCCAGGAGTTTAACAACTAGCTGTATAGGCAAGACTCGTGCACGTAAAGTAACTAAGAGCCCAAGGCAGTAGCTGCCAAAAGAATGACGCATGCTATAAGCACCGTACTTCTAGCCATCACTGCTTTCTACGGAGAATAATTCCGTTTAGTTCAACAAGTGTTTTATATTAAATGCCCACTACAGGTCTGTTGATGATGTAACGCTGCATTCTGAATTTCACAAGCAGCATCGACCAGGTTCTGTAAATGCAAATAAGTTTTCCTCCCAAAGGTATTAGGTTAAGTCAAATCTGGAAAGACTCTGGGGGGCCTAATTAATAGGAATTCTGTTTTACTCAATACGGGAAACCCATCAACACTGAGTAGGTATGAGAAAGAATTTCCCACCAGTCGGAGCTGTCTGAATTAGAATGAACTGCCTTGGGAGGTAATAAGTTTCCCGTCAGGCTAGATAATTAGTTGGCAGTAATTTGTAGAGGTGACTCAGGCTTTTGATGACCAGTAGGCTCCCTTCCAATCCTGTGATTGTGTGAACTTCTGCGGCTCCCACTTGATAGCACAATAGACGAATCTGGGAACTCACACCACACAACAGCCACAACGTTGCAGATTAGCCATGGGTTAGGCTCACTCCGGGTGCCAGAGCCCAGACTGAATGGTGGTGAGGAAACAGAGAAAATGGGAATGTATAACTTCTACCAAGAGCCTGACCAAACTCCTGAGGTCAGAGTGTCTGGGAGAACCTCATAACACCAAAACTGATTAGTACTGAAAAGAGATAATGACTATTGGACAAGGAGCACTCCAAGACAAAGTATGAAAAATGTAGCCCATTGCAGAATACATGTAGGATTCTAGATTATTTTCAAAGTCTCATCTGATGCAGGATTTCCTGGTCCCCACACCGAGGGCCCTCCTGGACATTAAGGCATCAAAATTCTTGGGAACTTTTAAGCAGAGGTGTTGCCAAAGATGTGCCCAGGAAGAGAGTATCTCCAAAGTGACACAGCAGGGAGTGGACAAAGCAAAGTTACACAGGCTTCTTGGCTGAAATATTAGGCATGGGATGGTGGGTGTAAAAAGAGAGGCAACAGTATGAAGGTCCTAGAAACCAAGAAATAGCTCTTTGGAAACCAAGAAATAGCTCTTTAAAATCCTGACATCACATGACACATCAGAACAAATTGCAAAGAGTGTAATTCACTGAGCTCCAGGTTTCCTGTATCTAAACAAGGTAATTGCATTGATGTGGGCATGTTAGGAAACGCAATATTTGAATAAGAAAAAGTACCCACATTTGGATCCCTATTTAACCAATTCTAGGCTCTGTGACCAAGGCAGTTTTATTCCTATGAGCTTCAGAAAGGAGGAGAGTGGAGACTTTCCTGAAGTCCCTTCCAGCTCTAAGATCTGTAATCCCAAAGCACAAAGGAGAACATCTTATAGCTGAAGAAAACAGCAAACAGGTCATCACAAAACATGCCGGAAGAAACTAAATAGAGCAAAAACCTTAATTCCTGAGGTAAAAAAATTCCTCTTTTTTTAATTTTTTTCCTTTTGGGATTAAATCGTAGTTTAAATAGTTAAGCCAAACGAATGGAAGTGAAATCAACACACCACACACCAGCAGCATTCCTTTTTTGTGTGTGGGGAAGGAAAACACATATGTGCTATTTGATTGTGTAGGAAAGATCAATCTAAAAAACTTCCAGAGACAAAGTTCCATTAAGTCAATAGGGGTTCTGCCCAGTGCCCAGGGAAACCCACCAAGAGGAGCCAAATCATTTCTTTTTTTAAAAAAGCTATCAACTTAACATTACAAATCATTTGCTATTCCCAAGAGAATCGCCTGGTATTGCAAAACTTGATAATTACTGATTCATGACTGATTTAGGAAAAACATGGGCTTAAGTAATCAGGCCAGAGCCCTGCTGCTGACCGCAATGCTGGCAGGAAACCTATCCTTTCTTTCATCATTCCTTTTATGAATGTTTAACATTCTACAAAATTTAGCTTTCAGCATATTAATAGTGGTTTGATTTTCCCAAAAGTTGTGACTACAGAACATACAGTTGCACGTTATCAAGCATCTATATGTTCTCTTTTATTCAAGTATCACAAACCAGAAACTCAGGAAGCTATGAAAAAAAGTGATTTCAGAAATCACACTTGGTAAGACATGAGTTGTTTTCTGTAATGTATCAGATCTCAGACTCTGAAAGAACTCTGCAAACATATAAACATCCCTTCCATGAACGGGCACTACGATCTGTATAAGCTAGCAAGAATTTAATTAATGTTTTGAGCTGACCGTGAAGCACCACAAGAGGCACATGCCTACATTCAGGTAATGTATGCTTCTCTCATAAAAGTTTTGCTGAAGAATTACTTCATTTGGTGAACAGATAACAAGCACATGAGAAAATGTTCATCTGCCCATGCCTGTGGGAAGATGTTTTCTGTGAGGATATGTGAATCCCATATCTGCAGAGAGAAAGCTATTCCCTCTCTGTTGGAATTGCTTTTCTGCTTAAAATTAAGAAATTAAGAATATTTTCTTTTCAGCAGAGGAATCACAGAGAAATCCAAGCCAAAATACTGTCCCACAGATTCAAAGAGACTGCCTCTAAAACCATATCAAATTCTCTTCTCAGATCTTTCCTTTTTCTGAGATTCGGCTTTCCAAGTAAACATGCTTTTGTTAGTGAAAGGCGAACCCTTGTCATCAACTTCGTTTCTACTATCAGTCCTTAAATGAATGCATGTATCATGAAAAGTATCAGAATTGTAGGTTTATTCACTGAGACACACCATCAGTGTTCTCAGAGGAAAACAATCAAGTATTTAAAGAGCAGAAATTTTAAGTAAACATTTTAGTAGGGCTGTGGTAAATAGGGACTTTTACAGATTGCTCGTGTACAAGTTGGTAGAACTCTCTCATGAGCACCTTGACAATACATATTAAGGTATTAAATATTGATACCTTGGATCCAAAAATCCAGCTTGGGGAACGTATCATTAAAAAATTCTAGACTAATGTAAAGCTTTGTGCCCAAAGATACTTATTGTAGCATTATTTATAACAGAAAAATGTAGAAACAACTTATATGTTGAACTTATAAAAATAGTTAAGGAAAAGTTAATATAACCTCTCAACAGAATACTATGAAGCCATGAGAAATATTTGTTAACATCAGTAATGACATGAAAATGCTTATATTATATTAGATTTAAGAGCAGAAGACATATATTACCAATACACATATATAAAAAAAAACACTTGCTTTTAACCCTGCTTATAAAAACAAACAATAAATGTAAAATAAATGAAAAGATTGGGTAATTTTTTTCACCTTTCACCTTTTCTATATTTTCCAAATTTTCTTCAATGAGCTCCTTAAGGAAACGTTTTAAATAAAATAAGAGGGACTCTGAACAGACACAGATTAGAGTTAATGCTCAATATTCCTGACCAAAATTAGATTAGGCCTGAGGGAGGTCAGATGTGGGGAAGGGATTTTGGTGGCATTAATATGTATTGAATTAACTCATAATTTATTCATTCAATAAATAGTTATATAAATTGACTGTGGGATGGAGGAAGGGAATCACAGAAGTCATAGTTTAAACCAAAAGAATCATCTAGTCCACATTATGCAGCAGCAGGAAGAATGAACCCTGGGGAGACCAAGATGTAATTTAAGAACTGGAATAATATAGCAGCAGAGAATTCATAGGAAGACAAACTTTCAGCAAGGCAGAGAAGATCAGAAATGTTAACGCTGCAGAGATGCAGGGAAGTTAAGGAAAATGAGGAGGGGGAAAAGTCACTAGATTTAACAAGCTAAAGGCTTATCAGGAACATAAGGAGAGAATCAAATCCCAAAGGGTGAGTGGTGAGGAAATGGAGGCAGTAAGTGCAAAGAGAGATGAGATGGAGTGGCAGATTAGACCCAGGGTCATTTGTTCTGTCCTTCCCAGAATAGGGGAGACCAGAGTGAGTTTGGAGGCAAGAGAGGGAATGGATGGCCTGAAAGACAGAAGATTTGAGATGTGGAAATAACCCAGAACCATTCTTCTCCCTGCTCAGCCACAACGATCAGAGGCTGACCACATACCTGCAATCCAGCACAGAAGTGTACTTCAGACTGGTTCTAAGTACCTTTGGGACCCTATCTCTAAACCATTTCTTGACACAAATTGTCTCTTCTGATGAAACCATGCTTGCACTCATCCACACCTGCACTCACAAGGCTCTTCCCTCCCTCTGGGACTGTTCTTTCTCTGCCTCTTTCACGGGACCCTCAAATGTCAGGTTCCAGGGTCCATCCCTAGTCTTTGTATTAGTCTCCTAGGACTGCCATAACAAAGTGCCACAAATTAGGTGGCTTACAGCAACGTAAATATACTCTCTTACAATTCTTGAGACTGGAAGTCTAAAAGCAAGGTGTCATCAGAGCCATGCTCTCTCTGAAGCTTCAAGGGGAGGATCCTTTCTTACCCCCTCCTAGCTTCCTGGCAATCCTTGGCATTCCTTGGTTTACATAGGCATGACTCCAATCTCTATTTCTGTCTTCACATGGCTTTCTTCACCATCTCTGCTTCTGTTTTTCTTTTTAAAAGGACATGAGTCAGGGAGCCTGGGTGGTTCAGTCAGTTAAGTATCCAACTCTTGATATTGGCTCAGGTCATGATCTTGCAGCCATGAGATCAAGCCCCACATCAGGCTTTACACTGACAGTGCAGAGTCTGATTGGGATTCTCTCTCACTCTCTCTCTCTCTGCCCCTCCCCTGCACATGCATGCTCACTCTCTCCCCACCCCCAAAATAAATAAACTTAAAAAAAAAAAAAGAAAGAAGGACACCAGTCATTGTATTAGGGCCTACCTGAATCTAGTATAACTTCATCTCAACTAATGACATAAAGGACCCTATTTCCAAATAAGGTTATATTCTGAGATCACAGGTTGACTGAATGGGGGTAAGGGGAACACTATTCAACTCAGTACAATTCTGAACCATTCCTTAGACAGTGGCCATTCCAGTGTGTTCTCATCTACTTCTAACGCATCTAATTTCTGCTCATGACTCTGAAATCTGTATTCTCAGCTTCAATCAAAACCTCACTTCCCAGGCCTGTATTTCCCATTGCCCACTGGACACGGATGAGCAAGAAATCCATAGGCCCTTTACACAAAACATGTCCACTTCCGAAAGAGAAGTGCCTCCTGTGGTTTATATTTTAATTCGTGATAAATTCATCTGGTCTCCTAAGTGAAAAAGCTTTAGCATTATCTTCAACTTTCTCTTCTTCCTAATCTCTTCCCACCACATCAGATCAGATGATAGGCCTTATGGATTCCAACTCACAAACATTGCTCAAATTTGATCTCTTCTTTCCATCTCTACTACTAAGGCTTTAGTCTGGGCTCTCAATATTTCCTTAGACTATTCAGGCTATCAAAAAAGTTTAACTCACTGAAATATTATAGAGCACCTACCATGTGATGTGCTATCTACCATGTGATAGATGCCAAAGGGGTTAAACACAACCTTGTCCTGTGTAACTTTCAATCTCAGCTCATCTCCCTGCCACAGGCTTAATGGATTTTCTTATAGGAAACAAAATCTGCTGCCATGCTGTGACTTACAACTCTCTTTTTGACTCCCTTTATCCTTCAAGATGAAACAAAAGATCTCCCTTCATCATAAGAAATGTTTCATAATCTGCTTTCCCAGGTACCACAACCCTCACCCAGCCTTTTTGTCAGTGCAATGGTAGCTCCTTTTCCTTTCCAGATCCATACCTAGGAGGAGTGCTTTCTTTGATCTACTATACCTTTCTTCCTTCTGTACCCTGGGAAGCCCCTACCTACCTTTAAAGTGCAATTCAAGGGGTGCCTGGGTGGCTCAGTTGGTTAAGCATCCAACTTCGGCTCAGGTCATGATCTCATGATTCACAAGTTTGAGCCCTGCATCAGGCTCTTGCTGACAGCTCAGAGCCTGGAGCCTGCTTCAGATTCTGTCTTCCTCTCCCTTTGCCCCTCCCTCACTCGTGCTTTGTCTCTCTCTCTCTCTCTCTAAAAAATAAAAACATAAAAAATTTTTAAAACTAAGGTACCATTCAAATGACTCCTTCTTTCTTACTTCCCACCAGAATCTAACAGAGTCCCTGTACCCTGACAGTACTTTGTTCTGATCCTTTTACAAGCACATTTACCAATTGTGTTGATTTATCTTTTTACCTGTTTGTCTCCATCACTACACTGTGAGCTCACAAAGGACTAGTACCAGATAGTACTCATTTATGTTGGTCTAAATGAATGTGGCTATGAATGTACCCTGTCCTCTGCTTATCTGAATTCTACTCAAGCTTCCAGGCTTGACTCAGTCCCAGCCCTTTCAAGGGCTTTTTCAGGGCACTCACTCCAGGCAGTGAGTGTCTCCCTCCTCTTACGCCACTTACCTTCTATATCACCAGCTTGGCATTTACAACATGGTACTTTGAGCAATTAAATATCTCTGTTTTCCTTTCTACTGCACTTCAAAGCTTCTTTTCCAAACCTTACTTCAACACTTGCATGGTTGTAGGTGTTCTTTAATATTGGCTGATCGGTAGATCTTCTAGAGGATGGAATTTTAGAGGAAGAGAGTGGGACACAGAATGGGTAGTGGTTTTAGCTTACGGAAATATAGAGTATATTTCCTCTCACAAAACTAAACAGATGAAAGGGAAGAAATAGAAAAATGATAAAGGAGAATACAAAAGTCCTGAATGAGAGAGACTCGGTCTTATAAAATAATCATGAAAAAATAATATACTAAGCAAAGTATGCCACACAAATGTTAACTGCAGCCAAATAAAAACAAAGCAGAAATTACCATGAATGAGTAAATAAAGAGATGGCAAGAGTATATACAACTTACATACAATGGAACATATCATATACACATTTAACTTGTGTGAAATCACCTCTAGAGACTTGATAGGAAGGAGAGGGTGAGAGAAAAAGAACTATAAAGAGTGGACAATTCTGTCACCTATTCCAGTAAAGGAGTAAGAGATGCTAAGCCAGTCAGATGCACTTCCCATGCACACCTCATTGTATAAGCAGCTCATGATGCTGAGACTGATTTTCAGGTTTGAATACAAACTTAAGGATCTGTTTATACAGTGAATGAAACACTAACTGAACAGAACTTGCTAAGAGAGAGTATGTGTCGGTATCCAGTGTAGTACATCTTTATGACTATATATATATTGAAATTCATGGGCAATTTAAGAAACTTTCAAAAATATGGACTTCACATAGTTTTTATATTGTGTATTGACTTTGGCATGTCTTCCCCAAGTAAGATGTGACTCCATGGGCTAAGTCATATATCCTCTACTGATACTTAACCTCCATTAGAAGCACTTACAGTACATGCTGTTTACACTGCTTATTTTCACAGTTAGCCATATACTGTCTTATGCCGCTATTTAATTGCCGAATGCTCTGCTGTAAATATGATCACCTCATCCAGACTATGTTATTGACAGCAACCACATCTTAAGCTTTTATACCCCACAATGTATAAGGTATAGTACCGAGGAAAAAAAGTGTTTAATTATTGAATGTTCACTTTTTCACCATCCCTTTCTCTATAATCAAACTCAGAGTCTAAAAGATAACTAAATGTGTAATTTTCATATTCTCTATTGTGCCTTCTAGGGTACACTTAACAGCTGTAAAATGACTAGCAGGAGGGCAAAAGCCCTTGTTTGATCCAAAAAATTTTTTAATTATTTTAATGTTTATTTATTTTTATGAGAGAGAGGAGAACAGAGCTCAAGCGGGGGGGGGGGGGGGGCGCAGGGAGCAGTGAGAGAGGGAGACACAGAGTCCAGAGCAGGCTCCAGGCTCCGAGCTGTCAGCATGAAGCCTGGCACAGGGCTCGAACTCAGGAACCATGAGATCATAACTTGAGCTGAAGTTGGACATTTAACTGACTGAGCCACCCAGGCGACCCCAAAATTCACTAAATATTAAATAATTGACTGTTATAGTCATTTGAGGAAGAATGAAGAGGTTCAGTATAAAAGGTAATAAAAAATGTATTGTCATCAGCATTTTTCTAGGGAGATAATAAGAAAAAAATCATTTGGAAAAGAAGCCTGCCTTTATTAGTGGCCTGGGAGGGAACATCAAATCAACCTAAGATCCACCCACTCCTTGAGAGAAAATAGAAAACAACAGAGCAAACTCTCCCAGGATTAATCAGCAAAATATAGATATATGAAGAGATTAATCAGGATTTCTTCAGGTGTAACTAAATTATTATGTATTATTTCTAATTTAAAAACAACATATTTAAAGTAAAATGAGCCTTTCATTGCTGATTCTGATATACTATTTCCTTAACTCCTTTTATTTTATTAATAAAACTGTGTCCACAAGGCAGCAGAGATCCGATGAAGATTGAGCAATTACTGAGTGTCATGGGATTATAAAGATAAGCTATTTGGATAATTTAAACTAAAAAAAAATAACTCTCCTTTATCTCCCGGGTGGTTTTGGCGACCTGAGTTACCCAGATAATTTGGCCGACCTACACTTCATATTACCATAGTAGATATTCTAAATGTGCTTCTCACACTAGAAAATTATTTCAAACTGTTTTCAACATGTTCTGTGATAAAGAGATGTGAGGTTAAATATCACCCCAGTTAAAAAGTAAGTTTGCAGCAATTTTTACTGTATTGGTCAGCTAGCTCTTTTTAACTCCTGGGTCAAAGTTTTTGGACATTAAAACAAATAAATTCACTCTGTTTTTTCAAGCATAAATGATATGCAATAAGCCTCAGAGAACAGAGGTTCCTCATTTTGGTCATGTTTTACTTTCTTGCAAACACATACTCATGCTCAATTGAACTGACTCCAAGTGATTTTTAAGTACTAAAGGTGAACACAGCCCTCCTTTTTCAAGGATATTTTGGGCAACTGTCATGAAACAAAATGCAAATCATTAAAAAAAAAAACCCTGATGTTAAATAAAAAAGCACTAGTCAAGAAATCACTCAAAGTTAAGCTCACATAAAAACAAACTAAAATTAATGATGGGTAAGCACCTCATAACATTCTACAGGAAAAGCATTCAGAACTCTTGACAACGGATTCAGATTTCCTGACCTGCTGGACAACCTTCCCTTTCCACATCTTCCCTAGATTCTATCAGGTCCTGTTTTTCTCTCTATAATAAACTGCCATTTATCTAGAATGCAATCAACCAGAATGTTAAAATAAACAGGGTTATGTTCTCCTATGCTCCTTTTTCAGTTAAATTGCAGGTGTTTGCTGAATGCTTATTATGTTCCTAACACTGCTTTGGATGCTGTGGTACATATCACAAATGTTGCTGAGAATTGCATAACTTCCCGTTTATGAGGAAAAAAATAAGTAAGCAAGCAACTTCTAACACATCAAAAAGTAATGTAGTCCACCAAGCAACTACTAACACATCACAAAGAATCCTGATTCAATTCCAAACTGCCTTGTTCATCGCTAACCACAGGCCAATGGCAGCCAGTGCTCTGATGGTAAGTGGGAAACACTATAACATCTGGAAGCACCAGAGTCAAGTCTCTTCTGTGGACTTTTAGTTTCAAACATACTCCTATTATTTAACTTTCTGGGGGAAAAAATGTGACTAATAATTCATATGTTCTATTAATAAAATTAAGCTCTTCTCCTACATTATAAATAAATGAGGGATGAAGTTTCTTTGTATCCTACACAAAACCCAACATGAGATTTCAAAGGGTCAGCAAATAATTGTTGAATGATTGAGAATGTGTCCATAATGCAAGTCCTCACAGAACAGTGAATTTCTAGTTGCATGGAAATGATTCTATATATACAGGGAAACTTGACTAGAAAGCACAATTTAATCTATGAAAAAGAGCCTAATATTCTTCCACAGAGGTTATCCATGCACCCTCTCAAGTTCCAATTTTCTTTTCTAAATTATGGTGTGGCTGTTTCTAATTCTCTAGTAGGCCACCAATAATCATGTCACAATATAATTCAATTCATGAAATTCAATATATGCAAGATTCAGATTTCAAAAAACAGAATCTATACATGAGGTCAGCAAAAATCTTCAGTTCCCCTGGGTTCCTTATTTTAATACCCCATTTTACAGTATCCTGGGAATTTTTAAGGAAAAAAAGATTATCATCCACAGCAGGCACTGTCAAATAAAACCAAAGAGGTAAAATCCATTCTTTTTGCAAGAGTACAAAGGAAATTAAGACACTCTAAAAAATACAAAACCATTCATTTTCATAATTGATTTTCCACATTATGCAGCTAATAAGTATGCTTATAACTTCTATTCAACACAACCCTTCTCATTGGTGATAATTACTTCAGCCTTTATTATTTCATATTTTTATGTTTTGACAATTACCAAGATTTGGGGAAAACAAGTTAACTGCCTAAGAAAAAAAATAAAATTAGATTTCTACTTCTTGTGTTTCATCAAGATAAATTCTAAATGAATTAAATATTTAAACATTTAAAACATGGAACCATCAAATTACAAAAAGAAAATATATGTACATATTTGAATATTCTTGAAATGGAGCAGGACTTTCTAAGTTTAATACCAAAACTAAAACTCATTAAAGAAAATGTTGATAGATTTGACTACATCAAATATTTAAATTTCTAGATTTATAATTCAGCAATAGGGAGTACCCGCAAGGAATGCTTATGTACAGGGTACCAAAAAATTTCAGAATAAAACATTTTTAAAACCTTTTGGAAGCATAGCTTCAATGGAAGAAAATAAAGGAATTCTTCAAAGGAAAAATTACTTAATAGCTGGAATGCAAAAAGAGAGTCAAGCAAGAAAGGATACAGTTTTCTGAGGCCACTTGCTGATATTTTCTGATTTCTGGAAGTTTGAAGATTTCACTTTTAATAAGGAACAGGAAACAGAGTCAATTTAAAGCAAAAATTAAGATTAAGATACTTTCACAAAGTTGAAATCATGAAAGGAAACATTCTCAGTGAAAAAAGATAAGCTGGAAAAAAAAAAAACAAAATAAGACAAAACAAAAAACCTTATCCTCTGCCACACAGAGGAAGGGCTCTGGATTCTGGAAAAGAAGAGGAGAATGCCTGAAAACTAATAATAGTTTCAAGTCAACTTTCCTTTTGATTTGGTAACAGACTTCACACTATCTATGTGGACTAAGGGGAAAAAAATTAAAGTAAACCAAAATAAGTCTTGATTTTGTAGCACCACTAATCGGCTTACAGAAGCAAATGAAAATTGCCTCTTACAGAAGACACTTTTAACCCAGGCCTCAGAGACTCACCATGGACAGAATTCCAATAATTGTGAGTTTACAAATAAAAATCACAAAACATAGAAGGAACCAAGTCACCATAAACAAGAGTCAGCAGAAAAACTGATTCGTTCAATCAGACTATGGAAACTGCCAATATTGGAATTATAGTATATTCAATAAAAAAGTGTGAGTTTAATGTGTTTTTAAAAGTACTGAAAATTATGAAGAAATAAGAAATGATAAAAAATGGACAGACATTTAAAAAATGAAATGTTGGGGCACCTGGGTGGCTCAGTCACTTACACTTCCAACTCTTGATTTCAGCTCAAGTCACGATCTCATGGCTTGTGAGATTGAACCCCAAGCAGGGCTTTGCACTGACAGCACGGAGCCTGCTCAGGATTCTTTCTCCCTCTCTCTCTGCCCCTCCCCTGGTCATGTTCTCTCTCTCTCACTCAAAATAAATAAATATTTTTTAAATGAAATGTTACTTCTAGGAATGAAAACTATAATAATTAAGGTTAGAAACTTAATTGTCAAATTAATCATCAGATTAGACAAAACTGAAGAAAGAACCAGTAAACCAGAAGATAAATCTGAGTATCCATATGCAGCAAAGAGAACCAAAGATCAATCATTAAAAAAAGAGGTCAAGAGACTTGGCAGAGAAAGAAGATAGACATATGTTTAAAAGGACAGCCAAAAGAAGATAATAAAGAGAATGAGGAGATGCCAGAGAATTGCTAGAACTATAGAAAGACTTAAATCATCAGATTCAAGAATTACAACAATGCCAGTGTAAATAAATCCTTATTTAGACACGTCATGAGAAACTGCAGCACACCTGAATTAAAGAGGTCTTAAATGAAGTTAGAGAGTAAAGAAAGATTATGTACAAATGACCAATTGAAATGACTGCTACCATCTTGAGAATAATCATGGAAGCCAGAAGATTATGGAAATAATACCTTCAACATGTTGAATGGCAATAACTCTCAGCCTAGAATTGTATAGCAATCTTTCAAGATAAGCATCATGACATTTTCAGACAAAAATGGAGAAAGTTTATCACTGGCAGATGCTTACTAAAGGGACTTCTAAAGGAAGGACTCTAAGACAAAGCCCCAGAGAAAGATCCAAAATGCAGGAGGAAATACTGAGAGAAAATATAGTAAATATGTTGACAAATTAAATAAACATTGAATGCAATGATAACAATGTCTAACTTATCAAATTTTAAAAAGATAAAACAGGGGGAAGCTAGGTGGCTCAATCGGTTAAGTGTCCAACTTGATTTCGCCTCAGGTCATGATCTCATGGTTCATGGGATCAAGCCCTTCACTGGGCTCCATGCTGACAGCACAGAGCCTGCTTGAGATTCTCTCTCTCCCTCTGTCTCTCTCTCTGCCCCTTCCCTCCTCACATGTGTGCACACTCTCTTTCTCAAAATAAACTTTAGGGGTGCCTGGGTGGCACAGTCAGTTGAGTGTCTGACTTTGGCTCAGGTCATGATCTCATGGATTATGGGTTTGAGGCCTGCATTGGGCTCTGTGCTGACAGTTCAGAGCCTGGAGCCTGCTTTGGATTTTGTGTTTCCCTCTCTTTCCGTCCCTCCCCCGCTCATGATCTCTCTCTCTCTCTGTCTCTCTCTCTCTGTCTCTCAAAAATAAATAAACATTAAAAAGAATTTTTTAATAAATAAACTTTTAAAGGTTATAAAAATAAATAAAAAGAACAAAAGTAAAAAGAAAACAATAGTACAGAATATGGTTATCAAGAATATGTTTAAGGAGTTAAGGAGTCCATATAATATTCCCAAGAAGGCAGTGATTATCATTGAACATTATTAAGTTAAATATGCATGCTAAAATTTTAAGATAATCACAAAATTAATAGAAAGGGTATATTTAATTAAAAACTAGAAGAAAAAGTAGAATGAAAAAAAACCCAGCATGATAACAAACCAGTCCTAAAGAAGGCAAAAGGAAGAAAAAAAGAACATAGAAAATGTAAGACAAAGAGTAAATAAAAGTTAAGATGGTAGAGATGAATTTAAAGTCATAATAATCACTATAAAAAAATACTATGCTTTCTACTTCAAAGAACAACATTGTTAGAGAGAATTTTAAAAAAGATACAGTTTACCCATAAGGACTATAAAATAGGTTGAAAGTAAAAAGGTAGAAAAAAACCATAATAGGCAAATACTAACCAGAAGAAAACCAAAAGACTACAGACATCACTATATATAATGAAAAGAGAGACAATTGGTTTTCATCCAGAAAAAAAAAAAAAAAAAGAAATGGAATCAGCATCTGTATCAGTTAACTAGTGTTACAGAACTAACCACTTTAAACCCAGTGACTTAAAACAGTGATGGTTTATTATCAGTGACAAGTCTCAGTTATTTGGAATTCTATTGAAATCCACTGAGCTCAGCTCAGGTTGCTTGCTTGGAATAGCCCTCTTCCTCTTGGGACTGGTAGACAAGCCTACACATGTTTTTCTCATAGCAATGGAAGAAGCAGAAACACACAAGGCCTCTTAAGGCCTAGGCTTAAAGCTGATGTCTCTTCTGCTCATTCTGCTGGCCAAAAGAAGCCAGGGACTGATCCCAAAACAAGAGCTAGGGAACTAACGTCTAACTTTATGGGAGGAACTTAAAATCACATACCAAAGAGGATAGGAGGGGTGAAGAACTGGGATCAATAAAATAACCCACTACAGCATGTAAAACCATTCACAAAAATCAATTTCAGGGGTGCCTGGGTAGCTCAGTCAGTTAAGCTTGGGACTCTTGATTTCAGCTTGAGTTATGATCTCACAGTTTGTGGAGTCACAGCTTGGGATTCTCTCTCTCTCTCTTTCTCTGCCCCTCTCCCCCCCCATACTCTATCTTTCTCTCAAATAAATAAATACACATTTTAAAAAAAACAGAATGATACCTCTGATCAGTGGACACGGCAAAGGGGCTGACCACAGTGCCTACCATTTAGTGACTGTTAACTATTATCAAGTGTTATTTTTAAAAAATCAATTTCAGACATGTAAAGGAACATAAATATGAAAAACAAACTTGGTTATTTTTCAGGAAAAAAAATAGATGAATGTCTTTATGTCCTGAGTAGAAAAAAATTTTAAGCAAGAAATCACCAAAGCACAGTCATGAAAACAAACTTTACAAATTAAATTATGATGACACTGAAAGCTACCATAAAAATAAGTGGAAAAACTAAGTCACAAACTGAGAAAAGGTATTTTCACAAATAAAGCTAACTTAAGCTTAGTATCCAAAATATATAAAGAACACCTCAAAATGAAAGAAAGAAAGAAAGAAAGAAAGAAAGAAAGAAAGAAAGAAAGAAAGAAAAGAAGAAAAGAAAGAGGAAGGAAGAAAGAAAAGGAAGCAAAAACAGACAACTCAACAGAAAAATGGTCAAAAGACAAAAAAAAATTCCTCAGAAGAGTATCCGCAAATGATTAATAAATACATGAAAAAGATTCATCAGTAATATTTACAAAAGTAAACCTTTAGTACATATCTCCTGGTATTTATGTGCAAAAACTGTATTCTCAGTATTGGAATTGTTGGTTTGTAGGGTAATCATATTTTCTGCTTTAAAAAAAGCCACATTGTCTTCCAAAGGGTTTGTACCATTTTGTACTAGCACCAGCAGTCTTCAAGGTAGCATTTTTATTTTGTAATAACAAAAAAAAATAGAAATAACAGAATGAATCAATAAATTGTGATCTGGCCACATAATGGAACACCTGTATATGCATTTAAAAAGGAGGCCTTCATGTGGGTGAGTGTCAATGGGTTATGTTTAGTTAAAAAAATAAATGGTGTCAGGGAGCCTAGGTGGCTCAGTCAGTTAAGAATCCGACTCTTGGTTTCTGCTCCGGTCATTATCTCACACTTCATGGGATGGAGCCCTGTGTCGGGCTCTGCACTGGCAGCATGGAGCCTGCTTGGGATTCTCTATCTCCCTCTCTCTTTGTCCCTCCGCAGCTTGTGCTATCTCTGACTCTCTCAAAATAAATAAATAAACTTAAAAAAATAAAAAATAAAAAATAAAAAAATAAATGCTGTCACAAAAGAATTTACATAGTGTGACTCTTGTATATACTCAAAAACTCACAAAATTAAATAATATGTTATTTAGGAATTATCCATATGTGACAAAACTATAAAGAAAATAAGTAAAAATTAAAGAAATTTGTTGCCTCTGAAAGAAGGAAAAATGTGATATGACAGGGGTTTTGGAAATGTACTATCCTTAAACTGGGTTGTGAGTACAGAGTTACTTGTTTTATTATAATTAGTGTTTCAAACACTATATGTATGCTATTTACATGTTCTTTTGTACAAATATTTAATTTTTAAAATAAAACTTAAAGGTTTAAACTGCATATCAAAAATACCACAAACATTTAAAGGTAAATGACAAATTTTTTGAATCTTATATCTATAAACAAAGAGTTATTACATTTTTAAAATCCTATAAATAGACTTAATAAAAAAAAAGGTCAAACACTGAAACAGACAATCCATTTTAAGAAATCACAGCTGTACAACTAAATATATAAAAAGGTATTCAGCCTCACTGAAATAGAAATCAGAAATAGAAATTGTGTGATGTCACTTTCAACAGTAAGAAAGCCAAAGATTAAAAAGAAAGGGATAATATGGGATAAAATATCACTTATATTCAACAGGAGGAACTATATATTGATGTACTATTTCTGGGGAACAATTTGGCAAAGATATCAATGTGTGCTTACTCTTTGACCCAGAAATGATGCTTCTAAAAATTCATCCTGGGGCACCTGGATGGCTCAGTCAGTTGAGTATCCAACTTCAGCTTAGGTCATGATCTCACAGTTTGTGAGTTCAAGCCCCACATCAAGCTCACTGCAGTCCGCACAGAGCTTGCTTTGCATCCTCTATCCCCCTCTCTCGGCCCCTCTCCCACCTGCTCGCTCTCTCTGTCTCTCAAAAATAAACATTAAAAAAAATAATAAAATAAATAAAAATTCATCCTAAGAAAATAATCAGTCAAATGCACAAGATACATGTATAAGGACACTCTTATACATTGGAAAACTCTTTATGACAGTATAAAGTTGGAAACAATTTAATATCCAGTTACTAGGGATTAGCTAAATAAACTACAGCAGTCTACAACAACACATTAAACAACTATTAGATGATAGCATAAATAGCTAATCTAGGACAAGAAAATGTGTTTATTATAATATTAGATAGGAAAAAATAGTTGTGCCGTAAGTAGGCATAGTATAACCCCATTATACTTAGTACATGTATGTGAAGATAAATGAAAAGATATGAAAGGATATAAAGCACATCAAAATGAAAATATTAATACTTGTTACCTCTGGGTGGTAGAATTTGAGGGGATTTTCATTTATACCTCTTTGCAGTCATTATTTTCTTATTTTGTACAATAATCATGTATGATGAATAACTTCAAAAGAAAAAAAAAACTTAAATGTAGTATCTAGAAAAATAATATGGTGTGTAAACAGCACCAGAATATCATTACCACTTCTTAAAACTTCACCTTCTTTATGGTGAATCTGATGCTTTCCAAAGGGAACATGCTGAAGCTCAAGAAACGCAGGGAAATCCATGGGGTGCCTGGGTGGCTCAGTCTGTTAAGGGTCTCAGCTCAGGTCATGATCTCACAGTTGGTGAGTTCGAGTTCCACATGGGGCTCTGTGCTGACAGCCCAGAGCTTGGAGCCTGCTTCAGATTCTGTGTCTCCTTCTCTCTCTGCCCCTCCCCCACTCATTCTCTCTCTCTCTCTCTCTCTCTCTCTCTCTCTCTCTCTCTCAAAAATAAATAAACATTTTAATATTTTTTAAAAAAGAAGTACAGGGGAATCCAATACAAGATTATTCAACTACAGAATATAATGGGAGTCACAGGTGAAATTATTTTCAAATGCCATATTTGATGTGTCCACAAATTTAATATAAAGAGGAGAAAAGAAGTGATAAAAATTAAATCCAACCTCAAGGGGGAAAATGAAAAAAATCTGCAGAAATTTAACAAAGAGAAAGTTATTTAGAATTCAATAATGGCATACATTAAATATGAGAACCCTACATCTAAAATAAAGAATTTTCTAAGTTATAAATTGTTTATACTTTGTGCTTCCATTATGGAAATTTGATGTATTCCCTGACATTCTACAGTTATTAATGTAATGAGAAGAAAAACAAAAGGAATCTAAGAGGCCATGGGGATTCGTAATTGGACCTAGGGACTTTCACCTCTAGTTCATTGTTTGGAATTTGGCCTACATCAACAAATAACTAAGAATTACAACCTACACTTCATTCCCAGTGGTTACAAAGTCCCCCTTGCCTGGAGAAAATGTATTCAATCCCAAAAGCTACCTACTGAGGTGGCATTTCTACTAGGACCCTGCATACACTGTAGAAATTAAAGATCAATCCTGATTTTTACCCATTCTCTAAATTACTGTGTATGTATAAAAGAGGTAATGAGTGAGTGAAAACTTCAGGGAAACAGTGGCTACATTCCACCTAAAATCATCCAGCTCTAACTTTCACGCAAGTGTTGGTAATGTTTTGTTAAACAAACTAAACCATGCTATAATAAGAAGACAAACTTGATCAGTCCAAAAATATTTTAAATTTCATTTCAAATTTGCTTCCCTAGCATCAAATTTCCAAGGTTTCTGTTACATTTAAAGCATAATTTAAACTACCTATGATTACCTCCCCAAAAGTACCCTCAATTCATATATTCTATATTTTCATACAAAATATCTTCCCAATGAAGGGTTTTCTATCAAATAATGAACAATTATGCCACAACTTACTAACAAGTATTCTTTATAGTTCTTTACAGTAAAGACCCAATTAGTTGTGTCTGCTTAACTCATGCTGATCTTCATTCAGAGACTAAATTTATATGGTGAGGCCTGTTCTTTTCTAAAGATATGACTCTGGTGATTGAATAATGCTCAGTATACATGGATAAGATCCCAAAATCTGACAAATTGGATTATTGCTTGTAGAAATTTAAATTCCAGCTGAGAGCATCTCACAGTTCCCAAAGCCTATTACATACTGTAATCATAAATGTTATTTATTCATGACTAAATAAGACAAAATTAGTAGGTAGGGGGTTAGAAGGACAGGAGTGGGAAGTTATTGAAAGGATAAATCTGTCAGCTATTCAGGTTAAACATAACATTCAGAAGCACCTCTTTCAGCTATAAAATGATTTGGTAAATTTCTAACAGGAGATTTTTTTTTGTAACTTACCAAATATAGAGACCCTAAAAATGTTACTAAAACTAGTAGATTCTGCCTGATCTCAGCAACTTTTTTTTTCTTCTAAAAACCAGATTTCAGATTTGAAACATAAAAATTAACTATGCTCAGAGTACCAGGTGCTCTTTAAAAATAAAATATTGCTGAAGTGTGGGGGGAAGTAAGGAAGGCCTAATAGTCTGGAAAATCCTGTAATAAACAATGAAACCCTTTGCAGGCTGCTAGAAAGAATTCTGAAGACAGGGATCAACCTGAAAACACAATTACCACAGGAGGATTCAATTAAACATACACTTGGTTCTATGGAATAACACAACTCCATTTTGGTAATATAAATGCTTTGACAGCTGGATACAAAAATGGGATGAACTGTTCTTTAGCGACTCGTGGAAAGCTTTAGCACAGACGAGATTCCTGACTCTGGCTATGTCTACCACAAGCCCCATACACACTGACATTTTAGTGACAAAATAAATCTTAACTGTTTGTGTGACAACACGTATCTGGGTCATATAAGAAACTATTCAAGGGTATTTTTGTTGGAACATTTTTATTGAATGTTTCTTTTTCCCATGACCATAGCTAATTTAGGCCCATCTCTTTCATTTTATTTTGTCAGAAGACTATAGCTTTACCCCTCCTTTCTTAGAAAGTCAGTTTCCTGATAGCCATTCAAATATTCAATCGAGATTCTGATTATGGACAACCAGTGGTTTTTGAGTGCTTTAGTGCTCTCCTGGGGTGGAAAATTAATAAAACACCTTAAGTAGAACAACTATCTAAAATATATCAAAGCAAAATTATGAATAAGCCATCATTCATAAATGCTAACAATGCCATAGACAGATTCACTCTTGAAGAGTATATGCTTGGATTCCCTTTTCCTGTATGGTCTTGGATGTGCCTGGAGCCAGCCATGGTCTGGAATAGTTCCCTTATGACCAAGGGCATTTGCCTTCATATATATTTCTCTGGAAGAGTGAACTTTGTTCAGGTATGACACAGGAAAAACCTGACCACTTGAACAGTGTGTATTGACCATTGAACAATATATGGCTAAGTTATACACTTTCTTAAAGGGCTGATCCAGATCAGTTTCAGCTATGTAGGCCTCAGTTTACTTATCTTTGTGCAATGCAAACAGAAATAGGTCCTACTTCCCAGTCTTGCTGTATAGATTAATTTAAACCTAGTTCACAGTGAGCCTTAAAATTGTGGCCTCTTACTGGATAACGAAGCCACCCAAAGACAATATAAAATTACCTAATTGTAGAAATGTTTTGCTTTGTTAGTTTCCAAGAATAGTCTCTACTCATTGATGCTTGTTTAAAATTTAAATGTGAGTGTTTCTCCCTTTAGTAGCCTATTCTCCCAATTTCTTGATAAAGTTCAATCTAGCAGCTTTAAAACCTTACATTGGGTTTCTTTTTCTAGATGTTATATATTACAGAGAATTCAAGTAAGACTTAGATTTTTGTTGGTTTGCAACTTATATAATCTAGGGGCCTTCTTTATTAAAAATGAGTACGAAATTAGAAATACAAAATTAGATAGAGGACTGTGCAAGTGAGCGGGCTTTTAAATTTCAATAACTTCATGGTAAATCCACTCTTGATAGTAGTTTTAACAACAGAAGTATCATCTATTGGCTTAATTTTTAATGCTAATAGCCTGAAAAAAATTTTATTGAAAGGTAGGCAGCAAGGTACTTAACAGGACAGGTGGACGTCTTTGTATGATATTTTGAATGGAGTAGTTTTATAAATCGAATAATTTTACATGAAGAAAATAGCCAAGGAAATTCTACAACCAGTGTTTTTATAATATCAAGAATTCTTGTATGAAATGAATAATTTATTTTCAAAAATTAAATTCTTGTTAACTGCTTTATTTATAGCAGTAACTACTTTAAAATTTTCTGAGATTATATTAGTTTTAGATGTACAACATAATGGCTCGATATTTGTATGTATTGCTAAAGGATAACCTTGATAAGTCTATCCATCACCATTTTTAGACTTACAAAAATTTTAGTTACAAATTTTTTTCTTGTAATGAGAACCTTTAAGATCTACTCTCTTAGCAACTTTAAAATATGCAATTTAGCACTATTAACTACAGTCACCATGCGGTATATTATACCCTCATGTCTTATTTATTTTACTGGAGGTTTGAACCTTTTGACTATCTTTACTCATTGTACCCACCTCCCACCCCCTGTCTCTGAAAACCACCAATCTGTTCTCTGTTTCCATGAACTCAGTTTTTTAAATTAGGTTTCACACACAATATAATCTGTTTTAAGTTCTCTCAATTAGTCACAATGAGATGAAAGTTTGTAGAAACTTCTCAGATTTCATAGGCACCATAATTCTTAAGTAGAAGGCATTATCTTGGAGGAAACATTTTTATCACCTAACATTATTTTCTTCATGGTACTCTTAGAAAATAAAATTAACATGTATCAAGAGAGATAGATAATAGTAATCCTATCCTCTCTCATTGTAGACAATCTAAAGTTCCATACTAATTCCCTACATTTAATGACATACAAAGTTTAACTGTTTCATAAATCGAATTAACTTCTTGAGAGCAATCACCATCTCCATAGCATCACCTTTTATCCATTCATCAATCTGCTGCATTCTGCTTTCCACTCCCACCCCTCCCATTAACCGCTCTCTTCAAAGTCAAATATAACCTCTGTTTCTAAATCCAGTTAACATTTACCAATTCAAGACAAATATACTTGAAACCCACTTACAGTGCCGTGTAGTCCAGATTGTCTAGTCTGGCAAACAAAGGCCTCATAATCTAGTCCTAGTTTATATCTCCAGCCTCAACTCCCCTCTTTGTTCTCTCTACCCCAGTTATAATTAACTGCTTACTACTCCTCTGGAGGCTCTCTGAGTCTTTGTCAAGGGCTAGTTCCTCCCTTGCCCTGGCTAACCCAATTTATTCCCCAGAACTCCCCTTAGATGTCTCTCCTTCCAAAGTAAAGCTTTCCACAGGCTCCCAAGGTGGGATCAGTTGCCTCTTCCTTGACCTCTCTGTGCTGCCCCATCATATTGTGTTATAATTGCCTGCTTAGGTGTTTGACACTACTCCAGACTGTAATATCCTTAAAGGCATTGTGGTAAACCCAATGCTTAGGACATAGTATTGGGTACTTTGTACATAGTCTGTTAATCAGGTTTAAATACATGACTAGAAGCTTCCTTACATAAACATTATTTCCACAGATTGGAAGCTAGTCAAACTTAATGCATTACAACTTATAAATAATGGAAATGCACATTCATTTTCATTTGGAAATGAGTTTTGACTTTGGATGTTTTAAAATCTCACCGTGCGGGGCACCTGGGTGGCTCAGTTGGTTAAGCGTCCAACTTCGGCTCAGGTCATGATCTGACAGTTTGTAGCTGACAGCTAGCTCAGAGCCTGGGGCCTGTCTTTGGATTCTGTGTCTCCCCCTCTCTCTGACCTTCCCCTGCTCATGCTGTCTCTCTCTCTCTCTCTCTCAAAAATAAATCAAACATTAAAAAAAATTTAAAAATAAAATCTTACTGCTCTCCAAACAAAATAGGAAATTTCAAAAAAAAAGACATAAACCTTCATTTATACAAATTTGCACTTTAAGAAAACTAGTTGGAAGGACTAAGACATACTCAAATTTACTCTACTATATTCCTAAGGTCTGTCAAACAAGCAGTCTCTTCAGGTTTTTCAATATTTAAAAAAATAGTAGCGAAGCAGAGTTGCAAAAGGAAGCTGATAAACATTTGTTGAAGCCAAATGAAGAGTGTTGAAGCCACTCTTTAGCAGGAGGTGGAAAGAAGGAAGCCATATTCTTGATAATATCCTCATGATGTTCTGTGAGATTCTTCCATTAAGCTACAGATTCCAGGGAAAAACTAACTATTCATTCAATAATTCATCCAACACATTTTTGTTGAGAACCTATTCCATGGCAAGCATTGACACAGAGTCGGACAGACAGAAAGAGCCTCCACCCTGTAGCACTTAGATTCAGTTATGCTGTATGTTTGACAGCAGCTTATTACTGGGAAAAAAAAAAATCTGAGTCTCTTAACTCTTACCCCCAATGCATTTATAATCTTATTCTGTTATTATAAACTATTTCTCAGACCTGGATAACTACCTTATAAATGTGTATTATGTGTCTCAAAATATATATCTTTGATTCCTCCAGAAAGAATTAAGCATTATCTGTCTCTTCATCCAACTTAGAATGGGCCACGGTCTGGACTTTCTTTTTTGTATCCCTGACACTGAGCCCAGGGCCTGCAATATAGCAAGCATTCAAAAAGTCCTCAAGAATGAATGAAGGGATGAATATTATATAGAATAAGAATCAAGAAAACAGAAATCCCAGACCCAGCTCTGCGATTAAATGTGTGTGTATGTGTGTCAGTGTGTGTGTGTGTGAGTGTGTGTAAATTTCTTCATCTGTATAACAGTAGGATTTAACCTCCAGCTCTGAAATTAAATCATAAAGGAACAAGAATGGCACGGGAGGTCAAAGAATTAAAGATCTAGTTCCTATTTAATGTTGCAGAATTTTGATAATTATGAAAATATGGAAATAAGAAGCGTCTGAAAAAATGATTCTCAGGTTGAAATTTAGAAGACAGATCCTTTTATATGACTCTGAAATGTTTTATTTTATTTAAACTAATTCTTAACTTGCTCAACTCCAGTTCCAAAGCTATTTATAGGAAAAGGAGTATGAGTGATAGGGACAAGGATACCCTTATTTTCTGTGACCCAGTTGTTACCTATTTCATGTCAACACAATGATGTTGGTTTAAGAAATCTGGCTTTCCTCAGCAGTTAATAGAAAAATAAATGAAGAGCTAAAAAGGTGCTGGGGAAGAAAGACACACAGCAGATACTCTGCAAAAGAGAAGAAAGGTAATAGTAAATAGGCATACCAGTAAGAGCCAGCATGTAGCAAGAAAAGCAAAATTTTTCAAGGAAAATCCAAAAGGAATTCTAGAATTAGTAAATGTTCAAAGGTTCTTCACTCTGTGCTGGTTGTTCAAAATCCTTTTTATCTTCATTATCTTCTATCAACCTACAGATCACCTTTGCAGACTAAAGTGTAATTTGACATAGAGATATATATGTCATGTTCTCCACTGAAATCCAGACATATGAGTTTGCCTGGCAAACTGTTGGGATGGGCCTGCTGGAAGATGATTTGCACTGGGAGACTGAGGAACTTCCTGAAGAAAACCCAGTTAGACTCAATAGCAAAGACACAGTTGCTGGGGAGGAAGAGAGAGGAGGGTAGCAGCATGTCTTGAGTATCATGTCATTACCGAGATTTGTCCCATTGGCCGAAGTCTCACACATTGATTACTAGACTCAAGAAACTGTTTCTGCTATTGACTGTGTAAATATTGATGTCTAACGCAATGTCACTTTGGTACCCATGTGATAAAATGTAGCTCAGGAGGAAGTAAGAGACATTTCCCTTACCTACCATGGGTCCAGGGCAGTGTCAGAGCATTGGAGGCTCTAGAAAACAGTTCACTTGGAAACCTTAAAGGCTCCAATCCAACCATGAGAGCTTCAGCGCCCAGTAGAATGCCTTAGACTATATCCCCAGAAGAGTTTCTCCATTTTGCAGGCTCAGGAGCCCTCAGCTCTCAGCAGAAGTGAGAAGGACACATTCATGAGCCCATGTGGGACCACCACCTCCAGGCCTGAACTTCCCAGAAGAAAAGATTTTAGAACGGAAGGTCCTACAGTAACAAACATATGCAATGGCCAGAAAACAATTTATTAATCTGAATTCATGTCACTGTGGTTTGCAGTAACTTCAGTAACAAAGGAACTAGGGAGATCAGCTCTGCCCTCTAACAAAGAGGCCTAGACTAATCCTGCTCACTGGGACCATTTAATGTCCCGGGCCTCCATTTCTTCATTTTTCTTCAATAAACGTATATGGAGCACCAACTAGAGCCACTCTGCTGAGTGTTGAGAATATCAGAATTAAAACTTCCCCACCCTTCAAGGAGATTTTGTTCCCACAGGGGACACAGACACACAGAAACATATGTACATGACAATCACAGACTGTTGGTCAGTGTAATGAAAAGGGAAATACACATGGTGCCATTGTAGTGTAAACAAATAAGTATTTAACCCACTCTATAAGTGTCATAAGATAGAAGGGATAATTTTCCCATGAAAGCTAGATTTTCAACCTATGAAAGTGGAGCATGATTATTATCCAGGAAATTATGGTTGTACAATTCAGTAATGACCAGAATCTAGGTCTAGAGATTGCTCATAGAGAAAATAAAAGATAAGCTTTACAGAACATTATATAATATGAAGAAATGTTCAAAATATAATGTTGAGGAATGCCTGGGTGGCTCAGTCAGTTAAGCATCTGACTTCGGCTCAGGTCATGATCTCATGGTTGGTGAGTTCAAGCCCCTCTTTGGGCACTGTGCTGACAGCTCAGAGCCTGAAGCCTGCTTCAGATTTTGTATCTCTCTTTCCCTCTGCCTTTCTCTTACTCACACTCTGTCTCTTTCTCTCACTTTCAAAAATAAAAAACTATAAAACAACTTTTTAAAAAATAAAACATAATGTTGATAAAGAATAAACAACATTTTTACATGTGTATGATGTGCTCCAAAATAACATCATTTTTTTGCACATATACTTAATAATAAATGTAGAAGAAGAGAGAGAAATCAAGGAAGATTGAGTAAGTATACATATAAACAAATCTGGAAAGAAATACAACAAAATGTTAACTGGTTCTCTTTTAGATAATATTTTTTAATTATTTAAAATTTTTATTTTTGAGAGAGAGGGAAACAGAGCGTGAGTGAGGCAGGGGCAGAGAGAGAGGGAGACACAGAATCTGAAGCAGGGTCCAGGCTCTGAGCTGTCAGCACAGAGCCCAATGTGGGGCTCAAATCTACGAACAACAAGATCATGACCTGAGCAGAAATCAGATGCTTAACCAACTGAACCACCCAGGAGCCCCTCTTTTAGATAATATTTAAGTTGTTTCATTATGGATGACTTTACAACTTCATATTTTCCTATATTTTGTGAAATGTGTACATTGAACATATATTACTTTTATAACCAGAAAAAATACTATTATTTAAAACAGTCATTAGGAAGAAGAAAACTATAAAATGTTTTGAAACATAATAAAGTCATTTTTAAATGTTAGCAAATCACTGAAAAAGAAGTTTGTAATCAAGATTATCATTGCTAAATTCATTGTTATCTCCTTTCATATACTTCTGCAGAAGAAAAATATGTTTATTTTTTCTAAGATATAGCTGATTCACACATTTTATACTTTATTTTTATTTTTTTAATGTTGATTTATTTTATTTATTTTGCACGCACGTGCAAGTGGGGAAGTAGAGAAGGGGCAGAGAGAGAGAAAGAGAGGGAGAATCCCAAGCAGGCTCCAGGCTGTCAATGGAGGCTTACACGGGGCTTGATCCCAGAAATTATGAGATCATGACCTGAGTCAAAGTCAGAGCCTTTTGCCCAACCAACTGAGCCACTCAGGTGCCCCTGATTCACACATTATTTTTAAATTGCTGGTTATTATTTAGCTCCAACCTAGAATTTCTGAAAGTGTTTAAAAGAAGGCTAAGTGATAGACACTCAGCATGTGTTTTATAGCAAAATCTTCACTGATTAGACACAGAAGAGAAAATAATCCCTTAATATAGCACAAACTTCAAACCAAGTCTTCACAATACACAGAGAGGCAGAAAATAACCAGTTATTTATAGAATTCTCCAAGTATTTAAAACCAAACATCTGGAGGTTCAAGGCTAAGAGTAGGTTTTATTTATGTATCTGAGTGAAATCAATTGAACGATGAGCCATTTCACACCACACTCAGTGCTTACCATCATCTCTCCAAGCTAAATGTTCAATAGAAAGATGAAAAGGATGAGGACAAAGATGATACTATGAAGTGTCTTTACTGTTCATTCCACAAACATCTATTGAGTATCTACCATGTGCCAGGCTATCCTCATTTCCTCAGCAATACAAAGATAAGACAATCTGAGGTCCCAAAGATAGGATAATCTCAGGTCCCAGACAAGTGGGGCCTGGGCAGTAGGTTGGGCTGGGGTCAATGTCCCAGGAGTCTGCAGTAAGGGCAGAGATGTGGGTCACTTGGCCAAGGTCTGTACAGCATAGTGTTAAGCAGAAAGAAAATAAAAGGTAATCTCTAAGAGAGATACAAAAATCAAAGTCAGGCTGACCAAGTGAATTATCAGCCCAGAGAGAAGGACTCCTAGTAGAAGACAATGGGACAGAAATCAAAACATATAAGAGGATTCATAGGGTAGGGACAGGTGGAGAAATTTCCTGAGGCAGAGTCCATTCTGCATACAGCATATATCTGTAATGTGGACTGGGAAAGAGGTGGACAAACATAATCCCTGCTTTCAAGACCACAGCATGGCAGAAAAGAAAGATAACACCCATTTCATTCTGTGTGTGTCAGCTCCACCCAACAGTTCCCTATGCCTAGAAAGGTACCTTAGTCAAATACTCAATTTGTGTTCTATGGATGGATGATGATAATGCAGATTATGTCAAACAGACAAAGGAGGCTGTTTTTTTTTTTTAACGTTTATTTTTGAGAGAGACAGAGACAGAGTGCAAGCTGGGGACAGGCAGAGAGAGAAGGAGATAAAGAATTTGAAGCAAGCTCTAGGCTCTGAGCTGTCAGCACAGAGCCCAACGCGGGGCTTGAACTCAAAAACCATGAGATCACGACCTGAGCCAAGTCAGATGCTTAACCCACTGAGCCACCCAGGTGCCCCAAAGGAGGCTGTAGATAAAGATAAAGGGCAGAGAGGTAGAATGCTCCCAAGTCAGGGAATCAAGACACCTGGTTCCAGTCCTTGGCTCTGCCACTAACTATCGTGAACTTGAACAAGTCTTTTAGGCTCCAAGTTTCATGAGGGAGTTGGAGCAGATGGCTGCAAAGACCCCTTTTTTTCTCTATTTCCTTTGTACCATAAAAGGAATTCATCTATCTTAAATCATATTGTAAAGTCTTCTGATTTTGCCATTCTTCCAACTGAGTTGAACAAACTTGAGTGTTTTGTAACTCTTGGTCCTTTTAAAAATCAACTGCATTTTGAAGCATCTGCTTGAACAGAGGTCTTTTAAACACACACACACACACACACACTTAAATCTAAGCAATATCCTTGTGATATCTCCCTTGTGGATATATAAACTTTCAACCTCTTACCTTAGATAGAGTTTCCACATTTGCCCTATTTAATCAACAATAAAAGTCAGATATGTCATTCCTTATATTTTTTGCACTAGCAGCATACTATAAATTCCAAGTACAAAAGGTTTTTGGGTTTTTTTTTTTTTGGCCCTTCCATATTCTACAGTGAGAAAGAAGTTAATGTTAGTTAACCAAAATAAATTATGCTTTAAAATTCCTCAAAGAGCAAAAAGAAAATAATAATACCCATCCCAATGTAGGCTCTGGTCTCAGCAGTTCCATTTGTATAGGTTATGACATACTAAGGGGGAAAACTCATAAATCAGTATTATTAATATTATTAAAAATATAACTACATTTTTTAAGTTCTAGATTTCAACAAAAATGTTTGAATTTTGTTTGAACCATTGCTTCCTAAAAAGTTAATTTAAATATTTTGAAGGAGATTTTAAAACCCATGTTTTATCTGCAATCAGTTTCAAGATAGATTAAGTCTTCACAAAAGGACAGATAAGGAGGATTTTCTATTTTAATAAAAACCCAGAGTGAGAGGAAAAATAATTCACATCAGGTAAAATCAATTTGGAAAGTAGAACACAGAAATTCTAAGAGTCAACAAAATACTGTGTAAGGATTCTAAACTGGCAAAAGTGGGAGAGTGATGACCCATTTCTTTGAATTACATACTGAAATCAAATTACTAATTTTCAGGGGGTACTATTTCTAATTCCATGCCCCATAATGCAATCATCTTGAAACCCCATCAGATTAGCCAGAAACCCCTGGATTAGCCAAATGAAGTTTCCGGAAAAGCTAAGTTTGAAAAGAGACGGAGGAACTTGTAGCTGAAAACAAAATAAAGTTTCACATCTGTGTCAGCATCTGAAGTTGCTCTGTAAGATCTGATAACTTGTTAGAAAGCAATCTTTTTTGCAAGGCAGTGGATTTACATCATACATTTTATCTCTCCAAGGAAATTTTAATTACTGGTTCCAATCATTTCTGATTGATTTGCTTTTTATTCATCCAAGGTATTCTCTGCTCTGTGATGAAATCAAGCCTTCAATAAAATTCCAAAAATTTCAGAACAATTTACAAGCTCCAGATGACTGAAAGTTTTCTCGTGTCAGTTTGGCATTCAGGAAGAGAGTTTCACCAAATACATTCTGAAGAATACATCTGGCATTCACTAAAATAAAAAACTCACCAATGACATACTTGAAGCAAATTAATGTCACATAAATACAAATTTGCCAATATTCCTTGAGGCCAGAGCTGCAATCCAACCTTCATGTATTTCAATGAGTTCTCTTTTAAAGCACAAGCCACCAGTCACATGGTTTAATGTTTGCGGTTATTTTAGCCGTCAATTTAATAAATACACATCATCTTCTGTACACAATGGCTTGTGTATGTGTGTGTGTGTTGGAGGGAGGTATATCAGAAAAGACTTTGCATCTTCTGAAAGCCCACTTAAATTTATCTTTTCTCTTAACCTGGTGCCGACTCCAAAAGACAGGCTAAAATCAAAGAATTTTAGTACTGAAAAGAGTATTAGAAGCTATCTCTTCCAAGGACTTGTTTCAATAATGGCAAGTATATGAGAAATACATATGTGTATTCACCATGAGAATATTTTCATGGATAATAATGATAAACCTAGCTATTCAAAAATACTGAACTTTTAAGCATCAATATGAAAGCAGCCCAAGAAAATACATAATTTAATCAACATTATTCTTGAAAGAGCATGTTACAGGGCTATCATTAGTCAGTGATCAATTTTTATCATGTCACTAAGAACCCTAGTATTTAACAAATGAACTCTTTCTATGAAAGGCGGAGGCATTTACAGCCAATTCTGGCTCCAGTGTTGGCTTCTCCTTCAACAGCTTCATAAGGGAATATATTTTTACAAACTGGACCCAACTATTGTCTGGTTTGGCAACATGGCCAGAAATTGTAGGCTAATTATACAATTCATGTCCTGGTCTCTAGAATGTCAGGGATACTCACTGTGGCTTCCTGCTGGGCATAGTTAGCCTGGGCTCTTCAGTCAGCTACTCTTAGAACTGAGCCACACTGTGAGGACATCTTTGATTCAGATACACATTCTGAAGCATGTAGACAAAGTACAATGCATGGTAATCAACATCTGTGAATCTCCTCTGAAATTGTGATATTCCCCGCCCCCCACCAATAAGATCTTCAAATCTGAAATCTCATATTACCTTGAGCTTATAGCAATTTAGCAAAGTGAATTCATTGCAATCTCCAAGTGCAGTCTGCTCAATCTACGCATCCAGTTTGAATCTCTGGAGTCGCATTACACTGAAGAAATCATCCATGCCCCTGTTCTGTCCCTACAACCCTAAATTCATTTGATGGTGGGGAGGAAGTGACATAAAGGAGCATTTAGAGCAGGGGTTTGGGCACCAGACAGCCTGCTTTTGAACCCCCACTCTGCTATTCACTAGCTGTACAATGAGGGCAAGCTACTAAACTACTCTGTATCTCAATTTCCTTTTTAAAAAAATAGGCATAATCATAGTACTATTGAGTTAACACATATGAACTACTTACTATAGTCCTGACACAGTGTAAGTAATACATAAGTGCTAGCAACTACTATTTATTACCAGTAAGGAAGTATAACTTTATAAGCCATTTGAAATTCAGAATATTAGGTATCTTAGAAGCACTTATTCCAAAAATGCTGTTATCTCACAAGGATGCTCAGTATGGGGCCACATATTTCCATGACCCAGTCAGAAAACTGCAGTGGACTAAGTGGCCAGACCCTGCTTCTTCTCAATATCCCCTAAACTACGAATAGTTACAAATGAAAATATGAGGACAATTTTCAACCTTTGTAACTTCTTTTATCCTATTGTACAGTGAATCTGATTTACTAAGCTCACAGCACAGACATATGAGTGATAGGTCCCTGTGATTAATAATAACAACAGCAACAATAGCTATGTGTAAGGAACTGTACAAAGGGCTTTATGTCCATTCTCTTATTTAATACTCATAAAAATTCTACAAGATAGGAATCATCATTACCCCCATTTTCCATATGAGAAAACTGAGGCCCAGAGAAGTTAAGGAACTTTCCCAGGGTCATGCAACCAGTGAATGGCACAGTCAGGACTTGAACCCAGACTCTCTGAAATCCTGTCTTATGCCACACTGACTCTTCAGTGGGGGTTGTCTTAGAGTGTATCTATCATTTCTGACCCAATCACTGTGGATATAGGAGACTTAATGTTATGAATGGCAGAACCTGGGTCACATAAGCTCCATGCAAATCACATGGATTAGAAATGTTCTAGACCAAATCATGGTGTCTAGATTCAAGGATAGAAAGATTCAGCCAGCAAAGGAAGTAATAAAAAAAGGGCTCCTGGGGGATGCCCCAGTGCCCTGCCTGCCTGTAGCTCACAGAGGCTGGCCTAAATCCTACAAGCCTTGACAGTCTTTGTAGAATGGGCTCTTTCCAGGCAGAGGAGCATGGAATTATGGGCCTGTGTGCTTTGAAATTTCAGTCTTGGAAATAAATTAAGAAGACAATAATTCTGCCACATCACCAGGCCTAATAACCACATTCTGGGCCTTCACATTCTTGTTGTGCTGGCACTGGGCCATTTCTCCTTATTTTTAGGGCCTACGAGTTTTCCTTTTATGTATACTTAGTGGCATTCTATGGGAAGGCCTGGTTATGGCCCATCACTATAAGAGTTGGTATACAAGAAAAATCAAGATATTATTACCAGAAGAAAAGGAACTGGCAGAAACAAGGTGACAGATACAGGTAAAGTATAATATAATCACTGCAGTTATAAATGTTGTTACCCTGGTCAACATTTGTGTAGAACTGATTCAAAGTGATGCCATGGTAACCCAGCTAGAGCATAGCAAAGTTCAGGCAGGAAGTCCTGGCTACTTGTCCTACTTTCTTTCCACTACACAAACCTTTAAATTTGTCTAGAACTGGAGACTCTCCCAAGACACAGAACTTTCAGCGCAAAAAGTGGATAAGCCCTGGACAAACAGGGGTGAACTGATCACCCTGCTATTAATCCCTATGTAATTGTTTCATCCTTACTGCCTTCCTCCTGAATTCATTATTTTTAATAGATTTAACTCTCCAATTGCCCACACATCAGTGAATATTTTTTTAAGTTTATTTATTTATTTTGAGAGAGAGAAAGAGAGAGAGACAGCTTGAGCAGAGAAGGGGCAGAGAGAGAGAGAGAGAGAGAGAGAGAGAGAGAGAATCCCAAGCAGGCTCTCACTGTCAGCACAGAGCCCAGTGAGGGACTCGAACTCACAAACTATGAGACCATGATCTGAGCCAAAACCAAGAGTCAGATGCTTAATGGACTCAGCCACCAGTGAATAGTCTTAATCAGGTTTCAACCACAGGATTGGTTGACTGTATGACTCAATTAATGAAAGAGCCTGTGGGACCTTGAGATTTCCAATTATTTTCAGGGAATTTTTAAAAAGGGAAATATTAAAGAAAATACAATATAAATTTTTCTTTGCAATACATATAGTGTAATAGTTGGTAAACTAGGAAACAGAAGGCTCTCTTATAGAAGTTAGTCACTAGTTACTTTTCAAATCACATGAAGAGAAGCCAGAGTTGCCTTCTTGAATTAAAGAGAGAATTCAAATCTTAAATTTTTAAAAATCGCACACATGCACAGAAATGCCAGTGGAGGTGGGGAGGAACTCAGAAGCTGATCCAAGCACAAGTGGCTGGAACACTCAACTTGCCCAAGGACAGAAAGGCTGGGAATCTCTCCCAACAGCCTCTCCCAAGAAACACTCGCGGCCTGTCACACTGGAGTGCAGGACACAAGCAGGGCACATCACAAGGGCCTGAGCTCCCAGGGTAGGAGGCTTCGTCACGTTGCAAGTGAGTACAATTTCTGCTGCAAGTAACTGAACACCTGACTCAGACTGGCTTGAATCATAAGAAAATATATTACCTCACAAAACTGGAGTGCAGAGGTAGAACAGAGTCCACATTTGGCTGATTTGGAAGCGCAACAATCAGGGCCACATTATGACTTTCACGGTCCTGGGGCACTTTTGCCTTTATGGGCCCCTTCCTCCATTAAAAACAAATTATATTTCATGACTGCAATAGAATGAAGACAAATTTAATCCAGGCTGGATGATATTTATATTTTCCTCTGACTTCATAAGAAAATAAAACATTGTGGAGAATCTCTAAAACTATCATGGGTCCTAGGCTCAGTCAGCTCTCTGAAGAATCCATCAAGGATCTAGGTTCTGTTCATGGTTGGCCACCCACGTCATGTACCACCTTCGTGGACAGGCTGGCTTACCTCCAGGAGGTAACATGGCTGCCAGTGGAAACTGAGGCAGAGGGCTCCATTGTTCCCCTCTACTGTGAGCTTCAAAGGCCTCTCCCCTAACTATGGAAAAGAAATACTTCCTCTAGTTCTGATTAATTTGAAGCGGGATAAGTTTGGCACTTGCTTTTAAAGTTAAACATACCTTTAGCATATAACCCAGTACTTCCTCTCCTAAATACTTACCTAAAAGAAAGGAAAACATATGTCCACACAAAAATTTCTGCATGAGTGTCCATGACAGCTTTATTCATAAACAATCCAAAATCTATCAACAAGTGAGCAGATAAACAAGTCAGGGTATAGCCTCACACTAGAATACTATGCAGCAATAAAAAGTAATGAAGTTATGGACTCATCTCAAAAGCATGCTAAGTGAAGGAAGCCAGACACAAAAGAGTACATACTCTAGGATCCCTTTATATAACTTCTGCTGAGGAAAAAAAACAACAACAGGGAGACCAATTAGGAGGCTCTCATAATAATCCAGGTGAAAGATGATGTATGCTAAGACCAGGATGTTAACAAAAGAAGTGATGAAAAGTAGTCTGATTCTGGATATATTTTGAAGACAGAGCCAAGAGAATTTTCTGAAGAATTGAATGCAAGGTGTGTGAGAAAAAGAGAAATCAAGGATGACCAATGATCCTGGGCCTGAGCAAATTGGAAAGATGAAATTGGTATTAATTGAGATGGTAAAGCAGGTGGATAGAGCAGGCTGGGAGAGAGGGTGAGACCCAGAAGGCCTGCTAAGTTTGAAATGCCTGTTAGGTGAGATGAAAATAACAACGTCAGCAGTTGGATATTCAGGCAGGAAGAGTTCCAGACTGGAGATAGAAATTTGGGAGGTTCAACTCACTTTTTCTGGGGAGAGGGCTGAGGATAGATAGAATTTTTAAAAATAATAATAACAGAAGAAAATGTCTGGACAGATCTTTTTTACTAAACAAAGGCAAATTTTTTTTAAAGTTTGGAGGTCATTAATGACTAAGAAAACAAACTTATTTGAATTTGATACTAAAAATCTTCAGTACTATTAGCGAAACCTCACATACTTATGTAAGGTTCAGGGCCATGAAACTCCTTTGATCTTGCCAATGTTGTGTGGCTTGCAATCAATCTGGCAAGGTCTGGACAACCCACTGCATATCCCAGAGATAAGGAGAGAGGCCTCTACCCAACAGCCTCTCGCTCTGGCACTGTCTACCATCTTCTCCCCTGTGGCCAGCAAAAAAAGGGAGCAGATCCTCTCTCTCCCACACTCTCTCTCCTGCTCAGTGTCAAAGTCCTGAGTATCTTCAGTTTACATATTGTCTCATTCATGAAGTTGTATTTGGCGTTTGCTTCTTAGAAGACATGACTGCCTTGGAAGCAAACTATTAATCTGACTGTGGAGTTGGAGCCTTCAGAGATAACAGCAATCTGTGCGGTATGATTTGAAGAAGCCAGAAAATAATTTTTTTTTTTTTGCTCTCTAGATTCCCGAAATTCCACCATTAGTATGAAAGGTGAAAGTGAAATGCCCAACTGAATGACCAGTCCTGGGGACTCCTTCAAGTGAACCAGTACAGAGAAGAGAAGCAGTGGATAAGAAAAAGGGCCCATAAAAAGAGTAGGTTTGTGAGACCAAAAACAAACCTGGCCACACAATTTTCTTAGGGTGTGTTACACCTGGCCCATTGCCAACCCTGGCACATAGTAGGTCAACAATATTTGTGGAATAAATGGATGCTCTTTTTTCTACGTTTGAGTAAGCAGACCCTCCCCCACGCAAAAAAAAAAAAAGCATTTGAAAGAAAAGGTAAAAGAACCAGTTCAATAAATGGTTAATTTACTGTCCTAGGAGTCACTTACTAAAAAAAAAAAAATAATAATAAGCCATTCCTCAGGACCCTCAGCAGCTCTCTGGGAGAGATGTTTCCCCTCTAAGGAGCGCGATATACTGTCCGGAAGGCTGGAGCATCACCAAGGCTGATTCAAACTCAAGACCTCATACGCCAAACGTGCCACCTTCGGCCTGGGGTTCCGGGGTGTCTGGGAACTGGGGGGGGGGCTGGCAGGGGAGGGCAGGCGCGGAGGCAGAGAAGGCCCTAGGCAGAGGGGGCGCGGACCTAGAGGAGAAGCGCGCTCTCCCGCCGAGCCTGCAGCGCTGGGCTCAGCTCTTGCGCCTCCCTCCGCTCTCTCCTCCGCCCCCCTTCGCCCTCCCCCTTTCCCTCCCTTTCTCCTCCTCCTCCTGCAGGCGCGGCCGCTGCCAGACCTCGCCAGTTCAGACCCACCGGGCTGCCCTCCCCTGCGCTCTCTCCCTGCAGCCCAGGCCCCGAGCGCAGCGCGGCAGCACAGGTAGGAGCCCCGGACGCACCCGGTGCCCGCCGGGCAGCGCGCAGGGAAATAAGTGGGGTGACCTCAGGGGTGCAAGGGTACCCGAGAACTGTCCCAGACTGAGCAGGATCTCTCAAGCAGAGAGGAAGGTGGAGGTGTGCGGTCTCGGAATGCGATCTGTCAGCATGTGCGAGTACCCGGTGACATCTGTTTGGATGGGCAAGTGTGTGCGCGCCGACAATCAGCCGACTGGGCTTTGCCCATAAACGAGGTTCTGAAAGTTTCAGGGGGCTAATGTACGAGATTTAAGCCACACCTGGATTCCATAGGAGCTAGTTAGAAGCTGGAGCGCAGAGCAGCTCCCAGGGACTGCCGCCTGTTAATTTTCTTTTAAGAGAAGGGACCTCACCTCACTGGGGGCAGGCCGGCTGCCCCAAACTAGTATTACGGGCTGCGGTGTGGTCCCCCAGTTCTGGCCCTATAGGGGCAGCCGGGTTCTGAAGGTAGCATGTGGGGTACCAAGGGACTGATAATGCACAGAGAATCAGAAGCTTTGGGGTGCTCCTCCACACAGCCCAGGGCTTTTACACAAAGCTGCGCGCAGAGAACTGGCGTGAAAATGCCACTTAGAGAGTTTGTGCTGGGGGATATGCGAAGGATTTTATGAAGGGCAGGTATTCTACTAGGGAAGGAGATTGCTCTTCGAGTTTTGTTTTGGTGTTTTGTTTAAAAAAAAAAAGTTTGAAGCCAAGGTAATTCATATTGATTCACAGGTATTTCTGCTGAGGCGTGCAAGGAACTTCCTTTACTAGCTGGAGGTGAGCACATAGGGAAAGCCTTAACGTTCAAGGAATCTGAGATTTGCTGCCCCACCTCTCTCTCTCTCTCTCTCTCTCTCTCTCTCTCTCTCTCACACACACACACACACACATACACACACACCATCTCCTTTGAAATTAATTACCCTCTCTTCTTTCCATCCACCCCCTTTCTGGAACCTGTTGTGTAGGTACAGTATAAAATGCTCGCTCTGTAGCCTTTGTATATGTTAAGTGCAGCTGGATGGAGTAAAGTGAAATGTAATTCTGCAGCCGTTTTACAGTCTTTGGTGCCTCGTTTGGCCACGGGAAGGTTGAGGAGGGGGGGGGGGATGAGAAAGTAGGTTGGAAATTGGGTATGATGGAACCTAAACCTCTCCCCCCTGACCTTCCTTACTTGTTACTTCACAGCTAAACTTTTGTTATTTCCTCCCACCCCCCACACCCCGCAGCAGATACTAAGCACCGGTTTGTCCTGTGTTTTCTTTGAGATTCACGATGTTGAAAGCCCTTTTCCTAATTATGCTGACTCTGGCTCTGGTCAAGTCACAGGACACCGAAGAAACCATCACGTACACGGTAAGGGGTGATGGAATTTGAGATAAGTGCGGTTCAGCGGGATTCAGTGACACAAGGGAGACTTTATCCACTCCTGCCGGTGTATGTGGGCTGTAGGCTGTGGAAGGTAATAAATTAAACAACGCTTTAGTATAGTTCACATTTAAGAGTTATTTAAATCTCCCCTGGTTCCTCCAAAAGTTCGTTTAGATCACCAATGGAGATAGAGAACAAAATGTAATGATTCTGCAAGACCAAAAAAGGAGACCCTTTTAAAAACAAAAACCTAAGTAAGCTACATGTTTCCCACACATCTAGTAAATTAATGTGGGTAAGGAATTGGAAAGCCTGGATTCCTATATACAGGCAGATAAAAACAAACATCACAAAAGAAAGCATGTGCCTCATTTGTGTGTGTGACTTATGTTCTCATGTAAATGGCCTGTATTGAATTTATAAAGGCTATATATTCATTTATAGTATAAATGATAATTCATATAAATGCCCTTCAGGTAAACTTTATGTGGTACCAGGATGCAGTGTTGGCTAACGTGGTCTTAAAATGCATTGTGTGAAGTTTGGTTTTGCATTTTCTAATTAATTACATCTGATTATTTCCAAGTAATATTTGATTAATTAGTTAATTGCATGGGTATAACCAATGTTTAATAAAATATTGAAAACATCATCGGACCCATCCCACCATCAGGAATGAATGTAGTGAGAACAGAGGGCAATACTTAACCTCACGTCTGGTGAGTTTGTGTGCACCTCTGTTTTGTGTTTTCTTTTTTGTTTGCTTTTGTTTTGTGTTTTCTACTCTTTAACCTGTGTTGTGAGACAAGTGGCATTTGTCCTGGATCATAATATGAAAAACATATTTTTCTACTTGCTCCCAATTTAAAATTAAGTAATCCTACTCAAAAGAATGTGAAAAATTTTTGAAAATAAAACTCCTAAAAGTGAGCTAATGTCAATTACTGATAATAAACATTATCTCACTTTTTGGTATCCTATTATCCCTAGAATGTTAGTATTTATCTGGAAAATGTTCCGTGTTGTTGTTCAGATCAACTATAAATCAAATAGGGTTTCACATAAATATTTTGTTAACTTAATGATAAATGTAGTTGCTTCCTCTGCTGAAGATAAGTAAAGCACAATAAATGAATACATGTGTTGTTTATCTTCAAATGAGAATGTTTTATTATTCAGGCTAAACTTACTACCTTCTTAGGAAGCTAGAGTGAAATTAACTACCCATTTTTTATATTCATCCAATAAAATATGTTATTGCTATAATTGCTTGTCTTATACCCCCTTCTCTTTGGTTAATCAGCTAAATCAGATTCATCTTTAGCAGTAAAGTTCCCTGTGTATTAAACACTATAGTTTTAGATCACTAACTAGGATTTATTATTATTATAGCAGATTTTCCAGATACAACATCCTTTTTGTTCTAAGATTGGGTCTATTCTCTCTTGAACTATGTATGCCTAATGATTCATGGTTAAAGAATAAGATGTAATTATTTTTTGAGTACCCCATTGTGGAGACACCGTCTCCTTTCATTTTCATGGTGAAGTATGAGAGAAGAGGTATCATCTTCCTTTCACCAATAGGAGAACCGCAGATCAGACAAAGTATCTAACTTGCTGAAGGCTACACAGCTAGCAAGTAGTGAAGCTAAACTCAGTCCAGGCTTGTTTAATAGTAGATCCATATTAAATGTACTGGAACTAAATACCTAAAACAATCTGCATGTCTTCTCTAGTTAGCGTACAGATTATTCAAGTGAGCTGTCATTGTGCCTGACTTGAAAGGTAGAAGATTGAACTCATACCCACAAGACAGCCTCATATCCCCCTTCCATTTTAAAGTCCATTCAGCCATTTACTCACCAAGTACCTGTTATGTCCATAAGCAATTCTTACCACTAGCAAAAGAATGTAAGTTTGTTTACTAAGAAAATTCAGACCTTCATCTCAGAGAATTCACACTGGGAAATACTGTTGAAAACTACAAAGTTACTAAGCAAGTACAAATATTATCATTATATAGACTATGTAAGTTGCTAAAGAAATAGAAAATCAAGGAAGCAATTAATGTCAGTACTGGCATATTGGAAGAGGTTGAGCTCTGTGCTGAACCTTGAAGGAAGTAATGACTTCAGATTAATCTAGAAAGGCTGAAGTGGCCCCTGAATCAGAGAAAGTGACATAATTAAAGTCTAGAGGTAAAAACAACCAAGAAAAGTTGAGGAGATGACAAGGTTAGATGGGCTGGAGCTGGATAGTGGAGGGAACCTTGAGACGGCAGTAGTCAGAGTTGAGAGGTCTGCAAGCCAGTGTAAGCTCTTAAATGTAGGAGTAACATAACCAAGACAACAAGAATGGCTATCATGGAGGCTGTGTGTGGCACACAGAGATATAGAGACCAGCCAAGAGCGTTGCCTGCTCATGAGGCCAAGAAGGCTTTCACCAACGTGGTAGATCTAGAAATGGACCCAAAGTCTGCAGAGCTTGAAGGAGAATAATTGGAAAAGTCAGTGTGGATATTAAGGTTGTAATCCTGGGTCCTAAGAAAGGTGGCAGCACCTTGGACAGGTTGGGGAAACTAAAAAGAATTAGCTTAGGAGATAAAATGAGTTTAGCTTTCACCCTGTGAAGTTTCAGATATCATTAAAACATTTAAACTGAGCTCCCTGTCTCTGTTCAGCAATTTGCTTGACAAGCATCTATTGTGTGCATGAGCAACTCTCAGCTCTATTTAAAATAATTCAACTTTGTTTGTTCACTATACTTTTGCTCAATCTTTCCTGAAGCATCTCCCTCAAATCTGCATCTGGTCAAATGTTTTCCTGAGCTTAAAAATTCTTGAGGGAAAAAAATAATTAAAGAAATTCTTCAGAGGCCTCTTATCACTTACAGCGGTGTTTCTCAGGAAGTGGCCTATAGGCAATCTGTGACAGGATCACCTGGGATGCTTGTTAGGAATTCAGATTCCAAGCCCCCTACCCAGACCTACAGAATCAGATCCTTTGAGTCTGCATTTTAACAAGCACCCTGGGTGACTCTTAAGCTTGGTCATAAAGCTTGAGTTTCATTGACATTCAAGATAGAATTCAGTTCTTGCCTGCCCGTCTAACCTCATCCCCCACCCAGACTACTCACAGCTCCTTCCCTCTTTAATAATGTCACACCTTTACTCACATGGTCCCTCATCCTAGAATTCCCTCCTTTTCCCTGGAAAGAGCATATAAGGCCCAATTCACTTGTGGCCTCCCCCGTAAAACTTCTCCTCCACTCTGTCATGCCCTGGATAGAGTTCATCACTCCTTCCACATACATGCTTGTGTCACAGCACCTGACTTCCTGCTTCTACTTGTCTACTTGTCTTTCTTCTGATCTGTGAGCTGCTTGAGGACAGAGACAAGGTCTTCATGACCTCTGCATCCCAAAGGATTATAATGGTGGCTGGTAGGAGAAGGTACTCAGTACATGGTTTGTTCAGTGAGTGAAGTAGAGAGGACCTGTAGGAATTGAAGCTAGGAGGCAGGCCAGGGTGTGAGTGGGGGGCTTGGGACTCAGCTGAACAGGAATAAGGAAAGCCAGGCGCTGGAATGCTCTAAAAGAACTGAGAGAGGAGGGGAAGAGTCAAGTGATGAAAAAAAGACAAAAAGAACTTGGTTGAATTTTTCTTTTCTTTCTTTCTTTCTTTCTTTCGGTAAAATTTATAATGTGGAAGGCGGGCAAATAAAGCAAAACAAGAGCATTCAGAGAGATTAGAGAAGATGAGTATCATGACAGAGAAAAGAATTCCAAGATGGTGATGGGCAACTGTACCAAATACAACAGAAGAGGTGAGGCAGCTGGTGATTGAGAAGGGACCCCTGAAGTAATCTAATGCACAGATTTGTCTTAAAGAAAAAGAAAGAAAGAAAAAGAAACTCTAGAGAATGTTAAACTACCCATCACATCATCTATCTAGGATTCTAGAGCAAGGATTGTTGCCATAAGAATGAAGCTTTTAGAGTAACTTCTTAGGAAGTTGGATACACAAATTAACTGTCTCCTGGTCCCATCTTTGATGTTTCTTCACAGCAATGCACAGATGGATATGAGTGGGATCCTGTAAGACAGCAGTGCAAAGGTGAGCCAACTTCAAAGACTTCCCATCTGAACATAGCTTTCTGTCTCCATCTCATGTCACTCTTCCTGTCCTGTTTATATTATACCAAAAAGGCATGAACATATGTTTACATGTTCAGATTTCCTTCTGAGAAGAGTCCTCATTTCTTTTATTGCTGACCACAGATATTGATGAATGTGACATTGTCCCAGATGCTTGCAAAGGTGGAATGAAATGTGTCAACCACTATGGAGGATACCTCTGCCTTCCTAAAACAGCCCAGATTATTGTCAATAATGAACAGCCTCAGCAAGAAACACCAGCAGCATCGGAAGGTATGGGTGCAGCTGCAAATGCTGCCGCCACGTCAGGTGCAGGCACTGGGGGTGTGGCAGCCAGTGGCATAGCAGCCAGTGGAGTGATGCCTGGGGGTGGCTTCATCGCCAGTGCTGCTGCGGTTGCAGGCCCTGAAATGCAGACTGGCCGAAATAACTTCGTCATCCGACGGAACCCAGCTGACCCTCAGCGCATCCCCGCCAACCCTTCTCACCGGATCCAGTGCGCGACGGGCTATGAGCAGAGCGAGCATAACGTGTGTCAAGGTAAGCATGACTGATTATGCTAACAAGAAAGTTCTGGTCCAAGTGCACCTCATGGTGAGCACGATAACAGCTCACGTTTGCTGAGAGCCTCCCACAAGCCAATAATCATTGCAATAATGAATCGTTACTAATAATTAATAATCGTTAATAATAATTAATAATTAATCATTGCAATAATCCTAAAAGGTGGTTGCTGCCTATATGGTCATCATTTTACAAATGAGGAAACTGTGGCTGAGAGAGGTCATCAAGGCTTCTAAACCTCAGTTACACATATTTAGAGTCACTAGGGAGCTTTTAGAACTTCTCTATATCCAAGCCACACCCCAGCACAATTAAATAACAGTCTCTGGGGGGTGGGTTCCAGGCATCAGTATTTTTTTAAAGCTCCCCACGTGGTTCCAGCGTGTAGCCAAGTTTGAGAACCAGGGGTCACACAGGTGGTGAGAGCAGAGCTAGCCTTCAAACCCCGGCAGTGGGGCCAGAGTCACAGCTGTCAGCGGGAGCAGTCAGGTTATTCATTTGGAATTTGAAATTGTGCTTGTCAAGCTACTCCATAAATGTCCTTTGGGTTCTCAAGCTTTCTTTTCATGGAACTTGCCACTAACTTATTTTCCTCACTGAGGGATAAAGAGATGGGACTTCTGTTCCTTGTTACCTTTGAGGAAATCTCCCCCACTCACATTACGTCTTTTTAAGTTGTCATGTGAGTACATATCACTTATATCACTTGCACCATGGCACCATCTGCTTGGGTTTTTCTGTTTATTTTCACAAAGAGTACACATCACTGTGTATTATTCTAGAAACAGCTGTAGACTCATGTTAGCAAAATGATAAGAATCTTGGGCTTTGAAGATGTGTAGGATATTAGCTAACTGGACTGTGCTAAGAGATTTTGTTCCCCTTTTCCTACTTAGCAAACCCTTTCAAATCTGCCTGGTGTGGAGATTGTTATTGAGATGGGCCATAGGAGCCCCAGACTCCTTTTTCACTGCCAGGGGCTGACAGAATAGACCCTATATTACACCACCGGTGCCTGGCACACACTGGCCAATGGAAAGGGCCCAGGAGTTCTTCCTTCTACCTGCTCATGAGTCAGGAAGAGAGCACCGTCCTCCCTCAGCACTGAGGGATTCAATCAGGATCACCTTGCTGCTGCATTAAGTGAAGGAGGCATCTTCTGGTTCCCTGAGGTGCTCCCTTTCCTTCACTAGTGTTGAGTTTTATCTTCTGTATGAGATATATTTCAAGTGGCTTATAAATGAAATAAGGCCACCTATGACACTCTGACTTTTATTATTTTATATTTTGCATTCAAATTTTTAAGTACCCCATATCAAGAGCTAACCCATGGTGTGATGGTGTCACTTTTCAGAGGGTGCATCATATTAGCATCTGTTTCGTGTTACTGTCATGAGTCAGAATTCCAATATTGATGATGAATGCTTCAGCATCTGCTTGATATTCCAATATTTAATTTAAGGATTATGTCAAGGAGATAACCTCAGGAGTTACTTTATGTATATATATTTGACTGAATATTGATAAAAAGTATCTTGAGTTTATGAAGGTATCAACTTTTTAATTGTGTTATTTAAATATATAGTTGAATTGGAAGGCTTGGTGGAATTTTTCCTGAAACTGAAAAGTTATGCTGAAATTTTTTAAGTATAGGATTTTATGTACTGAATTATTTTTCATGTTTCAGATGTATATTTTAAATGGTATTTAGAAAAAAAAACATAAATGAATGGGTCATTTCCCAAAGTAGCTTATAGTCTATCATTGATGATTATGGTTGAATTCAAGAACAATGTCTAGAGTCAAATGAAGAAGTTCTAGGATACAGCATATTCATGACTTAGAACGTGCATTGGTTATAGTAGAAACTATATAATAAAACGTGAAAAATAAAAACTAAATCCTATTTAATTTTTCTGAAAAATATTTAGACTACCTTACAAAGTTACTTTTCACATATTATAACATTTGTAATTCTTACTTCTATGAGAATTTTTTTTCTTTAGGTATAAGCTAAAACAATTAAATGCCTTGCTTATGATAGATGCTAAAAACATACACTTATTGGCTGTGTACACACAGAGTATTTTCAGCCCAACTGTTCTGCATAATTCAACCAATTTCTAAAACTTGGGATTGGGGTCTGCATCATTGAAAGCAGGGTTAAAAGTTTTTTGGATGACTTAAGGCTTAAGTTGGATTTCTTCCCACCTCACAATTTTGCAAAGTGCCCATAAATGTGGATTTACTTAATTGTTGATAAAAGGGGGTTATTTCATACGATAACAACAGGATAATCTGTCTGGGGAATCTGACTAACATAAGTCGAGTCACACTTGTGCCCATTTATTATTGAGCTAATCAAACATGCAGTCCAGCTTCTTCTAATTGCCTGCAGATGTATGACATTCCCAGTCCAGGCCAGCAGCACAAAATAATGTTTTATAACCAATGTGAAAGTGCGGGGACCTCCGCTTAAAACAATAATGTGCTCCAAGGACCTATATTTCTGACATCATTGTGGAATTTGAAGAGCCTTCTGTTTTAATAAAGACCTCCACTCCCTTTTAAATGTTTCGTACTATGCCCAGTAACCCAAACACATTTACCATGGTTGCTGGATCGGAATAAATGAATGCCTGCAGATGAGTCATATTTGTATTAAAATTATTTCTTTTTTCCAAATATATTTTTCAACAGGTACAGTTTATCATTTCATAACCTAAACCTGAGGACATTTTTTATTTAATGGCTGAAATCTGTACTGTGCTTTGGTGTTAAACTCAATAAACTTTGAACATACTATTACCAGCCACAGATGGCACCCAATAATTTAAATACCAATAGGTATTTCTAAGTGTATTCTGTTTTGTAAATATATTTTTAAATTTTTTTTTAATTTTTTTTTGAGAGAGAGAGAGAGAGAGACAAAGTATGAGCAGGGGAGGGGCAGGGAGAGAGGGGGACACAGAATTTGAAGCAGACTCCAGGCTCTGAGCTGTCAGCAAAGAGCCCAATGTGGGGCTCAAACTCACAAACCATGAGATCACCACCTGAGCTGAAGTCAGACGCTTAACCGACTAAGCGACCCAGGTGCCCCTTTATTTTTATTTTTTAACGTTTTATTTATTTTTGAGAGACAGAGAGTGAGAAAGAATGAGCAGGGGAGGGGCAGAGAGAGAAGGAGACACAGAATCTGAAGCAGGCTCCAGGCTCTGAGCTGTCAGCACAAAGCCCGACTCGGGTCTCAAACCCATGAACTGTGAGATCATGACCTGAGTTGAAGTAGGACGCTCAACTGACTGAGCCACCCAGGCGCTCCTATATTTTTAAACAGCTGTCTGTGTTTTAACATTCAGTGAAAAAATGATTTTTTTCTCCTTTTCATGTATTTGTCCAGAACTTTTCAATTTAGTGCAAAAGCAAGGGGGTTAAAAGAGCAACATAACATGCAAAAATCAATTCACACTGAGCAAGTTTTTTCAAACAATTTTTGCCAACCATGGGTGATGCTGGGGGAGCCCTTTGCACTGAGAATTTCAAATAAACAGCACCATCCTTAGCAGCCATAAAATTACATGAATATTATTTTATTGCCACATATCTGGAGTCATATATATATAAAGTTTTAGAAATTGTTTCTTTATGAGCTATCACCTACCTATAAGACAACAGATATTCATCTACTCCAAAAGGAAGTTAAATGAATGGGGAATATATTATTACCCATCGATGTGTCACTTTACTTTTCTACAACTTTATTGCATAACCTTTGTGTAACCTTCCTCAAAGGCGGTGGCTTTAGAAATCGCTAATTCAAGTTATGAAAGGCTTTAAAAATTTTTTTCTAACATTTTATTTTTGAGAAACAGAGCATGAGTGGGGTAAGGGCAGAGAGAGGGAGACACATAATCTGAAGCAGCCTCCAAGGCTCTGAACTGTAAGCACAAAGCCCGACAAGGGGCTTGAATCCATGAACCATGAGATCATGACCTGAGCCAAAGTCGGACACTCAACCAACTGAGCCACCCAGGCACCCCAAGAAAAGACTTTTTAAAATCATATATAACTTTCTAAAAGCCTCATTCTTGTAGGGAAAAATAAGTCTTTTGGGAACTGGCAAGTAAGAGAAAGCATCAATTGCCCAATTTGAAGGAATTTGTTTACTCAATTGAACTTTCAAAAAATTAAACATAGGGTATTTTGTACAGCTGGTAATTATGCCATTACTAAAACTGGTCAGGATTTACAGGTATCATTACTAACTTCCTAAAGAAACTGAAACATCAAAAAATGAACTTGATATAAGCTGATAATAGAGCCAAATATGGAGTGCAGAACCTGGCTTGTATTATATAAGGTTTAACTGTGAAAACACAACCTAGGGTTTCCAACTGTCCCTGTTTACCCAAGACTGTCTTGGTTTGACTATTGAGAGCCCCACAACCCAGAAAATGCCTCAGTCCTGAGCAAATGGGATGGTTGACCACCCTATCACACCCTCAACAACCAAATCCCTCACCGCCAAGACTGAGGAAATCCTAATGTTAAAGCCATTTTTTCAGGTTAAGGCACTGTTTGTCCAGTGAAATTGTTTTTTCAATTTGTTTTGAACTTTCAAAAACCAAACGTCACTGGTTTTTAAGTACCTGGACAGAGTCTTCCTTTGCAGTTGATAGGATCCCACTTGCCAGTTTGTCAGTGAGCTGTTTTTCACATTGTTCTAGACTTTGCATGTGCGGACTACCTAGACATTAGCAACTGCATACCTTGGGTAGCTCATCTTTTCACATTTCTGCTGGGGGAAAACATACCACACAGCCAAATTAAATACCATGCGTCAACTATAAAGTTTTATTTGTCAAAATATTTTTTTTATTTTTAGTTGTATCTTAAATGATTTGATTTGATTTTTGTCACTGTTGTCTGTGATGCAGGAGTGACTAAAACATTAAAAAGAAAAAATTGCATTTTTTAAAGCCTAAAAGAACAAAAAAAAATATCCTCAGGGTTTAAGAAGCTCTACACTCTTGGGGATCACCTATTACCTTTTGCACATTTCTTCATAAGCATAAAGATAACTAAAATACTATTTTGAAAAGGAAAGAAGTTATTATCTATACATCTTCTTAAAAAAAAGAGAAACTTGAACTAACATGTACAGATTCTCAGATGCTAGGGATGTCTTTCTTTGACTTCTTTCATTCGAAATTTAAATGATCGCATATCCAAAAGAGGATTTAGAAATTATAGTGTAATCAACTGGTTTAGCATACCTGACATTGTCATTACCAAACAGCTTTCAAACACTACCTTTTTTTTTTTTTTGATCCTCACTAAAGTCATTAGGGTTTCTCATTGCTTTGGTTAGTTTTGTGAGGAAATGTCTAATTTTTGTTACATATAATTATATAGCCCAGTGAATGACTTTGATCTCAGAAAATAGATATTTTGCTAAGGGAAGACTGTAATTGAGTAAATTATGCTATTAACAGAAACAAATACTTCAAGCAGAAAATAAAATGGATATTTAGTCTGCTTACTGCTTTTCATTGTTTTTGGTTGTTAATTACTTTTGAGTATCTAAAAATTCTCTAAAGCCATATAAACGGATAGGAGTTGAGTTTAGGGGGATACCTTCATTACTAAATACACTGATGCTGTGTGATAGAAGTAATTGATTTTCTCCTGAAAAATCTAGTATAGTTTCATAATTTTACTTCTCCAAATACTATAACCACTGAATGTCCAGTTAATTTAAGACTTATTTCTAGGGATGCCTGGGTGGCTCAGTTGGTTAAGCATCCAACTCTTGATCTCGGCTCAGGTCATGATCTCACAGTTTGTGGGATCGAGCCCCACGTCAAGCTCTGTGCTGACAGCATGGAGCCTGCTTGAGATTCTCTCTCTCCCTCTCTCTCTCTGCCCTGCCCCAGCTCGCTCTCTCTCTCTCTCCCTCTCAAAATAATAAACATTAAAAAAGACTTATTTCTAATATACATTTGTGAACAGTATATATATGTATCTGATTATGCACACTCAAAAAAGTCCTTAAAATTCCTTCATAAAAATTGTATGGCAGCTATTAGGTAAAGGGATAAAAGAGGTCAGTATGATCACACTTCTGCAGCAAAAGACTATGCTATATAACTGCCTAACTCTACAATTTCCAAAGTGTGGTCCCTAGACCAGAAGCCTTAGTATCATCCAATAATTTATTAGAAATGCTAATTCCTAGGCCCCATCAGACCTACTGAATCAGAAACTCTGGGGATGGGGCTCCCAATCTGTGTTTTAACAATCTCATGATTTTGATGTGTGTTCAAGTTTGAGAACCAATGGCCCTAACTTAATCTTAATGTCAGGAAATTGCATTCAGCTATAAATATTAGAGGGCAGCGTCATAGTACTTTACATGGGAAATGTGCAGTAGGAAAGAGAAACCATCAAACATACATATTCTGTTTCTAAGATAGAATAATATTTCTCTTTTACTTCTCTTACCTTTCTTACTGTCATCACCAGTATTCTGATTCCTAAACATGAGAGGTCATGAATCTCATTAGTAGGGCATGAGAAAGGGAAAGGAGGCATCTAAAGAAGAAAATAAGAGACCTTGCATCTCTCTATAAAACCTGCAAATGTGAAATACTCTTAATGGTCCTTAAATTGTCAGTAGGTGAAACTCTAAGTTCTGCTTTGGCTGTGGTAATAATTGGTGCTAAGAGATACTCATACCTCCTGTAGCCATAACCCTTATGCTAATGACACAAACTGGCAAGTTGAGGTAATGCTGTTTGGAAGTTCAGTTCATGCAGAGTCACAAAAGAGGAGGTTGACTCTGACTTTGGCCTTAAAAGCATCTTTCATTTCACCATAGTGATAGGAGATCCTTCCAATACCAGAGGCCCAGCTGACATCTCATTCTATTTAGATTCTGTGACTATCACCAGATAATAGAAGAATAGTCACATAGTGTCTCTGTTCAATTCAAACTTGATCAAAGATTTACTTCTCATCAAAGATGAGATTCCTGTTAAAACTAGTTAACACTTAATCTGTGGAATGAATTTCCCTCTCCCCATAGCAGCAAAAAGAAGCAGATTAGAGTGGAACTGCAAGCCTGGGTAACTTCAGGAATGTGCACTGGTACTGGCTCATTCTTTCTTTCTCCAGAAGAAAGTCTCAAACTGTATTCTCTGAAATCAACAAGTTGCCCCATTTGTAAGGATTGCCTTTGCACTTGCTGAATTACTGGCACAATTCTACTCTTTGAAACCAATGAGTAAACAAAATTTTTCCCAAATGTGTTTGATTTTGCACGAATGTACAAATAAGTAATTCATGCCACATCTGAAATCCATTAGCATGCTTCTTTTTCCAGGAGGTAACTGCAAGTTGCACACTCAAAAACAAAACTGATCAAGAAAACTGCATTCAAATACTGGCAGAAAACTACAGCTGTCATTGCAAGCATTTAGCCACAATTTCAGACTTGTAGTTTGAACCGAACTGATTTGTAAACATTTAATAAAGATGAAGTGAAGAAATGACATGAAAAGAAGGCTGAGTAGCAAGATACTGGCAGCAACATGGATAGCTTATTGCTGTCAATTTCATATGACCACAGATTCAAAGGAAGGAAAGACAGTGAATCAATGTTATATAAATGCATACTAAATAGACTGAAAGACTCGAGATTTGGGCAAAGTCAATTTCTAAAACTTGAACTACTTTTCAAATAATTGTGCATGTCTACTAGTCGAGGGTAACCAGGTAATGCCACAAGTGAAATTGATCAAACAGAACACAAACCCATTCAGTTCATGTTCAGTAAATTCAATCAAGTTTGAGAACCACTTTCTGTTGTGAGGCAGTTTGATAGAATCACAGTGGATGGAAGGAGTAGTCATTGTCTTTAGGGAACTTGGCATTATCAATCCCTCAGTTATCAAAAAGCAGTAAAAAAGAGGCACCTGGGTGGCTCAGTCAGTTAAGCATCCAACGTCAACTCAGGGCATTATCTCATGGTTCATGAGTTCGAGCCCTGCAATCGGCTCTGTGCTGGCAGCTCAGAGCCTGGAGCCTGCTTTGATTCTGTGTCTCCCTCTCTCTCTGCCCCTCCCCTGCTCGCCATCTGTCTCTCTCTCAAAAATAAATAAACATTTAAAAAATGTTAAGAAATTAGAATAAAAAAACAATAAAAGAAACCAACAACAGCCCAGCAAAGTAACACATAGGACATCATAAGAACTGCATAACGAACTGCCACAAGCCGAAGTAAAACTAGTGTGTGATACAGGCATCCTTCCAATTTACTAAAATCCATATTTGGACAGAAAAAGAAAATATGTCCCCAGAAATGTGATCAAGAACAAAAGTCTGGTTCCTCCCTCAAATGGACCATTTAGAAGAGAACGATGAGGGGAAGTTGAGAAGTATAAAGTGGAAATTACAATCCAAACAGTAGAGGAAGTAACCATCATGAGAATGATGAGTAACCATGAGAATCAGCATTGTGTCCATGTTTCTTCTACCTTAGAATGGTTTCCCAGGAGAGTCCTTCAGAAACACAGTGCTGCAGATGGGAACGCTAATGAGGAAAGGGGTGGGGGTAGTGGGTAGGAAAACCTAATCAGAAAGTACACATGATACTGAGCCACTGCACAGCAAATATCTGTGACTGCTTCCATCGTCAGCAACTCTCCCGAACAAAATACTAGTAGGTTCCTGCAGCTCTGCCTAAATGTCATCCCGAACTGTGTCCTATTTTACTTATTATTAAATAGACACTAAGCAAATGCTGCGTGTGTGTGTGTGTGTGTGTTTAATTGAATAAATGAATGGTTTCTAACCATCAGGGAGCTCAGGCTTATGGTTTACTCTGAGTTCTAAAACCATCCTTGTAAATGAGCTATTAAGTACCATACGTATATGAGGTATATTTCCCAACTATGTATTTTATCAAATTTCTCATTAGTAATAGAGGCTTAGATATCTTGTTCCCATTTAAGCTTAAGCCACTTGAAAGGAGCTATAAAGTCTATTCTTTATATCCTGGATTGTCAGGTTTTCAGTAAACATTGGTGAATAAACAGGTTTCTATTGTTCCTAGAGCAAGACTAGTAATTGGATATATTAGAATTTTTTTTTTACTTTCTGACAAGTCATTTAGTGAATGCATCTTTGTATCAAATATATAATTCCTCAGAAATCTAATGATGAATAATGAAAATGCAGTTGCTTGGGGAAAATGTTATTTATAATATTTGAAGTGACATAATCATAAGGCTAGAAAATATATATAAACTCTCTGATATTGTGAACAAACTCAAGGCACTTGATAAAGCTCTCTAAAATAAGGGTAAGAAAGGAAAAAAGTATAAGAACAATCCATCTTGGTCATTTTCCTCAACTGCCAGCCATAAAGTCTTTTCTTTAATGTTTTTTAATTTATTTTTGAGAGAGAGAGAGTCAGAGCACAGGTGGTAGAGAGGAGCAGAGAGAGAGGGAGACAGAGTCTGAAGCAAGCTCCAGGCTCTGAGCTGTCAGCATAGAGCCCGATGTGGGGCAAGATCATGACCTGAGCTGAAGTCAGATGCTTAACCGACTGAACCATCCAGGCACCTCAGAAATTATCTTTTTTACATCAACTTTGTTCAAATGCTGAAAGGTAGAATCCAGGAAAGTCACTTAGTTGAGCGTAGGTGACTTAAAGAAGTGTAGTTCTGAGCTGGCCCCAAGATAGGAAGAGCTGAATTGCTCGAGAGGTGAGAAGAAAAGCCATGGATCCCAAGGACCCAGGAAGAAAGAACCCAGCTTACTGAGAGCCCCTTGGGAACTAATGACTAGCTTATACTTGAACCGTAGATGAAATAAGAGTGTGAACCAGAGACATGCATAAAAGCAGAGTATATTGGCTACTATGTATTTCCAGCTAAAATAAGAATCATGATGGGAATCAGAATGGCTTTTGTGCATATAGCTAAATCTCAGAAAGTTCTAGAGACTGTAATGAAATAAGTCTTACACCCTAAACCGCTAGGTGTACTGCAAGGAATCTAATCCTACTCTCTTGAGTGAAGATGTAGAACATGATTGAGAATGAGAAACAACTCAAGGGGCTCTATTCTGTGTCCTCCCTGGAGACCAGGTCTATCACAATCTGGATTTGAAGATTTTTTGTTCAGTGCTGATTAGTTAATTTCACTTGTGAAATATTTTACAACAAAGCTCTCCTGTCATACATACATTCACAAATGAGTATGCCATTAAATTGTGGTTGAATTTTTTACTATTCAGTAAAAAAACATAAATATCTCAGTATTTTTTAATTTACCAAAATTATGAAGAACAGTATGTCTGTTTCTCAGAGTCTGCTGTTGAACCTTCAAACTGTTGTTGAAGAGTCTTCTTAGAGAATTAGTTCAACTCTAATTATCCTCCTAAAATATAGGAGCAATTTAGGTATCTGGCAACCCACCATTGAATTTTTTTCTAATCACTGCTTTTCATAATTTGAGGCCTGAAGAGAGATTTTTGTATAAGACTGTTTTCTCTACTTATCCATGTTCTTTCATTGATATCTTTCATGTTTATCACATGAGCAATTTGTGATATCAGAAGATACCTCATCTTAAAAAAAAAAAGGACATTCTAGAAGAAGTTCTTAAAAGACACCCTAGAATCTGCCTATGCAGGCCCAGTGCCCCCTTTCTTGCCTAGATTGCATTTATTCCAGTTCACACATATATATGCACACACACACACCAAGTTCACAGCCATATACATGCACATGCACAGACATATATGATGTATCATCATTTTTGGTAGGAAAGTAACACGTATCAAAATTAAGGTGATCAAAGCTGATAAAGCTTCTAAAATGATTCAGTTACTTGCTCATTATTTCTGTAAAATCAACCCTGGACACTGCTTTCTAAATTCATGTATTTACCTACCACAGGAGAATAGGGCACCTTGGACAGCTACTGAATTATTTAATCAACAAGTAATTTTGTTAATTGGAGTAGTCAGGGTCAAAAAAATAGAAGTGAAAGTGCTACAGTGTAGCCTCAAAGGCCCTGCTCACATACACTTCTGCAGCGTCCTGGTCATTTCTTTACTAGTCTTTCTCACAGATTTACTGGTATTCCATCCTGACCCACCTTTGCATGCTACAATGAGCAACCAAATTTTTAACAAAATAAACTTGTTAGGTAGACCATCATAGAATGGATTAAAAAAATCACTTATCTGGGCCTGACACTGAATCCCCAAGCCCTTTTATTCTTCAGACTTTGGCAAATTATATGGTCAGGAGGTAGCCTGGAATAAAACTCCACTCAACAAACAAACCAGAAAATTCCAGTCATTCATGATTAATTAAACTTCCCAGTAAAAGCTGTGGACCCCTTTTGTAAAAATAGTTCATGACCTGGCGTATCAGTAGAACCCTAATCCAGGGAGGTAGCTAGAGGGAAAAAAATCCTCCCACACACAAGTTGGTAAAGATGCAGGGCTTTGTTCTGAACTTCAATTGCATGACCTTCCTTCTTTAGTGATTGAAAAATAAATAAATAAATAAGTTAATGATAAAAAAAAGCTAAATAAAAGAAGGAAACTTAATCATGGTGCAATTTAAGCAGCTAATGATGGCTCTGAAATAGCAGGAAAGATTATTTGGTGAATACCTCATTCGATAAAAAAAAAAAAAAAGTTAAATAACAGAACCATTGTAAATTAGAGTTCAACTCTAAGTAAACTAAAAAAATCTTCTCATTGATTTTTCAATTTAAGCGGAAAAATGGATTGTGTAAGCATACCAGAGCCATAGTTTCCAATAAACCAAGCTGTCACAGATGGTTAATATCCCAAATAGACCATCAGAATTAGAAGATCTATATTAGAAGATCTTGAGCTATTTGGTTGTCATTGTAAAAAGATGGCCACAAACAGTATTAGGGTTCTAATAGAAAGTTTTAAAGAATTATTGGAAAATCTGGTTATAATGTCAAAGTTAGGAGAAGGCAGAACTACACATTACCAAAAGTGTTATGAATCTATTACAAATTGCTTTTACCCATATTTTTCTTTGAAAAATACACTTTCTGGTCTCATATTAAGGGAACAGTTTATAGTGACAAGAGAAAATAAAGAAGACCTCAAAAAGGAAGATTGCATGAATTATTTGATTAAGTATAAGTAGTGTTTTGAATTTTCTCAAGAGCTTAAAAAATCACATAAAGGTCCCGTTAAGTGGGTAAAACTACCTGCTAGCAAAGGGACTGCCTATTACTCAGTGTAGATATTAGGTTAGGAAAAGAAGAATCCATGCACATTCAAGTTCAGACCACATCTTTGCACTTGATTCGGAGAGCTACATTTACAAATCATTCTAATAGATGACACATCACTGGTATGTAAATTCTACTACCAGCAGGAAAAAACACCACTTTCCCTTCAAAGAGAAGAAATAATTTCTCTTCTCTTTTACAGTTAGGGGAACCTCTTAACCACAAAGTTCGCAACTGAGTAACTCAGTTGCCGAAAATTCATGACCGAAGTATTGCTTTCTCTTCGATTGATTTTAAATATGTGTATACCAAATATTATTAGGATGAAATGGTGAAACCTGTTATAGGACTTCTCTGGCTCCTCTGCTGAGTTACTCAACTAACAATGACACTCTCCCCCAACACCACCTACCATCACCACATATCACTCAGTATGAAAATCAGTCAACTAGGAAAAAAGCAAAAACTGCAGTGAACACCTGTTCGGGTAGAGGCCAGGACCATAGTCACACATTGGTGGAGAAAAAAAGCAAGATAGAGCAAACAGCTGTGTCATATCCTTCTCTTCCGGGAATCTCCTCTTACCCTGAGAGACAGGAGCAACTGTAAGAAGACTGGGGAGCAGGAAAAAAAGAGAGATGTAGAATGGAACTGGAAGAGAGAAAAGGAGAGCAAGATAGGAACATTAAGGACAATGAGCAAGTGTAGACTATACTAATCAAAAATAGGTTCTACAGAAGTATCTCATAAAATAGTATTACAATTACCAACATATTCCACTATGTTCATACATATAAATGCATGTTTTCCTCAAAGAAGAAACTGATGAAGGAAAAAAGGAACAATGGCCCTGAATAAATCAGTTTTACTGTTTTTTCTTTTTTAATAAAATTGGCTAGGGGTTTTAAATTTGGGATTCAGTTGTCTAATGTTTTTGAGAATCTTCTATATGCTATGTGTGATGGACCAGTGCTTCTTAAATTGTAATGAAATATAAATTACCTGGGGATCCTATTAAAATGAAGATCCTCATTCAGTAGGACCCGAGATCTCACATTTCTGCAAAGTCCCCAGATTTTGCTGATATGTAACAGAGCCTATCTTCCAGTAGTTGACAATTTGTGCTTCCCACCAGGAAGCTGATATGGCTCATGATTCTTCATCCTCTACTTTCTGCCTTTAGCAAAATGTAGTATAAATTGCATGTGGTGAGTTTTTTTTTTTTTCCCAAAAAAACAACTTTCAAAAAGATACCTTTCTCCTCTGGGTAGTACTCAGTTTCTCCAACGCAAATTCTGTTGTAACAGCTACAGCTGTAATGAATAGATATTTTCTTTGCTTACTAATTAATAGAATTTTCTCCTGTAGTGGGATGTTTTTATGCCTCAGTGCTCAGGAGGATCCCAGAAAGTAGTCTTCAGCAGCCAAGAGTGACAGAAACCCCATGAAACTCAGCAAGAGACAAAGGTTCCCATCTGGGTCTTCCCCTTAAGTGACTCGGACTGTGTTAAACCAGTTAATCTCTCTGGGCCTTAGTTCTCTCAGATGTTAAAGTTAAAGAGTTGTCCTTTCCAGCTCTTATTCAAAATAATTTTTTAAAATGAGAGAAAGTAAGAGAGAGTTGAGAATGCACTTTGTCTAGGTTATCAGCTTTAAAAGTGTGGCAGCTATATGGCTCATAGGCCTTTTATGTAAAGTGGCTCTATTGATAGGCGTTCTTCTTTGCCTTTCAGATGGTATTTTTATCAGGAAAACATACCAGAGCAAGTTAAAATCTGCCCAGGGAAGAATGCAGGTGCATTCTGTGACTATAATAGCATTAATGACTCAGAAACAAAAAACCAGACAGTTCTAATGACATGAAGCTTTATTGACAAAACAGTTTACACATAGTACTGGTTGTTTGTTAAAAGTCTGGACCAAATCACTGAAGCTTTAAAAGCTAGCTTCCTGTGGTCTTTTCTCTAGGAAGTGACAGGGGTAATTGTGGTTCATAGCACAGCCCTGGACTCCATTTCAATTCTAGCATAGAAAGGAATTATTTTTACTATGATGCACAGTAAATACACTTTTTGCATGTATTAATAGAAACTGCTTTAAAATGTAAAGGTACCAACACTACATGTTAAAGGCTCTGTGTTATTTTCTTGGTTTTGAATTAAGATTTCCTGCCTTCCTAAGTACCTTTCAGCAAAGAACAATCTGTTTAAGTTCTACAAGTCTGTTCATTTCACATTTTGGGATTTTTTTTTTAGCCTCAGACTCAAACCAGGTTTACAACCAAAGTAACCAGTCCTTCCTCAACTTATGTATTATTTTCCATCACACAGAAACCATAAGGAAGTCTATGCACTAGTTATTTGTTGCCAGATAACAAATAACCCTAAAATTTAATGGCTTGGACAACAAACATTTTTTCCTGGGTCAGGAATCGAGATGTGGCTTAGCTGGGTCCCCTGGTTTTGGGTCTTTCACAAAACTACAGCCATCTCTAGATTTGACTAGGAAAGACCCACTTCCTAGCTCTCTCCCTAGTGGTTGTTGGCAGGATTTATTTCCTGCCTCTGTTCCCCATGGGTCCTTCCTCCTTCAACTCTTTGCCACATATGCCTCTCCATAGAGCATCTTACAGCGTTGCAGCCTTCTTAAGCAAGTAAGGCAGCAAGAGAAAGTGCCAGCAAGAGAGAGAACGCTACAAAGACTGAAGTCACAGCCTTTTGTAACTTAATCATGGAAGTGACAACCCATCACTTTTGCCATGTTCTGTTCATTAGAAACAATTCACAAGATCCAGTCCACATTCAACGGCATAAATGCCAGAAATCTGGAATCAATGGGAGCCATGTCAGAAGCTGCCTACCACAGTGTGTAATTAAAATCCGCCCCCCTCATTGATTCCAACCAAACCTTTAGAGTTAAATCTAGAATTCTGAATAGTTTCAAAAAGCAAAATATAAATTAAAAAGCAAATGCACCCACCTCCACAGCAGTGTAAGAGACTGGATGACTCATTCAGATAGAGTCTGATGGGTGTGGTTGAAATAGGCAAAGCACCATCTGTAAGAAGAACCTCGCTCTTCTGACAGCTCCTTTTGAATGAATGTACCCTTCTTCCCTTCATAGACTTGTAACTTCGAAAATCCTACCAATCCTGTCCAAAACTACTCCTAAGTAATTATGACCATATTCTTTGATTTTAAAGCTTTGTAATTAAAATCTCCTTTAATCTACTCTACAAACAAACAATAGCCATGAAACAAAAACGTTGTGAGCAAACACAGGAACCACCTTTATTCTTGCAGATTAGCATAAGCCTACATGCCTGTTACATAAAATAAATTTAATAAACATTATTTTTACTTCATGTTAACTTTTGTGCTAGACATCTGTGATATTTGTGTGTTAGTTAGGGAATCGTGGAAAATGTTCTCCATCTCTCCCATAGAAATCTCTGTTTAACCATGTTTAAACATGTTTACACCTTTTGCCTCAAAACTGTACTAGGACACATGGGCTGAATATAACCTAAGGTTACAATAAATAGGTTATGTAAGACCTAAAAATTCAGAAGCCATAAAATATAACATGGACTTTCTTGGGATTCTAAGGAGTAGGTATCTTGATAAGGAGCCAGGATAGTGGCTTGTTTTCCAACAAGAACACAATAATGAAACAAGTGCATTCTGAAGGAAAGAAAAAAGAGAAAAGATATATGAGCAAAAACAGAAAAATCAATGAAGGTGGAAACCAAAAAATGGAACGACATACAGTAGAAATTGTAAAATCAGACAGTGGCATGGGTGGAAAGCCACCAGCCACATCCAAACTCTCCTAAAAGAATATTCTAGTAGCTAAATTGTGAATTAACCAGATGGAAAGGATAGATAAAAAGCTAATATAGCTATTAAAAGGAATAATTAAAATCCAAAGGAAGTGCTTTATTTTTTCTTAAAATGAAAATGAACCAAATGTTGTTAAATTGCTTTTTAAAGTGCATGAAACAGCTCTGTGTAGAGTACAGTACCTTTTCTCTTTGGTTCACTTTCCCCAGACTTAGTTTCCAGATTTGCCCAGGTGTCTCTGATGCCAATAATAAAAACCTCTTCTGGCCTGTTGAGTAGGTACTAGATAAAGTATCATCCTAGTTACTGGGATATCCTAGGTACTAGACAGCCAAGTAGAGGCCAGCTTCTGGCCTCAGGCCTGAAGCATCTTGGGGAGGTGGGTCTGGTCCATGAAGCAGGCAGTGAGAGCTGGGGCAGTCTCCTAGGGGGCTCCCAGTCAGATGTGGTTCCCCTTACTGTGAAATCCAGAGAGGGGAAAAAAAGTATTACGCTCATAAGATTTCCTCATATTCAGCCATCCATTTGCTAATACATTCTCTTGACATAAGTAGCCCACTAAATTCCTCTTTCCTCATCACTAACTCTAAAATGACAGCTTAAGGATTATCCTTTCTGCCATTTACCATGAAACCCAGCTCCAAACCAGTTTGTTGTAGGTTTCTGAGCTTAACCACATAGCTTACACTGAGTAGATAATCAATCATTCTATGACTAAATCCATCTGGAACAAATTTGAAGAAGTGGTCCTGTAGGTTTTTTTTTTTAAATTAAACTAAAACCAGAGTTGATTTCTTTTTTCAAAGATTTAAAAGAAAAAAATTATAAAACGCAACAATGACTTTTCCCCGCAGAACTCATGTATGCTCTCTGAGTAAGATTGATTCTGTCCTGCCCCCATTTTTCATTTCATTTAATTTTTCAGAGAGATAGTCCTTGAGTGTTTTGGAGGAAAATCCCTTCTCAGAGAATGAGGTCACAACCCCTCCTTGAGTAGAAGGAAAGGGAGACATTCTGTGGCCATGTTGTCGCCATAACTTCATGCTGATCTTAAATTCCCAAACATGATCTTAAATTCTCAACTGAGTGATTATGGAACTAAAAAAGCCAGTTTCTAGCCATTCTTGCTGGATCCACTACTTTTTGCCCTGGAGGCATAAAAGGGTAATTTAAATATCATAAGCCTCCATCTTAAATATCATAAGAACTCCACCTTTCCCTGGCTAGACCCCAAATTGTTAGTGTAAATTTAGAATATGTTTTCTTATGTACACGCTGAAATCTGCACCATTCATGCATTCATTTGTTCAGTTTTTAGTCATTTATTCACCAATTCATGCGTCAATGTGTTCAGTTTTTATGTATTCAAATTGTACTAGATGCCTAAACATACCACCTTACTTGCAAGGACTTTTCAGCCTAGCTGAAGAGGTAAAGTGAGGTCAGATTTTTCAAAAATTAAATGACACAAATAATACAGCTTAACAATTCAGGTCAACAAAACATTAGTTGAGAGCCTTATTCCCCGTGTAGTCAATGGTAAAAGCAGTGGTAGGGTCCAAAGGAGGAATTAGGTGCTGCAAACAGGGGCCATAATGGGCTTTTGGGAGGCAGTGGATACAATGGGGGTCATGAAGGATGAACTGGATACAAATAATCCTGAGAAGAGAAGGGGCAGGCTTTGCTGGGTGGAAGCCCTGTTTACAGAATAATGGTAATAATACCGTGTCACTGTTTGGGATAAGGGAAAGAGGGGCTATTTGGGGGGCTGCAGGAAACAAGATAGGAAAAGTCACTGAATTATTAGAGGACAGTTTATATGAACCCTGAATTCTTGGTTAAGCCATTCAGATTTAGTAATGTCATAACAGTAAAAGATTTTGAGCAAAGAATGACATAATGAAAACACTGCCTCCAGACAGTTGTAGGATGAGGAGGAAAAATAAATATACACATATGCTTAAATGTGTTAAATCATCTTAATAGGACTGGGATGGGAGGGAGATGGGGGCAGATCTGACTTCTTGTAAAATGAGTGAGTTCCTCAAAAAAGAATTGCATTAATTTTCAAGTACTGTACATATAATAACAATGCTAATAAGAAGCATAAAAAGAATTTGATCCACAAGGACTATTTTCAGGATCATAGTAGTTTGTTTAAAACTATTTCTAACAGACACATTCATTATTTTTGCATGTGAATGATGAGTCAAATCTTGAGCCAAGGATGACTCTAAACAAGTAGGGTAGATGGTTTATAATATTGGTTGGCAATATATTTATTATAGGTATTTCAAAGGTAAACATCAAATTGTAAATTAATAATATTTTGGTATAATTTCAGCTCCTACACCCCATGAAATAACCAATTAGAAGCTAAACAAGCCCTTAAATGATCTTCTGAACAGTTGGCCTTTCAGCCTCATGTTCACATCCATTAAAATGTAGAATGTTCATTAGCCATAATATATGGCTGAAGGAATACAGAGTAAGTCTCTAACCATAAACTATGTCTGAACATAGACCTTTAATAGCAGTTTCTCTTATTTCTAATATGGTTAAGGCTGTGATGCTGTGAAATGCAATGAACATAACCTAAACAGAGTCATGCCCTGATTATAACAAAGTTTTCACAATTACAGGAAATTATGGCAAAAGGTAATTATCCATAGGCCCACTCTCCTCTATATGTCCCCTACCATCTATTTGGCATATAAGCATTAACCAAGGAATAATCTGGTTATAAATAGAGGAGAGCAAAAAGTTCTCCTGGTATGGCTAGGAGAAAAACATTTCCTAGTTAAAAATTATCTTCGTTAAAAATAAGAATTTAAATGGAGTACAAAAAAGGAGGGGCTGTTTGGGAGTGGGAGTAAGGCTGGACTAAGCTAATAAAGCAAGAATTTAAGAACATAAGACTATGTAGTTTACCTTATGAAGTAATCCAAAGGAATTTTAACTGGATTTAGATCTCACTTCACTAAGTCATGATACTGTGTGTGTGTGTGTGTGTGTGTGTGTGTGTGTTTAGGACCTACTCAAAATCTAGAACTTTGCAAAGGTAAAACACCTGTTTTGTCTGTTTATTGATCTGTTTAAGTTTCCATTATAAAACACGTCATAAGCAATAGTCATGCCTGTACTTCTCCTTTTCAAGAGTGGGGTCTTCTGGAGATGATGTATTAGTTGTCTAGATTTACTTTATTCTTTTATATTGGATTTGGGAATAAGATGGGGAAAGAAAGCTTTGACATTTGGTTTGGTAATTACAGTTTGGGAGATGGCACAAGACCACAGACTCAGTATCCTATAACTGTAAGATGATTCAACAAGCTTGAACTGAGTAACTATTGTGTGCAAAACACAGTAGGTGCTGAGAATACAAAGATAAAAGCTTATAGTGCCTGCCTGCCCTTGAAAGCTCACTGTCTGTGAGGAAGTGGACAGCAATTACAATGTGGCATTTTGAGCATTTTAAAGACTTCCCAGAGAAGGTGACACCAGACTTCAGTCCAAGAAAGCTGTGGGCATTAGCCTTTAACAATTTGGGGGAAGAGAAGGAGGGAAGGAGAAAGAATGTTCCATGCAGAGGGAATAGCACTTGCTAAGGTCATAAGTAAAGGAAGAAGGGAACAACTCTTTTGTATGATTCGGTGTGCAGCGCGTGATGGTAGGCAAGGATCAAATCATGAAGGGCCTTGCGCAGCACATTAAAAAGTTTAGATTTTATCCTTAAGATGGTAGAAAATGACATAGTGAGTTTTCCTCTGCACCAAGTGAAAGATGTCCTGTACAAATATGGGACTCCTGCAAACCCAAAGGAAGTCTGCTCACTTTGCTCCCAGAGGAAGTAAACACATCATTTGCTTTTAAAACATTTCTGAATCCTAAATTTGTTGACCCAGTTAGATAATTTCATTGTAAGTAATTAGGATTGGTTCTAGTCTCCATTTGTAGCAGTGCTGTAAGGGCAAATTAAGTATGGATTTCATTCTAAAAATAGCACAGCTCAAATTTGTAATCAAATGAAATGCAGTGGGGAAAATAGCTCAAGAAGCAGCTAAAAACATCAGCATTAAAAGTCCACTCAGCAGTTAGTGCGTTGTTCCAGGCCATTATGATTTTATCCACCCAGAATATAACTGTAACTCATAAAGGATTTTTACTACCTTGGATTTATTCCATCTTAAAGCTTGTACTAAAACTTATTGGAAGACTAATTTGAAAGTAAAATTTAACTCAGGCTTTGCAGAAGCTACAAGACGTTCTATACATTCACCTTATTTGGCACAGCATCCCTTAGCCTTATTTAAAAAATAATGTAGTAACAATTGCATAAATACTATGAACGCATTGAGTGTTATTTATTGTGTTTTGCCACGTTGTAATATAACAGTGCTAGAACGTATGCATCAAATTCAGTGGAAAACTCAGTTGGTACCTTCAACAAATTGGGGCCATAAAATTTATATGGGCCACTGATGTGTACCTCGGGTTATCCAGCAGCTGGTTTCCTAATAAAGGATGCCAGCATTCGGTAGTCGGAGCACAACTTGTTTAGGACCCTGAACCAGACAAAGTGCCAGGGGCACATCTTTACCCTTAAGATGGCTCTGGTTAAGGAGGAGGTTGGGAACGGCTTGTTCAAGACCTCTCCAAGGCAACTGACTTTCTAAGAGATCGCAAGTTTGCTGCTACTGTTCTTTCTTAACTAGGATACAGCTGCCCTAACGTCAGCTGGACAAGCTACTTTCTGTAGTGATCTTACATTGACCCAAAGGAACCTGGAAAAAGAGGCATAAAGAAGGTGGGCACGAGCTGGCCCTTGAAAAGGAATCTATCCTATTAAAGTAAAGGGGCTGGGGAGAGGCTCATGGACAAAGTCAGACAGATGGCAACATGTGTCTTACACATGGTGGTATGTAGCCTGGCTGATGGGGAGGACCATATAAGAATGCATTGATAAGTTGGAATGTAAAGATTTGTTTGTATATTAAACCACCGGTTCTGTTGCAGTGAGGTGCAAGCTAATTATACAGGACCTTCTGCATTTTATCAACATCTACGTGAGTACTGATGAGACTAGCTGCAGGTGCTGGAGTTCTGAGGGCCTGGACAGCAGCCCACCTTCACTGAGGAGATAAAGATGGCAGGGGCACCCTGCTGAGCTCCCAGGTGGTGCACTGAAGGGTCACAGCCCTGAACTGGGATAACAGCACTCCCAAACCATTGCTGAGGCAGCAGTGCCCAACGCCTGCAAACCAATAGGAGATGTCCTAACCCTAGTTTGGATGTGACAGCAGTCAGAGCTCTCAAGTTAAAATAGTCTGTTGAGGCACCTGGGTGTCTCAGGCAGTTAAGCATCCGGCTCTTGATTTTGGCTTAGGTCATTATGTCACGGTTGTGGGTTTGAGCCCTGCGTCAGGCTCTGTGCTGACTGTGCAGAGCCTACTTGGGATTCTCTCTCTCTGTGTGTCTCCCTTTCTCTCTGCCCCTCCTCTGCTTTCTCTCTCTCTCTCTCTCTCTCTCACTCTCGCTTTCGCGCTCTCTCTCTCAAAATAAACCAACTTAAAAGAAAAAAGAATGGTCTGACTGATCCGGGTGAAACTGAGAAAGGGCAAAGATGAAATTAAATGTTTAAAGAGCAGGAAGGAGTCAGAGATGCAGTATAGAGAAAGATAGGATAAGAAGATTGCAGAAAGAGGTCAGCCTAGCCACCTGCTGGTTTGTCACACTGTCACCATATGCATATTATTTTTCTTCAAGCTTGAAATTCTTTCATTTTTTTCCTGTTAATTTTCTCAGTTAAGCCCTTAATATTGAAACAAGAGTCTGTCATATCCACATATGTCATTTACCTACGGCTATAATGAAAGCATTGGGAAGAGGTAATTTAGTGTTTGAAGAAAACCAAAATTAATCTTCCTAAAGACTATTTTTTAATATGCCATGGTTTCACCATATTACTAGCATTGCATTTACAACAATAACAACAAAAATGGCTTCAGATCAAACTCTCCTGTATGGTGTGACTGAATGGATGCTTCAACAACTGCAAATGAGGTAGATCACCATTGTTTTGTGGAGACTCCTGCTCATTTGAAAAGTCAGACATCAGTGTTTTCACTGTCTAACTCTGAGCCTTGTCCTTATGAATAAACAACCAGAAATACTTGTCCTGACTTTACATGCAGTTGTTTCCACTACACTTGAAAATATTCCCCATCTGTTCTTTGGTCCTGATTTATAACTTCAGCACTGCCTTGAAAGATGATGACCATAATATCCTCAACATAGCCAATATAATAAAGATTGCTGCTGAAATTTACATTTTTGTAGATTTTTCATAGTTGGAACTTGTTCACACAAAAGTTCTTTCTCAGAGTTACATATAGGTTCTAATTAGAGCTCTAATGAAAGCTATGTTTGCTAAGTAGCCTTTATAAACATTAACACTCCATTGCCGTTGAAGCCATTAACTGTTCTTTCATATCACAAAATAATGCTAGATTTCTTTTTGTTTTGCCATATCTCCTTTGTTTAAATGCAGTTTCCCTAATGAGAAAAAGCTTTAAGAAAGGCCGATTTTGCCTATTCTCATATCCATTCATCTGGACTATGCCAAAGGAAGGGAAGTCATTCAACGCTGTGGTCGTCCTCCTGATTGGATTTCAGTCATGACAGACCACATTCAAAATAGGACACTGAGAAACGAAACAAGGATAAGATATGTAATTATATATAAGTGCATAGAAAATTATATTAAAAGCCCTTTCTGCAGTTTTTTGCTTCCTTCCATCTGTAGACAACAGAGGTACCAACCTGATGTACGCTGACTTACAGTCATCTCACAGTGTTAAATACAATTTATTGAGCACTTAGTGTCAACCAGGTACCATGGGGGGGTGTTATTTCAATTAGTACTCACAATAACATTATGAAATGGGTATATCACTACTTGACAGATGTGGCAGTGAAACTTGGAAAGGTTAAATAACTTTCCCTGAATACACACTGAAAACATGGTGTTGCTTGGATTTTAACTGAGACCTACTTGATGCTAAGACCTGTGATCTTACCCACTCTTCTGTCTCAGTCATATTTCATATCATTCTGTCAGTGAGTTGCATAAGAAAAAAATTTTATTCTGTGGTTCTCAGCTTTCTACAAAGATCAACAAGTCCTCCCATAAACTCTAATTCTTGGTAAATAAATTCTTGGTATGATACAGTTAGAAAAAAGCTAGCACAAGCAAGTAAAAAAATCTCAAATATAATAACCTAGGATTTTAAAATATTGTGCAGTGAGAAAATAGAATGATTGTTGTAACTCTGAAAGCCCTGAAAGAGATCCCTGGCTGATAGGTCTTTACACCTATCTGGCAGCCTCACAATCATCCACATTAACCACATACATGCCTGAAGCCAAAGCTTTTCATTTCTAGGTTTCCATAAACAAATTATTATATTTCTAGGGAAAAATAATTCCAGGCTAATTTTAAGATTAATAATATGAACTGCTCAATTTTTCCATTTTCTTCTAAAATGAAAACTTGGAATATGATAGACTCTACGGATGTGCTCCATGCAATAACCATTTTAAATATATATATATATATATATATATATATAATAGATCTAAGAACACAGTCTTTCTTTTTTCTTCTGTGTTGATTCATGCCAAGAAATTCCCTTAAAGACTGACTTAGTTTGGCATCTACCTTTAACATATCGACGGTATAACTGGCAAAGGTCCATCTCCCTTTGTACTCTACAGACATAGAAACCATGTACAGGGCGTGTTTCCCCATGAGATTTTTTTCAGCGTTTATGCTGCCAAACAAGCATTAAGCAACCCTAAATTTATGAAAGTATGTAACTTTACAGGTACACAGTAGTGCATTTAAACATTGAAGAGGACTTTCTACTCATCCCACTCTACTAATAGAGCCATTTAATCCTGAAAGACGAGTCCACTTTTAGACCCTCCTTTTATTCCACAGATCAGAATCCACTGCTGAAAAATGAAAAAGAAGGGAAGAAAAAATAGAGACCTATGATCATGGTCCATCAAAAAGCAAAAGCATGTTTTTTTTAGGTTTCCCAGGACCCAATATTTAAAGTTAGAGAGGGCAGAAGAAAGAAGAGTTGGAAAATGAATATTTTTTTACAACAGCATTCAGGAATTTGGTTAAGTGAGCTTTAATTTTGGATTTTTAAAACTGCAAGAGATCTCAGAGAACATACAGTCCACGAATTAGTGTGTCATCCTTGTACAGGGACCATGCTAATCTTCTCTGCATTGTTCCAATTTTAGTATATGTGCTGCCGAACCAAGCACAGAGAATATATAGTCCAAATATAATTTTGCCTCTGATGGAAATGGAAGGTAAAATGCCTCAAACTCATTTAAAAGTCCAAAGACTATTCTATATACTAGCTTGAGAAGTCTTTAGGATTGAAACACTCAGTGGGTCAGTAGTTTTATTGAACAGTATTTTCTCTAGTTCCCTATTGCCTTTAGGTACTCCTTGAACTAATACCAGGACTTACTTGAATGCTATTACCTCACAACACTGGACATACTTTAACACAGACAGGAGGGGCTATCCCACATCCTGCATATGTCAAACACAATTTATCAGCAAATTAAATTCAAATATGCATGATAATTCATGAATAATTTGGGGGAAATGGCAACTGTAGTATCAATTTGGAAGAAAACCTAAAAGTCAATCTAACAGTATATGAAAGATTTCAGCACAAGCTGATAGTTGTTCAAATTTAACATTTTGATCACTGAATAATCTTATGCCTTAATATGATGAAGGTGGCAGAGCCTTCCTTCCTGAAAAATAATTCATACAGGATAAAGAATACTAAGTCTAGATTTTAACTCCTACATTGCTCAAGGAAGAGGAATAAAATAACTGCTTAAGATCTTTCCTTGCTATACTTTATCACAGAGCAAGGTTTTCAGATGGTAGAGGATAAATTATGAAAGTATGGAAGTAAACACTACAACTCTACAGAGATATATGTACGTGCATCATGTGACAAATGAGAGAACACATAGATATTCAATTTTGTTGAATCCTCACAACTTTCTACATTAGGGTATCTGCAGCCTCTGTTTTTCGATTTTTTTATTAACATTTTCAAACTCAAAGTTGAACGTGTGATACTATGAACATTGAACACCCGCCGTCCAGATTCAGAAATTGTTAACATTCTGCCATATTTACATGCAGTGCCTTCACATCGTTTTTAAACACAGATGACAGGTCAAATCCCCACCCACTCCTGAGATCCACATTACACCATTTGCATATTTCCAGTGACAGGAACCTCATTACTTCCTAATATATTAAAATGTCCAATGACCATGGTTTTGTTTTTTTTTTTCTTATTCTGAACTAAAGTCTGCCTTCCTTGGGGCCCTGGGTGGCACAGTCAGTTATGTGTCTCACTTAGGTTCAGGTTATGATCTCGCGTTCGTGGATTCGAGCCCCGTGTCAGGCTCTGTGCTGACAGCTCAGAGCCTGGAGCCTGCTTTGGATTCTCTCTCTCTCTCTCTCTCTCTCTCTCTCTCTCTCTCTCTCAAAAATAAATAAGCATTTTTTTTAAATCTGCCTTCCTTGAATTTCTACTCATGTATTCTAGTTCTACCTTTGGAAAGACATGGTCAAGATTTTTCCCTTCTTCTCTAACTGGCCCTTCAAAACCTTAAAGTTCACTGTCATAACAGACCATCTCAGATACAAATTCTATTTGTATTTTCTTCTCTTATAAATTGAGTTCAGTGGAGAAAAAGATAAGGAGATGTAAGGAAGGAAGGAGAAGGTATAGGCCTTCTTAAGGGCTGGCATTTTTTTCCACAAGGTTTCATATGTGATATTTTCATTTTCATTCAGTTTGATTTAGTCTCAAATTTCAATGTTATCTTCTTTAAACCATGAGACCTTTGGAAGTGTGTCTTCTTTTCCAAAAGAAGGGGATTTTTCTGGTTTCGTTGTCATCAATGTTGTTGTTTCTATCACATTTGCATTGTAGTGAGGGAACAAAATCTGTATATTGTAATTTTTGAAATCTATTTAGACTTGCCTTAAGTCTAGCACATGATCATTTTCTTTTAACATTCTCTCACTGTTTGAATAAGTTATGTATTCTGTGTAGCATTCTATGTATATCAAGTAGTTCAAAGTTTTTAATCGTGTTATTCATATTTTCTATTCATTTCTGAAAATGTATGTTTACTTATTTAGTTACTAAGAGAGATATGTTAAAATCTTAGTGTAATTGTGTGTATTCATTTTCCCTTTAGTTTTACCTATTTTTGCTTTATCTATATGGCGGCTGTGTGATTAAATGCAGTTCTATCCTGAATTTCTACATTTTCCTGGTAAACAAAAACTTTTTTCATTACATAGTATTATTTTTTATTGTCTAGTAATCTTTTTTCCCTTAAAGGCAGCTTTGTCTGATATTGATACTGCAAAGCCAACTTTCTTTTGATTAGTGTTTGCATAGTACATTTTTCATCTTTTTTTCTTTAACTTGTGTCCTTATATTTAAATTGCTTCTCTTAGAGCATCTGAGTGGCTGAGTCTGTTGAGCATCCCACTCTTGATTTCACCTCAGGTCATGATCCCAGGGCTATGGAATTGAACCCACATAGGGCTCCATGCTGGGCGTGGAGCCTGCTTGGGATATTCTCTCTCTCTCTCTCTCTCCCTCTCTCTCTCTCTCTCTTTCTCTCTGTCTCTCTCTCTCTCCCCCTCTGCTCCTCTCCCCCACTCTCTCTGTCTCTTTCTCTAAAATTAAAAACAAACTTTTTCTCTTAAAACAGCATTTTTGAGGTTTTTTTGTAATGAACATGAGCATTTAATCTACTTACATTAATGTAATGATTGCTATGATTAGGTTTAAACTACCATTTTACTATTTGCCTTCTATTTGTCCTGCACATTTTAGTTTCCTTTTCTTTTTTTTTCTTGCCTTCTCTCTAAAATAATGGACCATTTTGTATTATGCCATGTCTCCCCTAAATTACATTTGTAGCTTTATGCTCTTTTACTATTCCTTTAGTGTTTTCCCTAGGGATTAGTTTGACATGCATCCTTGATTTATCAAAGTCTAAAATAAATTAGTAGCTTTACTTCTTCCCTGACAATGCAAGGACCTTAAAATACTTAAACTCTATGTACCTTCCTGCCAACTTATTATTCTCATGTATTTTAATTATAAATACCTTATAAATCCCAAATATGTTATAAATCCCAAATATGTTATAAATCCCCAAAGACCTTCCTATTATTGTAACAAATACAGTCAGTATTCATTTAGATTTACTCACATATTTATCCTTTCATTGCTTTTCATTGTGCTGGAATTTTGAATCAAAAAGAGAAAGGAATTGAGTGCAAATTTGGTGAGTTCTGCCCCTCCTTCATCCTACCTCTCTGCTTCATTTGGAATTCAGAAAAACATAAGGGCCCCGAGGCATATGGGGAAACATTATGCAGAAACATCATAAGTAAGATGTAATGGCTAGGAAAATATACACAAGAAGGTAACGTGCTCTGAAGGCAAGAAGCACAAAGATGTGCTTTATTTAAAAAGCCTTAAGCAGTTAATGATTTGGAGAAGTATTGCCAAATTACACTCAGCAAATTTAGTAGTATGCCCCAATTTAGTGGGCACAAAAGCTGTTTATTGTTGAATGAACAAGTATAATGTAATTGGTTTCATACAATTAGGAGGTCACCAAGCCATGCTTGTTATAATTGGCATTGCCATAGCCAGGGGCTTGTGTGACCTCAAGCGATGATTGGCCTGAAGGAGTAAGCCAAGAATGTGTGTGCTTTGGGCTAGGAAGACTGACTAATCTGGCTGCAAGGCTCAAGGAGGGGGCCAGGAATCAAGTCACAGTGCTTAGGCAGGCCATGGTGGATTCAGCTGAATGTAGTCAGTCTCCATTCAGTTCATCACTCTCCAGGGGTTAGATCTGGAGCTGGGGATGGAAGGTAGTTGAGAGGAACGAGGCAAAGCAGTAGGGCACCAGAAAACCACAACTGAAATGTCAGTTCAAAGGCATCGCCCTAAGAAGATGGGATCATAATGCTTCTGAAAGCCATCCACTTTGAAGCTGATCCCCAGCTTGTATGGAACTTTTACACAGACTATCTTTAATTCCTGGTACTGAGCCACCCTAAAGTAAAGATTAATGGTGCCACTTCTTTCAAAATACAGTTTTACCTCCACAAGGTTATGGGTTGATGACTGGCTGTAATATCATTCCAAATATCAGGGTCATCTTTTCCCAAACATATTTTTAATGGATAATTAAGTTTAAGAAGTAAAAAAAGGGAGTTTACCTGGGAAATGTCATATTCATGGAGATGTGAGAGAACACTCTTGATGATTAGCAATCATTTATCAGTAGAAAATGTTTTTCCTTAAGATTCTGAAAGCAGTAAGTTTCACTTTGTCAGTGTGCAAAAAGAGCTGAAAAATAATTAAGGACTCCATTTGTTTACTTGTTCTGTTTTTGCCTATGAGCGATTGGTTCATTTAGTCTGTGTGAAGTACAGGTCAGTCACGAGTTGAACTGGTCATGTGTACCACTTGATTTTCTCCCCCATGTTCATGAACTGTGTGTCTAACCTCATCCGATCATCTTGCAAATGAACACCACTTTAGCCACAGAGGAAACTGCTTGAGAAAGTGTCGATTTGCAGTGAAAATCAATCATCATTGCTGGAAAAGTAACTCCAAATACATAAAGCATGGTTTCTCCACATGAAAAACAGCATATTTCAAGGTTCTGATAGAACACAGAGCAATGACAAGGACTTCCAGGACACTAGATTCACTACCCTCTAAAACAAAGAAATGAACTATCAGTGAGGCTGATGTTTGTTGATTTGGTGATGTTTTTGTTTATCATTTAAAGCCCACCAATTATTAACAATCTGTTTTGCCGGAACAGATAAGACTCTAGAACTATAAATCTACTGCTGGCCATAGATGAAGACAGTTCTCTTTTGTTACTTAATATCAGTATTTATTTTCTCCACTAGAACTGCTTAGCTTGGGCGAATTCTAGCTGATAATTTCAGAAGGGTGAAAAGCTAACTAGAACTGGGCATTTAGCCCAGATAAATCTGATTCCAGTACTATGAAAGAAGCAGCAAGGGAAATAGAAAGTCTTTGACAAAAATTGTTGATAATTGGCTAAGGACTGGGGAGGGAAACAGAAGACTTGGAGTGCAATGAATGTTATTCTAATGGAGAAAAAAGACACAAGGGAGGAATCAAGGTACTACAGGTTAACAACCATTTCTTTAATTCTATGAAAAATTGAATATATATACATATATAAAACTACAATTAAAGGTCTGCTATCCAAAACTCTTAGGAAACGAATCTTTGTAGAGAACAAAATTGCACGGTCAAAATGGAAATCTGGTGTTTCAATCTCTAGTCTTGGGCAGGTCATGTCACGAATCTACATTTCAGTGACATCCTCATGCCTCATCCATAAATTGTGCATGATGTGACCACTTATTCCACAGAGCTGTTATCAGGATTAAATCAGAGACTTGCATATCTGATTTTCTAATCAAATAATAGATGTTTAAATATTGCTAAGCATTTATCTATTTTTGCACCAATTAAATTTAGAATTTTAACAAGTTTGTATATCAAGTTATATAACATGTCATACACCATCTTCTTAATCAAAATTTAAGCAACATAATTTAATGTCTCAATAATTTAATACTCAATTATTAAGAACCATGAATAGATGTAGTAGTAAAACAGCACTGCTCTCAGCACTTATTCAGATGTTTCCTACTTTCCAGGATTATACTGAAAAATAAAATGAAGACCCAAAATTCCAGTAAGATCCTTACACAATAATTCCCTTTAATTTAAAAAGTTTCAGAGGCACCTGGGTGGCTTAGTTGGTTAAATGCCCGACTCTTGATTTCCACTCAGGTCATGATCTCATAGTTCATGAGATCAAACCCCACATCAGGCTCTGGGCTGACGATGTAGAGCCTGCTTGGAATTCTCTGTCTCCTCTCTCTCTGCCCCTACCCTCTCAAAATAAATAAATAAACATTAAAAGAAAAAGTTTATACAGTAAATTGAAACAGTTCTGGGAAATAATTTATTGTCCTGTCACTAGAAAGGATTAGGACTAGTCATTCTAAGCAGATGGGTATCTATCTAAACTGTTAAGAATGTGAAAGAAAAGAAAGAAAGAAAGAAAGAAGGAAAGAAAGAAAGAAAGAAGGAAAGAAAGAAAGAAAGAAAGAAAGAAAGAAAGAAAAAGAAAGAAGGAAAGAAAGAAAGAAGGAAGGAAAGAAAGAAAGAAAGAAGGAAAGAAAGAAGGAAAGAAAGAAAGAAAGAAGGAAGGAAGGAAGAGGAAGAGGCTAGGAGTAAAGTAACTCCTTCTTATAGCAAACATGAATCCTTGACCTTTTTTTTCTACTTTACTCCATTTATGAGATTAAATTAGTATGGTTGTTGAAAATATAATAAGAGTTTAAATCTACTCAGATGAAGAAATAGCAGCAACTTGAATTTAACCACTGCCTTTTCTTTAACCACAGGAGTTCAAAGGACAGTACCATCAAGTAATATTTACAAAGCGTGCACAGTGCTCCCCACAGAACTAGTAAAGATATGGCCATTTTACTCTAATAGTTTACAGTCTGGAAACAAAAAGATATATTTTGAAGGTTCTGAACTTTAAAAAAAAATCCATGCATCATTAAGGATGGACAGTCTATTTTACAGATGGAGAAACAGAGAAAAAGAATTGATGCCATGGTCCTGGATCACCTAGGCAGTGACAGATGCAAAATCATTTCAGTCCATTTCCTCCTATTTCAGTGTGTTCTCATCCCTGGTCAGTGGTGGCTTACTCCAAAGTAGTTCTGAATTACTCCTTAAACCTAAAGCAACAGTGTCTAAATGGTAATCTAAAGCATTTAAGCTACAGAAAATATTTGCCTGTGAAAACACACTGAAAGTCCATGTCGTGGTAAGTTATCAAATTATGAAAAGAACATTGCAGAGATTAAAATGTTGCATAAGAGAAAGAAAGCAGCATGAGTCAGGGGTTTGGGAAATATGAGTCAGAATGACAGGAAGGAGCCAAAAACATAGAGAATGAGGGCCTAAGCAGGGACTTAATGGACACCACAGAGATGTGGACACCATTAACTTTTGAGAGGAAACCAAATATGCAGTTCCATAGACTGGGGGTCAGTGTGATAAAGAGGCTAGGAGCGAGAGCCGAGCAAAGATCAGACTGCATTATTTGAAGCAATGATGGTGCCAAAGTCAGCAAGAAAGGGCCCTACAACAGTATAAATCACTAGGAGGGAGAGTGTGGGCACATTTTTGAAAAATGAGGGAATCACCAAATACTGCCATTAGCTATTCTTAATGCATGAGAATGATGAAATGTGAGTTGATTTACGTGTTGTGATATTTTAGGAAGCACACTCTATTATTTTGTTCTTTGGCTATGTTTACATTAGGCTGTGTCTACATAGTTTAGCGCAGTTCCCTGTGGTGTTCAATTCAAATTCCAATCCCACCTTTCAGGCCCTAAATTTTTGCTTATGACTTGAGCCACCATGTTCTGAGCACCTTCAAGCAGACACTGCACCAGGCTCTTCACACACTGCCCCTCCAGCCATGCTGACTCCAGCCAGCTGCCACTCTTCTCATGCAAACCGCTTTGTTTCATGGCGTGTTTTCTAATGTAACCTGCCTCCTGCCTAGAAATAGCCTCCTCACCTTCTTCAAAATGCAGCTCAAAACTTACCTGGCCTGGCAAACCTTCCACAGTCGCCCACCTCTGATGCTGCCTTATTCCTCCGAGTTTCTGCAGTTCTCAACACCACTGCTTTACTTCAGTTTCCATTTGCTGACATCTTGCTGGTTTTGCTGTTTCTCACATCTTGCCTGTTACCCTGCCTTGTAAATGATTAGTTCCATGAGATAAAACACTGATCCTACTTTCCTTAAACTCTAGGCATCAGTTCCCAGCAAACAATTATCATTCACTCATCCATTTATTGAACAAACATTTATTGAAAACCCACTGTGTTTCATGCACTCTGCTAAGGCACTAGGAATATGGGGAAAAAAGTGGGGCACCTGGGTGGCTCAGTCGATTAAACATCTGACTTTCTGTTTCAGCTCAGGTCATGATCTCACAGTTTGTGAGATCGAGTCCCACATTGGGCTCTGCACTGACAGGAGTCTGCTTGGGATTCTCTCCTTCCCTCCTTCTCTGCCCCTCCCCTGCTTGCTCTCGCTCACTCTATCAAAATAAATGAATAAACATTAAAAAAAAGGAATACAAAAAAAAGTAAGATGTAGACTGCATCCTCAAAGAGCTTGGGTCTAGGGCCCAAGGAATGTATTAATTAACTGCTTAAGAACCTAGTAAGCTAGGTGAAAAGCAAAACAAAATCTCCTCTCCCCCAAGTACTTTTTTGTAGATTACCAGGAAAATCATGGCTGATCTGAATAGTTTCCTGTGTGAATAAAGCAGTGCTTTTTCCACTAGAGGTATTCTCACCACAGAGGCCTTTCATAAGCAAAAAGCCTGGGAAAAGCAGGCCTTCTAGTGTACTTGCATAAGGACAGATGTTCTGCTCTGAGTCTCTGACATAGATGTGTGTTTTAGTGATTTTACTATCACATTAACTTTCTGATATTTAAGAAATATGGAAATGCACACAAGTAGAAAAGAAAAGCATAGGGGTGCCTGGCTGGCTCAATCAGTGGGGTGTGTTACTCTTGATCTCGGGATTGTGGGTTCGAGCTCCACATTGGGTGTAGAGATTACTTTAAAATCAAATCTTTAAAAAAAAGTAAAAGAGTTTAACAATTTATAACAATTCTTATGTGACTTTCTCATATGATATATGCTTTGTGAATAAGTAATAACAGGGTCTTAATTTTTTGTAACATTTTTATTCATTTTTTGAGAGACAGGGAGAAACAGAGCATGAGCGGAGGAGGGGCAGAAAGAAAGGGTGACACAGAATCCAAAGCAGGCTCCAGGCTACGAGCTGTCAGCCCAGAGCCCAATGTGGGGCTCAAACTCACAGACCGTGAGATCATGACCTGAGTTGAAGTCGGATGCTCAACCAACTGAGCCACCCAGGCACCCCAATAACAGGGTCTTAAAATACAACTTTTAAAATCATAAAATTGTGTTATTTAAATAAACTAATGCAAAAAATTTTAATAAACTAATGAATTGACAATATAATTGAAGATAGTTCAAAAAAATCCTGTCCATGTGTCCTTTACCATTAGATAAATTGCTAAGAGCAAAGGAGAGGATAAATATTCTAAGCTTGAGTTCGAGAAGCCATAAATGAAAGTGTAGTCAGTTCATTTCCTAGCAGATCCAGCTCTAGGTATATGATAAAGCAAGCACTCAACTCCTTTGGAATAATTTAGTAAAGGTAATTTCATTCAATTGTGTTTTATTGAATTCCAAGAAGTTTCCCATCTGAAAGAATTAAAAATTAAAGTGAGTCCAAGTATGTATAATGTTAAAAATATCACAAGTCAGTGTTAGGTGCAGGGAGTCCTATGGTAGTTTTGACTGTTTGTTTGATAGAGAAAGGAAAAGACTATAGTGGCAGTGGAATTTTTTTTTACTATTAAATTATTTTAACTCACTTAATATTTTTATTCAATAATCTTGCTCAGAAAGTAAATGGACCTGGTTCTTAAGACGGAGTAGGTCCAGGTGGCACAATGTTTATGTTTAAAACCTATTTAATGATATATTAAGTCCACTGGAAATATTAGCCTATTTATCAAAGAGCCTTAGAACTGAACGAAAGTAGGAAGGAAATTGCAGGACATGGGAATGCAGTGGGGTGGAGGCGGTTTGCAGAGAGGTCTCAGAAAGGAAAGCCGCCCTCACTGGCGAGGCCTCCCTTAGAAAGTGCAGCAGCCAGCCCAGTCCTTGATCTTCCGCCAGCGTGTACTGAGGGAACTTGCCACATCTGAATCTCACATTTCCGTATCTCTCAGGGCTGTTATCACTGCAAATGCTGGCAAATGTTCTTGACAGAAAACAATAGAAATTCTGCTGTCATTTCTGTATTAGCGAGTCATAAAGCTCTGAAAGAAAACCCAGTAGAAATGTTTTCATCAAGTGCATAAGAGAAAATAAAAGACACAAAAAAGAGCAGATAATTCAAAGCAAGATTGTGGCACCTCTGCATAGGACTTAGAAGGGCAGAGTTATAATCTCTGATTTGAAAATGATGATGGTGATGATGATGATGATGGATTTCAAAACAAAAATAAAAAACAGTAACAAAAGAAGTTCACCAAAATTTTAAAACCAGGTTCAAAGAATATGTTAAGTAGATGCTTTTATAGGGTATTATCCAATAAACAGACATACATCCCTCAAGTATTTTCATCTCCCCTCCCTCTTCCTTTTGGAAAGAATCTCTTTTATCATTCAAAGCCAACATCTGAGGACAAGTCTCTTCTAACTGGAACCTCCTACATTATTTCATTAGTAGCGTAAGTGCAGCAGTTCTCCCTGGAAATAGAGCTGAAAGGCAACATACCAAGAGCTGCTCTATGAGCTTCTTCAAGGGAAGGCAGGGATTGAGGAATACATTCTCATTGTGGATGGCTCATTTTTTGTATTGAATTTTAGCCCACTGTTTGTTCCAAAGAACCACCCTGGGTTTGCCGCAGGGATGATCAAAGGCTCCCTAAGCCTGTCTCAGTTTTTATGCAAAATTTGTCATCTAGGAATTCCAAGTTGTACAATTTGTATTTTAAAGATTTCTTTAATGCTTGTTTATTTTTGAGAGAGAGCGAGAAAGAGCAGGGGAAGGGCAGAGAGAGAGGGAGACAGAGAACCTGAAGCAGGCCCCAGGCTCTGAGCTGTCAGCACAGAGCCCAACATGGGGCTCAAACTCACAAACCATGAGATCATGACCAGAGCCTGAGTCAGATGCTTAGCTGACTGAGCCACCCAGGTGCCCCAAGTTGTACAATACTTTTTTTTTAAGACTTCTATTTTTTTTTTAATTTTTTTTTACATTTATTTATTTTTGAGAGACTGAGTGAGGCAGAGTGTGAATGGAGGAGGGGCAGAGAGAGAAGAAGACACAGAATCCGAAGCAGGCTCCAGGCTCTGAGCAAACGTTCAGCACAGAGCCTGATGCGGGGCTTGAACCCATGAACGGCGAGATCATGACCTGAGCCGGTCAGACGCTTAACCAACTGAGCCACCCAGGCACCCCTGTATGATACTTTTTAACAAAGCTTAGACTCTTCAGTTGTTGAGGAATGCCAAAATCACATGATCCTTTCATCTTCCGAACTCATCTATTTAACTTCATAATGTGAGAGAGTTAATTAAATGCAAAGGTTAAAAAAAAAAAAAACCAATGCGAAGGTAATGTTGAAAAGGCAAAATTAAATTTCACTTATAAATTACTGTAATATGAATACACACACACAAATTCACATCAGGATTCCCAGAGGAATCCATTATAATAGATTCATTATATTATGACTGAGCATTTTTTACCTTTCTAGAACTATACTACTCCTTAGGGCACATTTAGTAAATTATGCAACTGCTTTGGGGAAATATCTGTTTTTTAACTGAAATGAAAAACTTTGGGAAAATATGTATTTTAAACTATACCAGTCTATCTCCCCTAGACAAATATGATCAAGTTGAATCCTTTGCATTTTGAATTTTGAAAGGAAAGGTTTAAAAAAAAGGCAACAGGAAATGCATAGTATTAAAATTTGACTTATACCTGGTTATTGGACCGATTTTTAGAGATTGGTCAACATAAATTATCTCAAATGAAATATATTGGATGGAAAAAGCCAGTATTACACAATTTATTTACACTTTAAAATACACAAAACAATACTGTATATTCTAATGGATATATATCTATGTAATAAATGTATAAAAACATCTCAGGGAAGGATTCACACCTACCAGGATAGTGGCAAGTGGGGGAGTAAAGAAATGAGAATACAGTAAGGCTTTAGCTGTATCTCAAATGTTTCATTTCTGAAAATAAAGTGAGCCAAGGCAAGTACAGCTAAATGTTAGCATGTGTTAAATCTGCGTGGTCCACACTGGCATCTACAAAATTGTTATCTGAACACTTAAAATCATTTGTCATTTTAAACATTTCCAATATAATAATATTACAGAGTATTATCTTAAGAATAGGGCAAAAACTTTATTTCTTTAAAAGAAAGTATGATGGCAATTCAGCATAGGGCATATAGTCAATGATATTATAATAGCATTGTGTGGTGACCGATTATAGCTACACTTGCGGTGAGTATAACATAACTTGTGGGGCTGTTGAATCACTGTGTTGTATACCTGAAACTCATGTAACTTATGTGTCAACCATACTTCAGTTTTTAAAAAATGGTGGAGATAGCAACATCTGCCCAACCAACTCAAACTCTGTACTGCTTTCTTTAACAGACATAGATGAGTGCACTGCCGGGACTCACAACTGTAGAGCCGACCAAGTGTGCATCAATTTACGAGGCTCCTTCGCCTGTCAGTGCCCCCCGGGGTACCAGAAGCGGGGAGAGCAGTGTGTCGGTAAGTACAGCAGAACAGTAAGCAAAATCCTTTCCTAAACCTCTTACTTGCTTAAACCTCAGTCATTTAAAACAAAGCAGTCATATTTATTTGGAAAATGGTAGCTAACAACTGCTTATTCTTTCATTGACTACTGGTCCGTTTTCCACATTAATGAGAAAGAGCTAACCTTAAAGGGTGAGCATATTCTGGGTATGAAAGTATTGGTTACCTGTTAGACTAAGCAAAAGCAGAAATTTGGCATATGAATGGGACCACAAAGGCAACCAAGGAGATAATTTTAAATCAGCTGTTTGGGGGCCATAGCACTAAAACATTGATGATGTAAGCCTTATTCACTGGTTCATAAAATAGCACAGCTTATAGGGCAATGGTAAGGTTCAAATCCCAGCTCTACCTGCTTTGATACTCTAGACAAGTGATTTACATAGTCTCTGTGTTACTTTTTTCCTTTGTACTATGCAGATAATAATAGCCCCTACCTCAGGAGCTCATGTGTGGGAGTGCTTAGAACAGCACCTGGTCCTGAGTGGAATAGCTGCGTGCTATCATTATGTGATGAGTTAAGAGACATGTACTAAACATTCTTTAGGTTGCAAGTGGATACAGTGCTGGGAACTCAAGTTTAGCATGTGCCTCTATTTGAGAGCTCTACTTGAGCTACCTGAAGGCAGGGGCCAGATCTGGTTTGTGTCACTGTCTCCCCATCCCTGAAGAGTGCCTGCCAAATAGATGCTCTGTGCATTTTTTTTAATGACTGGAAGAATATAGTATGAGGAGGCTGACTGGAAAATAAGAAGTAAACAGTAAAAAGTAAATGTGTTCTGGGATCAGTCATAAGGTCTGGCACCAGGAATGAAACTTTCTAAATTGACTCCCTGTGTCAGTTGCATTCATATGATATTGACATTGATTTACATACCACCTTTTACCATACATCAGTGGAGAGTCCTTCTTTTCTCTTAGGAGGATAAGAATGTGGGGACAGGGAGCTAGCATCAATTTTCACCTGAGAATGCTAGCTATTGGCATCAGGATGTCAACACTGAGCTCCTCATGGGCCCTGGACCAGTTCTGCCTGCCATGGGGCTATGCCCAGGTGCCGGGATTAGTGCACATCCTCTGAGGAAGGCCCAGGGTTTGTGGGACTGAAGCTGATTTAGGAAAAGATTGTGTGGAAAACTCCACAGGCATCAAAGTTTTGCCCACTGGATTAGTCAGGAAAATAAACAACCAAGGGTATAAAAGGTATAGAAAAAGAATTAACTCAGCCTACTATGGGAACAATTAAAGTTAATAAAATGTATCATTATAGCCCTACATGATAGGGCAGGAAGAAAGGTTCTTAAATTCAGATCTAATCATGGGGTTTCCCTGGTGTTCCCCTCACCCACAGAACCAACTCTAGATTTGTCAACAGAACATATAAGGTCTTCTTCCATCAGATCCTTACCCAGCTCTGTTGTATCAATACATCTCTCCCCGCCAAAATATTACACTGCAGTCCTGTCCACTAGTTATATTTCCCCACATATATCACACAGTGCCACACTTTAGTGCCTCTACATAAGCTCTTTCAGCACCAAGAAAATGCACCCCTGGCAAACTCCTATTCAATTTCCAAATCCCATCTCAGGGTCACTTCCTCTGGGAAGTCTTCCATGATTTACCCAGATATGATTAGTTACTCCCTCCTCTATGTCAGTACTTCTCAAACCTTGATGGATCTTTTTTCAAATTTTTTTAATGTTTATTTATTTTTGAGAGAGAAAGAGAGAGACAGTGCAAGTGGGGGAGGGGCAGAGAGAGAGGGAGACAAAACTAGAAGTGGGCCCCAGGTTCCATGCTGTCAGCACAGACCCTGAAGCGGGGCTCGAGCTCACGAACTGTGAGATCATGACATGAGCCGAAGTCGGAGACTTGACTACCGAACCACCCAGGCACCCCTTGAGTGATCTTTTTTGTAAATTTCTAGGCTGTTACGGACCAATACTACTGTAAAATACAATAAAAATGTTGTGGCAACACCAAATTGTCATTCCTAAACACATATTCTGAATTTCTGTACTTATTTGTAGCAGACTGTTCCAAATAGTCCATGGACCAGCAGTGGTCAGCAGGCCACACCTTGAATAGAATGATGCTCTCTCTGTCCCTTGTATAGCTTTCTTTCTGTTGATATTATCATTCCATGCAGTAATATGCTTTCATGCCTTTCTTCCATGCCAGACCAGGTATAACGTACATGTATTTATCATCCTTAAAAACCTACAGTACCATGCACAGCACTTGCAAATAACAGTGATTCAATAGATGCTTACTGGTTGAGAAGACATGCATCAAGTGTTACGGAGGGCTGACTATGTACCACATACTGTTCAAAAGTGCTGGGCCATCATGGTGCACAGAATCATGGCCCTCATGGAGCTATTAGAAGGTACCATTAATACAAATCAGCTGTCAGTGCTGACACCTGGCTATAATACTGGGTACTAGGAAGAACTACGCTAAAATTGCTCTTAATTCGTATGAAGTCTACACTCACTCGACTAATGTTTATCGAGCATCTACTATGCCAGGCCCTGTTCCAGGTATTAAGCACACAGCAGTGAACAGACAAAAAATACTTTACCTTCACCTCAAAAGGATACAGGTGTGATCTGCCATGCATAGTGAGGGAGAAAGACAAGAAGCAAGTAAACACATAACACAATCCCAAGGAGTGTCAATGGCTACAAGAAATATAAAGTAGGAAAAGGGGACAGATGGGGCAGAAGAAGCTATTTTATTTTATTTTTTAAATTTTTTTTAATGTTTATTTATTTCTTGAGAGAGAGAGAGACAGAGTGTGAGTGGGGGAGAGGCAGAGTGAGAGGGAGACACAGAATCCAAAGCAGGCTCCAGGCTCCAAGCTGTCAGCACAGAGCCCGATGCAGGGCTCAAACCCATGAACTGCGAGATCATGACCTGAGCCAAAGCTGGACACTTAACCAATTGAGCCACCCAGCTGCCCTTGAAAAAGTTATTTTATATGATAAACAGAGATGGCCTCCCAAAGTGACATTTGAGCAGACACCTCAATAAATGAGGTGGAAAGCCATGTCAATATCATTACCTTTAATTTCAATATTCCAGTGAAATCAAATCTATTTTGCAGTTTATTAAAAATAGCTGCCATTTATTTTTACCCATTTTGTGCAAGGAAGTTTGCCTACATAATTTCATGTTATCCTCCCAACAAGTCGACCGTATTGTTGTATTATCACTTACAGAGGAGAAAATTGAAGCTTTGAGAGGTTAAGACCATGCAAGTAATTGCCAGAACAAAGATTACAACTCAGGTTATCCTGAGGCCACTCAAGCGTACTGCCTTCCACAGTTTTAGTTAGAAGGGCTCAGCATTATCGTTTTATTTTCGTTTTATTTTTGTTTTTCCCAGAAGTTAGTGTCACTACATAGTCTTATACTGTACGTGCATAATTGTTATTTTAAATCATGCACTCCATGTTAGAATTGCCACAAAGGGTAGAGTTAATGAAATTTTATTACACTTCTAAGATATTAATCCTACTCCACAAGTTCTCAACTGAGCATTTTATAGTTGGAAATATTTATCTGAGAAGAACACAGCCTGAAACACCTCGTCAGTGTGTCAGAGGGCACTCTTAAGAGGTAATTTGTTTAGTGTCCTATTCCTTCCATGGCGTTCTTTCATTTGATTCGCACAGAAACTTCATAAGATACACATAGCAAGTGTTACTATCCACATTTTACAAAAGAAGAAAACAAGATACCAAATGTTTAGGTGACTTTGCCAACGTTACCAGCTGAGCAGCAGACCACATCTCCTATCTCTTAGATTATGCTACATCGCTCAATTCTTCCATAGTTTTTTACTTTTGTCATTACAAATAATTTTTTAGATCCCCAAACTAACATTTTCATATATATATATGAAATAGCCTTAATTAGTTTTCTGTCTTTAAATCTCAACCCACTCAACCAGCTTATGAAGTCTTTGTTTCTAACATCCCACTCAAATGCAGAACGCAGAATATATTTAAAGCACATTTACCCTAATTTAAAAAGATAGAGAGAATTACTTTTAAAAGGAGATTTTTCTCCAGCTAGGTTTCCTAGATAATGTCCTGCCGAGAACTTAGGAGCTAACAGCTATGGATAATTAATAATTTGGTTCTTTTTCTGTGTATGCCTGATAACCCAGACATAGATGAATGCACCATCCCTCCATATTGCCACCAAAGATGCGTGAACACACCAGGATCATTTTATTGCCAGTGCAGTCCTGGGTTTCAGCTGGCCGCAAACAACTATACCTGCGTAGGTAAGCTTTTGGGGAGCTGCCATACTGACTGATTTCTATCTTCAAAAAAAGCAAACATCATGCCATGTTGTGCTAGTTCCAGTTTTTCTGTGTTCTTGAGTGAACTGGTTTCCATCATCTTCCCTGCATAAAGCAAAAAGACAATAACCAATTTGCTTCTTAAAACATATCAAGATGTGAATGGAAACTTTGTTAATGTTGGTTTTTAGTTGTCCTCTGTGGGTGTATCAAAAATATAAAAAACTATAGATCAACTGTTATACACACACCAATTAGTCAACAGTGTGTGATATAAACGTTGAAGGTGCCAAAGGGTTACTGCAAGTTCAAGTACATAAACTTTCCACTGAAAGTGCATCTGATTTTTACATGCTTCTTCTCCCCTTTCAGAATGCAGTGTCACGGCACAAATTTTAAGACTGGCATGACATGGAAAGAATCTAGTGCAGGAAAAATGCCTTTTCACAATATTTTCAGTGCCTTGGAGCATTGCAAAACTCTGTATGGGTCTCAATGGCTTATGCTATAATTGTAATGGAATTTAACAGAACCCATTTAAAAAGTAATAAATAGCACAGATAAATCTTCACCACAGCATGCTGAGAGACCATATCAGTACAAATGTCTTATATCAATTATTTATAGATTTGGCCCTTTGCATCTTAACAACAATAAAAGAAAATAGATGCTGGGATGTATATTTATTAGAATCATTAAATTCTTTTGGAAAGATTCATCAAACACAAAACTAACTGTCATTCCCAGAAAGAAATATTCTGGTATTTCTAAAAGAAGTGTATGACAGACGTTTGAAGTCATTCCAACAAATATGAAACCTGAATGGATGTCCTCCAGTGAGCTTCTGCAGGGTGAAGAATCCAACTAGGGAATTATTCACTTATTGTTAGATGACATAGGTACAAAAAAGCTAGGATATGTTTGAAGACATAGATATATGAGTGTATATAACTTTTCCTTTCAGATATAAATGAATGTGATGCCAGCAATCAATGTGCTCAACAATGCTACAACATTCTTGGTTCATTCATCTGTCAGTGCAATCAAGGATATGAGCTAAGCAGTGACAGGCTCAACTGTGAAGGTGAAATATTTTCCAAATAATTTGTAATAGCAGTTCAATCCCTGTACTTGCTGTTGCTTTATCCAATTATGTACCTGTTTATGAAAACAAATTTTTAGCCATGGAAATTCTATTCTTTAATTAATTAAGTTCTGTGATAACATTGGCTTTTTAGTATGTCATCAATAGAAAGGATAAGGAACAAAATAACTGAAATGTTAGATGCAGGCTGGGTCTAATAATTAGAAGGGGTGTTCTAGTGTCTTGCTTCTCAAAGTGATCTGATGGCCAGCAGCACTGACACTTCCTTGTCTCTACTTGCAAGAAATAGAGATCTCAGGCCCCAGACCAGACCTACTGAGTCAGAGACTACATTTAACAAGAATCCCAGGTGACTAATACACACACTTAAATTTGAAGAGAGCTGTTCATATGTCAGAAACATTAGAATATAAACCAAGAGACCTGTCTTGTAGTCTTATTCCTGCCATTGTGTGACTTGGGCACACATTTATTAAGTTGCCTAGGCTTCACTTTCCACATGAGTAAAAAGAGGGCTGTTTAATTGGAAGGATGACCTTCAGAGTCCATTGCCCATGAGTGTTCCACTGTGCAAATCAAGAAGCATAAGACATCCTGAGGGGAATGCCATTGACACTTGATGTCTTTGACTTCCTTCCAGCTTTACTTAGGGCCATGGAGGTCATACCCCACCTGGAGAGGCCTCACATCATGCTCAAAACCAAAAGGGCCTGGCTCTGGACAGCTGCTTCTGCCCTTCTGAGCAAACTATAAGGACATCACCATTGAGAAATGCAAAGCATTCTTCACTTGAATTCCCAACTCATTCATTCAGTCTGCTCAGTCAGTATGGTGAGGTCTGAGATTCACCAAATTCTCAGCAATTATTGAGTAAAACGGATGTGTGGCAAAATTCTAGGGGAAATGAGCTGAAATTGTAGAATTTTCCTTTGAGCTTCTTATAAAGTATTATACTTCTGTTTTAGAGTTTACAGTATGTTTACCCTCTTACCTTATCTTTAAAAATATTACCAAAGTAGTGACCTGTAAGTTTTTCAACTCTGTGTCCTTGCTCTTGTCTAATTCAACAGATATTGATGAATGCAGAACCTCAAGCTACCTGTGTCAATATCAGTGTGTCAATGAACCTGGGAAATTCTCATGTATGTGCCCCCAGGGATACCAAGTGGTGAGAAGTAGAACATGTCAGGGTAAGTTTATTGTTTTCATATCTGTTAAGTGTTCATTTTTAACCAGGAAAAGCAGGGACAGAGTTACAGGATTCTCTACCATAGACTTGCATTTTTTTCATCTTGCATATATAATTTCAGCTCTTTTTTTCCCTTGCTCGTCATGCAAAATGCACATCTCATCAAAAGGGTATTATTCAGTTAACAGTGACTTTTTTGAAATTTAAAGTAATTGTTTTTCTTTCTTAAGATATAAAGAATTTTAATAAAATACTGATATCTCTTCTATATAGCCTATAGAATCTCTATGATACACATCTTCTAATCACCCACCCGAAAAGATTCAATTATTAAAATATTTCACCATGAGTTTGAGTCCAGGGAATAAACTTAATATGTGGGTTAGGCAAATCTCAAACTAGTCTCAATTCTCTAAAACACCAAGATTATAAATTGGGTAGTAATTTAGGTACTGAGAAAATCATCCTCATGTGTACTAAAATGTGCTTGAATTCTTCAGCAAAAAAAAAAACAAAAAACAAAAAACAAAAAACAAAACTATTGATCCAAAAATAGCTAATATCCTAGAGTCCAGTTTTAAAATAAACATTCAGGTGATCTTCACACCTATACACCTCCAATGCTACATGTAGTTTAAAATTTCATTAACAGGGAAAAGTCTGCTCAGGAGAACCAAAAGTATAGATAATCCTAGAAAGGCTAGTATAAACCCCTACATTTACAAAAACCAGTGAATGAGTGAAAAAAAATGACTGAACTTGAAGACAGAAAATCTGAGTCCTAGCTGTACTGCCTTCTATATGTGCAATACTGAACAAATCAACAAATGTCTCTGAGCCTTAGCTTTCTCATTTGGAAAAGGGAGTTGTGAGAATGAAATGATATAATATACATAAAAATTATAAAGCCTTACATAAACTTAAAGCCTTAAAATCCAAGATTTTTTAAAGTTTATTTATTTATTTTGAGAGAGAGAGAGAGAGAGAGAGAGAGAGAGAGAATGAGTAGGGGAGGGGCAGAAAGAGGGGAAGAGAGAGAATCCCAAGCAGGCTCTGCATTGATAACATGGAGCCCAACACAGGGCTTGATCTCACAAACAGTGAAATCATGACCTGAGCCCAAATCAAGAATCAGACGCTTAGCTGACTGAGCCACCCAGGCACCCCCAAGATGTTTTTGTAAAATATACTTAGCCATGTAACTGACTAGTAGCAAATCTTCTCTAGAGACTCTACTTTAATCAGAACTGAGAAAGGATATACAAGGGCAGTAAAATCCTTCAAGAAAGGAAACGACCAAGGAAAGGAAACACTAGGGATTCTCAGTCTTTATCATGATTTTACAGGAAAATATTAATTCAGAGGAACACCCATGACCTGGGATTTTATAGTATGCACATGGTCATTCAACTAGACTCCACACTAAATATGAACATAATCAGAATGCCATTCATTGCACAATGAACACCTTATCCCACTTTCCAGGTTGGTGGAGACTTTAATATTAATTGTAGGAAAACATTGCATTCCAATGATTTTATTTTCCAAAGCCTAAGACTTTCAACATGAATATTACATGGAGGAAAATGTTAGCAGTGGGATATCCTAACCAATTTCCCTGGAGTCCTGCAAAAAAAAATGTCTATGTGTTTTTGATCACAGATGAATTTGATACTAAGCAAAAGACAGAAGCACAGTAACATACAGTGGAATCTTACCTGCCTACTCTATGTATATGAAAACATATCTGTTACAATTAAAGGTGAAAAATGCACTAGAATTGCAAATAAGGGATTCATGAGTGTTATATTTTGAAGATATGCAGCTCCAGAATGTTTGGTTAAGCCAAAAACATTTTTTTATGAGAGAGACTTAACATTCTTTTAAGGTACAAAGCAATTGGTTTTCTCCACTAAAATCACCTCTTCTCAACCTCGTCCATAGACTAAAGTAAAACTGAAAGAGTTCAGATTCTTACCTTTACACAAAAAGTTCATTTTGAGGATGAAATAACTCATCTCATTTCCACAGCCTTGCAAAAATGAAAACACTGTGTGTGTTTGGATGGGGTGGGGGAGGCCACAGAGAAGGAGAAAGACAGAAACAGACAGAAAGAATACACATATACACAGACACACATTCATCAAATATTTTAACACTATTAATAATTTCTGAAAAACATTCCAGAATGATTAAGGTGTTAATTATGCTAGGCTCTAAATTAATGGAAATAATAAATGAAATTATTATGTAAAGTTTCCTTTTGCCCTTCTTGGTCTCCACATAACAAACTGGTCTTAGTTTTCCTTGTAGCTGAACAGCATCTTTATTTTTCAGAGGAGCGAAGAATATTGAAAAGACAAGTTAATTGTAATTTCTTCTAAGGTTCTAAATTATTTCTTTAGCCATAGCTGCTCCAAAAGAAGACACTTCTTATAAATGACTCTTAGAAACTCTTGGAAACTTCCAGTCTCTCTTGGGTTCCAGATAGCTTTGGCCAGTTTGGAAGGGAAAAGAACATTTTTTTCCTCCCAAGACAAGGGATGGAATTATTCTCATTTAGAGGATGCAGTACTTACAGTGGAGAGATGCCTGTCACTAACTGTATGAACTTGGTCCACTTACTTAACCCTTATTTGTTTTTCTTCCATGTCAAATAGAGATAATATCTTTCTCACCTATGTCTACATGATTTGTGTGAAGAACAACTTAGTTCAATTTAATATTTCTTAAAAGCCAGGTGTCCCTGAGTTACAATTAATGCTAGGTAATGAAGGGATATAAAGGTGGATACTATAGCCCTGCCCTCAAGGGGTTTATAAGCTAATAGAAGGGTTAAGACAAACATGCAGATTTCAATAATGCAAAGCAGAGAGCAACAGAGGTCTCCCAAAAAGAACACGAGGTGTGAGATTCTGATAGGAAAAACAGATTAAATCCCAGAGACTAGACCATTGCTGGCTTGCAACAGGGTTTCAGTAAATTAATTATGGAATGAGTAAATTAATGAATAAAAGTGTCTGATTATGAGGGTGAATGATTCAGAAAAGACTTATATTGGATAAAATCTAAATCATTATTCAAATGTAATGGAAAGTGGACATAGCCAGGGATGTTAACATTAATATAATTTTCATTGTTGTTGTAAATATAATGGCTCTCTATTGAAAGTGTTCTCTCCAGTGTCATCTAGAGGCTCCTAATTCCCAAATCTAAAATCAGTCCTTGTCCAGCCTGACCTTTCTACAGCCCTCTTTATCTAGGACTCTCTTCCCTTCTGGCTTCCTTGCACTGCCTTTTCCTGAATTGCCTCTCACCAAAGCCTCTTCTTTACTTCCCCTTCTTCCACACTGTCTCTAAATAGCTATGCTGCCCAAGGTGGAACACTTCATAGCTTCACTTCTTGTGCTGTGCTTTCTCCGGACAGTGTCATCCATTCCCAGAGCATCAAGTCTCCACCCCGCATGCTGTGCTTACTGAAATCATACCTCCAGACCTTACCTCTCTTGGAAACTCTTGAGCCACACAGTCAGATGCCCTCTCCATAGGTTTTGCTTGCTGCTTTCTCAGCCTGGAAGGCTTTCCCCACCCCCACCCTGAAAATTCTGTCTAACCACCACACTTCAAGGCCAAACTGAGATGCCTCTTCCTTCCTACAGCCTTCTAACTCTCCAGGCAGAATTTATTCTGCTTCTAATCTTCTAGTGCACTTATCTCTCTCTTAATTAATTCCATTTTATTTTATAATTAACTATTGCCATACCTATATTCTTAAATAAATTACAATCTACCCGAGGGCAAGAACTGGTGTCTTTCACTTTTTTATAAGCAGTCAATGGCTAACATTTGGCTTTGAATTCAACAGATGAACAATAGGTACTTGATAAAAAAAATATTATGAAATGACACATACTAATCTGTCTGGAATGACTCAGCTACATCTGTCCTGAATTAAATGCAATGAACTCAGGTCCTACTCAGTCTTGTGCCTAAAAGCAAATTAAATTTAGCCCAGATCCCCAGTACACCTCTTACCGTGCAAACCTGAATCTGCCACTTACACAATTTACTTAGATTCGTAAATTCTTTGACCCTATGTGTCTACAGATATAAATGAGTGTGAGACCACAAATGAATGTCGGGAAGATGAAATGTGTTGGAATTATCATGGTGGCTTCCGTTGTTACCCACGAAATCCTTGTCAAGATCCCTACGTTCTAACATCAGAGAAGTAAGAAAAACTCAGAACTTTTGAAAGTAAGAAGCTTCTGGTCTTACCAGGCTAAACTGGGAAATATTTCTGTTTTTCTCTGCAGCCGATGTGTTTGCCCAGTCTCAAGTGCAGTGTGCCGAGAACTTCCCCAGTCCATAGTCTACAAATACATGAGCATCCGATCTGATAGGTCTGTGCCGTCTGACATCTTCCAGATACAGGCCACAACCATTTATGCCAACACTATCAATACTTTTCGGATTAAATCTGGAAATGAAAATGGAGAGTTCTACCTAAGGGTGAGTATGCTGAGGGCAGCCATAGCTGTTGGGAAAGGTACAAGTTTGCTATTGCTGTTTGTTGGTATTCACTTGGAAGGAAAGCTAACATTTAAAGAGTTTTTATGTACAAGCATTGTGTAAAGTCTTCCTATGTGCGTTATCTCGTTTAATCCCCTTGGTAACACTGTCAGAGAGATACTAACATTTCATCTCCATCTCTACAGAAAAGTGAGACTCAGATTTAGGAGCTTCTCTAAAGTCACTCAGAAACCAAGTTAAAGACTCTAATGGAGTTGTATGTGACCAGCAAAACACAAGCCTACACACACACACACACAAATAGATACCACAAATCAGTGATGGTTATTTAATTGCACATAGAAAAAATAATTCCTGGAGAACTTTTCAAAAATCATAAATTCATCATCATATCTTCAAAATTATTTCCATTCACACCACAAACTGAAACCTGAAGTCCCTGAAAAATGACCCCGAACCCCCTGCACCAAATGTGCCGGGAGTTGTACCACTCGCCAACTTCTAGGCACACAATGTGAAGTCACCTTTGTGTTTTCCCTTTCCTTCACTGCCTGGATGAAATCCATCTCTAAATTCTGCCATTTCTTTCTTTGTGGTATCTCCTGGGTTATTTTTGCTTCCCCATGCCCCTGCCTCTCTTCCTTTAAACTGGCTCATAGCATCCCCTCATCCTTCTAAGGGCTTCCAAGCAGATCTCCCTCACTCTGATGCCTCAACCTTCCAGGCCCCCTGCAAAAGCTCAGAAAGTTCATTTTAGGTTAAAATTCTGACATATTTCAAATACGGCTCACCACTTCATGTGAAAATGATGGCACCCCACCAAGCAGTTTGCAGGGTTACGGTAACTGTTTCACGCTAAGGATGTTATTCATCCAGTTACAATTTTCTCAAAACTCCTTTGGGCACTCTTCATTTTTAATCAAATTTTAAAGTCAATATTTCATTTGAGAACATGAAAAGTAAATTGGGAAATCCATCTTTGTGGTGAAGTTTACAGATTTTTAATGTTTACATGTTTATCCTGTTCTTTGATATTTTAAGTTCCCTTCCAACTCCAGAATTATGTGATTCTGTTTCTTTGCCAATAAATTAGAAATGATTAATTTCTTATGACCAACTTCTGAAGAGAAAAATCCAACCCCAAATCTATTACTATTCTTTTTTTCTAATAGCTAAGAATAAACTCCTTTAACATTTGATGCTTTCAGTTTGAGATATACTAGATATTTGTAAGAAGTTTACTCTAAATTAATTTCATACAGTTCAGATAATACCAATTTAATAATTCTGGTCCAAACAAAGGACATTATTTTTTACCCATGGCAATAAAACAGGTTCATCTCAAAATCTTTTTAAAAAATAATTTTCCATTTTGAACTTTTAGCTGTAGTTTAAGAAAATAAAATTTCTAGCATAATCAACAGTTAAGCAAAGTTCCAGCATGTTATTTTCCTTGCAACAAACATAGCACTTTAAAAGTTTTGTGATTCAAAGCAGTGCATTTATCAACTTGATATTTTCAAATATAAATTCTCAGTGTTTTTCTCAAATAAAATATTTTTTGCCATGAATGGTATAAAACATTGCCAATTTTTATAATCCCAAACTAAATTTTAAATTATTTAAAACAAAAACTATTTGAAATAAAAAGTCATTCTAAGATTACGCCTCATCATATAATTCAAACAGTAGTGGGGTTAAATGCTCCAAAATTTCTCCAGTGAAAACCCACTTGTGTAGAAGGCATAAGAGTCAATCATCAGGCCTTAATTAAGCACCTACTGTGTGCCCAGCCTAATGTGCTTGTGCATGTAATACACAGTTACTTATTTTAAACAGCTTTAAGTATTGCTGTGTGGTGAAAGATAATACCTTTGGGCAGGCAAAGGGAGCAATTTTATGTCTAATTCCATGGTCCAAGACATCAAAGAATTAACATTGGCTGGAATAGTCAAAGAATGTTTTTTGATGGTCATGATACTGGACCTGGTCTTTGAAGTTTCTGTAAGATATACAATTTTATTTCTATTCCTTTTTGGAGAATACTAAGAAAACCTTCTTCCCTAGAAAAGGGGACATATTATAAAGAAGTAGTACACAAACTTGAAGGCAGAATACCATCCTCCCCACCCATACCACCCAGTATCTACGCCTTACTTCTACGCCTATTTTCTTCATGGCCTTTATTACCACTTTGCATAGTATTCATTGGTCTATGTCATCCACTACCGTATGGGTGTAATGAGAGCAGACTTCAATTGTCAGTTCACTCTTCTATACTTAGCACAAGGAATGTACCTGGCACCTAGCAGAGGCTCAAAAAATATTTTTAAATGAAATAATTAATTCAACCAAAGCCTTCAAGGAATTACTATTACCTTTAAGGACAAGCACCATGCTGGATCCTAGAGACACAACAGTGAATAAAACCAAGCCAATTCCTGCCCTGGTGGAGCTCATAGTCAAGACACTGAGCAAGTGCTCACAGTATGCTGAATGTTACAATAGGGAGTTGCAAGTGCAAGTGGATGTCTAACAAGTTAACTGCTAAGAAGATAGGAATGGTCTGGAAGCCTCCCGAAAGAAGTGGACTTAAGCTGAAGACTAGCAATTAAAGACTAACAAATGGAATAAAAAGCAGTCCAGTTGGTCTGAAACTCCAAGTGCTGTCAGTGGAGTGGCTTGAGAGAAGCCTAGAGATATGAGCAAGGCCTTACAGATCATATTAAGAAATCTGGTAGAGGGGTGCCTGGGTGGCTCAGTCGGTTAAGTGTCCGACTTCAGCTCAGGTCATGATCTCACAGTTCATGGGTTCAAGCCCCACATCAGGCTCTGTGCTGAATGCTTGCTCAGAGCCTGGAGACTACTTCAGATTCTGTGTCTCTTTCTCTCTGCCCCTCCTCGCTCACGCTCTGTCTCACTCTATCTCTCAAAAATAAATAAAAATGTAAAAAAAAAAAAAAAAGAAAGAAAGAAAGAAAAGAAAAAAAGTCTTAAAAAAAAAGAATTTAAGTAGAGGAGTTGCTATCAGATTTTCATGTTAAAAATGATGCCTGGCTACATTGTAGAGCTTGGATTGGAGTAGACCAAGAAGAAATGAAAAAACCAATTAGTATTTCAAGAGATGGGGTACTAGGGTGGTAGTGGTAGCAGTGAGTCCAAAAACAGTGAAGAGATTTATGAACATATAGAGAGAACTATATGAGTTGGTAAGTCATTTGCTATGGGGAGGTGGAGGAGAAGGAAGCACCAAAGATAACCTCCAAAGATAAGTTTCTGCCTTAAGCAATAGTAAATGGTGGTAGTGCCATTTATTAAGATAGGAAAGAAGGAGCCAGTGTAGAGAAGAAGGTGAGTTCAGTTTGGACCTTCTTTCAGTTTGGACCCTTCCCCTACTTTTCTGAAACTTTCCTCCCTCTAGATGTTGCCCTCTTTCTCCTCTCCCTTCCCAGCCAGGGTTCTTAAAGCACAGCCTGTAAACACAGTCTCTGCTTTCTCACCTCCTGGTCACCCCTCTATCTTCTGTTCCCATTACCCTCCTCCTGAAGCATCCATACTGCTAAATCCAGAGGGCATTTTTCAGTTCCAGTCTCCCTCAGCCTCACTACTCTATTGGACACTGCTGGCCATTCATCTGTTTCCCACTTAATCATCTCTTTCTTCTCAGCTTCCCTCAATGGCTTCTCCTCTGCCCACTCCTTAAATATTGGCCTCTCCCAGATCCAACCTTATCACATATACATTCTCTCCCTTAGTTTAATGTCCACCCATTGAAGTGACTGCTAAATCCTAATCCTCTGTCTCTATCCCTGCTCTCGTCTAGCATTCAGATTCACACATCTACTAACCTACCCTTTCAAACTCATCTCCCTGTACTTTCCAGCCCTCATCACATTCTTCATCAAAATGAAACTGCATTCAGTTCTCTTGAACATACTTCTTTACAAAACTTGCAATCATCTTTGGTGACTATCCTCACACATTCAGAAGTCTTCCCTCAATGCTTTAGGGTCCCTCCTCTTTTCCCCTGTATTTTTCACCTAATGTATCTTCGTACATATCCTACATAACCTCATATATCTTAGCATTTGCCATATTCTACTGAAATTAACTATTAACATAGCTCTTCTCCTACTAGAATATAAACAAACACATAATGCTAAGAAGTGAAAGATGATAATTTTTTTAACAGTTCAAACATTATTGGATTCTCTATAAAGGCTGGTACTATCAATAAAAGTGAAGAAAAATATTAATAGTGAGGGATGTATAGAAAACACAGAACCATCAGAAGAGCAGGTCCCCATAACTTGGAACTAATGACTATGTGTGGATAAGGGAAAAAAGAACCAAGAAAAGTTGAAACCAAGAAGGAATTAAGGAATGACTTTTATCGTATCCTCAAAATTCTTCCCCTAATTCTTATAGGACTAGGTATACTCACGAATAATAGAAACTGTAATTCAAGAAAAATTCTCCTCTCCCTCCCTCTTTTTTCTTTTATTTTAGCAAACAAGTCCTGTAAGTGCAATGCTTGTGCTGGTGAAGTCGCTATCAGGACCAAGAGAATATATCGTGGACCTGGAGATGCTAACAGTCAACAGTATAGGAACCTTCCGCACAAGCTCAGTGTTAAGATTGACAATAATAGTGGGGCCATTTTCTTTTTAGTCTTTTAAAAGAGTCCACTATAGGCATTTAAATCAGCCAAAGAATATTCTTACCATAAAGCACTATTTTATTTATAGACGTATCTAGTACATCTACATCTATATGCTGTACACTCACCAATAATTCAAACAATTACACCATGGTAGAAAGTGGGCATTTAATCTGTAAAGATTCAAAGTTTGTCTTTATTACTGTATGTAAATTATACATTAATCCACTAAACTGGTCTTCTTCAAGAGAGCTAAGCATACTCTATCCAATGAAACTTGGATTCTTTTCTGTAAAAGTGGGACAAAGCAATGATTATTTTCTGTGGTGCTTAAGGAAACTTACTACAGCTCACCAACAGTCTCATGAGGAGGCAGCCATCATAACATTGAACAGCATGCAAGTTCAAGAATGAATTTTTTAACTGCTTTGTAAGAAAATGGAAAAAGTCAATAAAGATATATTTCTTTAGAAAATGAGGATCTGCCATATTTGTGTTTGGTTTTATTTTCATTATCAGTGTAAACACAGTTGTTTATTACTTAGTAATAAATAATTATTGTATAATATGCTGGTTTCTGTTGAATATTTTAAATTTTGTCAGGAATTTTTTATTATGAACATAAACAAAAAAAGTAAGCAAAGTTTCCAAAATGAATAAGGTAGCCATAGAACAATTATTATATTGAGAAATCTACAGAGAGTAGATGAGAAAATAAATTATTTTTAAACCATATTGGAGTTGACCTGAAGAAGCAAATTCAGTGTGTTAATCAGTTCAAGCTGCCATAATAAAATACTGTATACTGGGTGGCTTATAAATAACACAAAATTATTTCTCACAGCCTAGAACCTGGAAGTCTAAGATCAAAATGCCAGTGTGGTCACATTCTGGTGAGAGCTCTCCTCAGGGTTGCAAACTCATATTCTCCCATGGTAGAAAGACAGGGAGCAAGCTCCTTTGGGGTCCCTTTTATAAAGAGCACTAATCTCATTCATGAGGGCTCCACCCTCATGACCTAATTACCTCTCAATTATCTAATTGATAATTAGTTCCTAATATGATTATATTGGAAGTGGATTTGGATTTTAATATATAAATTTGGGGGAGGACACAAACATTCAATCCTTAACACTCGGTAAATGTAAGAACATCCCTGAATTCAGGACTTCCACAAGATGTGGAACAAAATGAAGAAAAGGTATTGTACTGAGGAGGTTTTAGTTTCTGAGTAAAATTAAAATTCTAAGACTTCACTTATAACTAAAGTTGCTCATCTTTATTTCTGATTCTCACAGAGGAAGAAAATGGAAATTGTTCTTATTCTTGGCATCCAGAGTGACAGTGAACTAAAACAAATTATCCTCCTTTTGAATTTAATGAAAAGGTTTTATGTCTTGTTTCAAGTGTAACTGCTTCTCTTTGATGTATTATATTTTTAAATAAAAATAAGTATTCTTTTAGAGGATCAGTCTATCTTTGGAGGTTTTTCAAAGGTAACCAGTAACAGCCAATACAATTTTGTCTGGGAAAAAATTAATTATAGCTGCCAGAGCAAGAACAACCATTTGATTTTTTAATAGATAATCTAGGAGATAAGGAAACAAAACGACTGCCAAATCATGCCCGAAATAGGTGTGCAGCCAATTTTCTCTTACATCCCATTTCAAAGCACATATGCAAAACTTCTGACCCCCAGGTAACCTCAACACTGAAACAAATGTTTCTCAAAGAGTTGACTAAATGTGCAGTAATTGTCAAAGGAAAGTTCACTAAGAAATCAACAAACAAAACAAACTTCTTGTGTGAGCAGGGGATGGGTTTTTGTTAAAGGGGCACAGAAACAGTGACGAGAGAACAGGTCTAACCAAGAGCCATACGAGGAAGCAGAATGAACAGCCAGCCACAGCACAGCAGGCTGCTGAGTGCTTTGCCCTCACTCCATCTGCATGATTACTTGCAGTCCAGATAAATTGAGACTTGATCTAAACTTTTCTGTTTTAATCAGTCTATTGATTTTTCTACATATAGACACAGTTCTCAAGTCAGTGATGGGAATGGTGAGAGTTTAAAAAGAAAGTTTAAGACCTTCTTCCAACAGATTTTTTGCTCTTAAATAAGAAGGCAAGGTCTTATCTATGACCGCAGGGAATTATAGAAGAAACGGAATTTCTCTGAACTATTTTTACACAGGCCCTGACCTTCCACCCCCACCTCTAAACAGATATATATCTTATATAATTATATATATTATTATATAATTATATGTTATATATTATAGAATATATATTATAGAATTATAACATTAAATTAAAACATACTATAATATATAATAATTTATATATTGTATATTTTATAATAATAATAAAATAATAGTGTATATATGTATATTTGGGACATATAGAAACCATTAACTGCAGGCAAGATGGCTGCCCTTTCATCCCAAAGCCTAGCCCTATTCACAAATCATAAACACATGGAAAAGGCTGATATAGTGAAGAGTCACTTACAGAATTCCTTTTTTTTAATTGTAAAATACACATCCAATTCACCATTTTAAAGTGTACAACTAAGTGCCATCTCATACATTTCAGTGTCATGCAAATATCAATACTATCTAGTTTCATATCCATTATAAACCCTATACCCATTAGCAGTCACTCCTCATTCCTGAACCCACAAACGCTGGTAGGAGTTACCACTAGTCTACTTTCTGTCTCTGGATTTGCCTATTCTGAACATTTCATATAAATAGAATTATGCAATAGGTGCCCTTTTGTGTCTGGCTTCTTTCACTCATCATAATGTTTCAAAGTTCAGCCATTTTGTAGCATGTACTTCTGTATTTCATCTTTTTTATGATCGAATAGTATTCCATGTATTACCACACTGGCTGGCAGGCCAGGTCTGAGGTCCCAAAAGGGCTCCTGCAGAACCAGCCAAGAGGGTCTTTGGCTTTGCACAGGATGGAAATCAAACATGAGCCAGCAAGAAGTGAGAGCAGAGTTTATTGAAGATATAGAGAGAGCAGATGCAGATGGAGTGTCTGGGAGACCCAGAAAGGAAAGGAGAGAGTCTGGTCTTTGTTTGGGGTCTGGGGATTTTTACTGAGGATTGCGGTCTGGTGTACCAGTCCTCTGAGGCATCCAGGGACTGGTTGGAATAAAGATGAGGGCCCACATGTCATTCTGTAAGCAGGGGGTCTTGGTGTCAAGAAGTCAAGCTCCCATGGTCTAGAACATTCATATGATGCCTTCCTCCCATCATTCTCACTTGGTCCTTCTTTAGATGTTATCTATTCTGAAGAAATCCTTAACTCCTTGTTCCTTACAAGGAGGACATACACTATTTACATTCTGAGGCACGTGTAAAGTGGAGGTGCAGGTTGCAGCAAGAATAAAAGTAGGAAAAGGAGCTAAAAGCAAATTTTTCTGGAATCCTTCATTTTCCCTGTCTCATATTCATCAGTTGATGGACATCAGCTGATAGGTTGTTTCCACCTGAATTCTTACCTATCAAAAGGAAACTGATTTCTAGGCAACTCATCCACTCATTTCACAGCCTAATCACCCAATCTTAGTTTCATTTTTAACTAAAAAAAAAAAAAAAAAAAGAAAGAAAGTAAGTGAAAAAAATTTTTTTCAACTCACAGAAGCAAAATCCTGGAAAGAACTTTAGGAAGCTAATAGATGAGCTCCCTTACAGGTACAACCATCCTCAGTAAACATAAAAATCTCATGTTCTCTTTTTAATGTAATTTGAAATTCAAAATAAAGTAAACATCTTCACTAAAAACAAACCAAAGCAGTAAGACAAAGACCTGCTTTGTTTTCAAACTACACATGATTCCCTCCTCCCTTCCTCTGTGTCACTGATTTAAACCAGCTCTCCTAGATGGGAATTACAAGAAAAATTCATCTTCAGAGTCATTATTATTCAGCAGCAAAGATTTATTGAGCAACTTCTATGGTAACCACTTGCAACATTTAAGAGTGTGATGTAGTATAGAAGAACCAGGCTTCTAGTCTCCGTTCTAACATTAACCACTGTGAGACTTAGCTTTTGGGGCCCTAGGTTTCTTTACCCACAAAACTGAGATATCCAAACAAGAGGGGCTTTTTTTCATTTTTTAAAATGTTTATTTATTTTGAGAGAGAGACACGGAGCATGAGCTGGGAAGGGGCAGAGAGAGGGGGAGACACAGAATCTGAAGCAGGCTCCAGGCTCCGAGATGTCAGCACAGAGCCCGACATGGGTCTCAAACCCATGAGCCATGAGATCATTACCTGAGCCGAACTCAGACGCTCAACCAACTGAGCCACCCAGGCACCCCTTCAGTTTTAGCGACTATAACTAACCCCTACCCCTGGGCTGCACTGAGAGATAAGGTAGCTCAATTTGCCAAATTTTCAAAGCATCCAAACATTCTTGTATGCAATGGCTTTTGGGAAGCACTCGTCCTCAGTGGGAGAGAAAACGAATAGTTTCCTCCCCACAACAGGTCTTCCTAATGTGGGTTCATTATAGAGGCAAAGAACCAAATTAGCCATAAATTTTTAAATTAAAATTCAAAGTAATTCTTTTTTTTACCATTCAATCTGTTAAATTATGCATGTTTTTCCTCCTCTTCACCTATACTAAAATATAAATACTCATGTTAAATTAAGAGTCATTTTGTCTTGTTTCATCAGTGAAAACGTCCAGCCGTGAGTCCCTACACTTCCAAACATGCTTCCAGGGGAAAAAGTATGTTCTTGGTCTCAGTAATGAGGTCACAACTAGTTGTTTCCATTGCTTCACCATTCTGTTACTGTACCTGGGCTCAGAGACTTCCATGCTCTTCAACTGGACAGTTACATTCTGACGGTGATTAGAAAAGGCCTCTTGGTTGTTAAGACTGCCCCCCAAAAAGAATAAGTTCCCTTCAGCTGCCACATTTCCCTCTTAACTAGTCTCATTGACAGCTTGCAATCTCCATCCTCTCCAAACATAAAATCTCTTATTACATGCACTTCTTTTTAACCATAATAATAAGATTCTAAATTTAGATGCCACCTAATCAAATCATCTCATTTTTAAGACGTGCTCAAGGTCACAGTTTGTTGAGCAACAGTGCTGTGCCTAGAATGCAGGTCTTCTGACTTAGATTAGAGTTCTTTTCATTGGCCAAACTCCAAATTCCAATACCAACAAGCAATCCCTCTCCTTTCTGCAAAGCATCCACCCCAAATCATGGACCAGCTTTGCTGATTGCCATGACCAGTTGTCACCACTGCTGTTATGTGCAATTGTGTTGAAATAACACAGATACCAACCTGATTCTGATTTACTCTCTCAAACTTTAGCTGACTTGTTCTCTTTAAAAACTCCAGAGAGGCAGAAGTAATCATGTTACACAAAATACTCCTAAACTCTAGAAACTCAGAATCAAGAACCAATCATGTAGACTTTACTGTACTGGAAAGGACAGCGATTCCCAAAAGATAAAGTCTATCACTACAGATCCAGATGTAGTTCTCTGCATGGGAGAGCTTTGAGAGCAACAGTGGTGAGGAGGGAATGAGGCTGACACTCTCTTGGTTCAGAGCTGAGCCAAAAAGACTCTGTAAGAGTTCTTCCTTCCATAGGATTAGTGTAAGATAAGAGGCTAATGTAGATTACTGCCATTCCTTGACACTGGGTAATATTCATTAGGTGATTTTTGAAAGAACAAAAAATGAACATCATCATGTGGAATAAGATAAGATGACTCATTTTATTAACAACTCAGTCCTCAGTGGGGCTTTAAGTTCTTCCACAATATGTTTAAGTAAAAATGGCAAAAATAAGTAGGGCTTTTTTATTGTAATTTAAATATAAATTTACTTTAAATATATTATAATTTAAATAAAATAAATATTGAAGGGTAGAAATCAACTGGAAACAAATCCCCACGTCTAATAAATATAATCGTCTCTACCACTTTGCCTCTACAACGGAGATGTTTTAGTGAATCCAAATGATGGAAATAGAAAGATTTTTCAGTATCCTAAGACCACCTGAACACAGCCCACTGGGATTATTATTTTTGGGGAAGCCTCACAAATACAAGTTTATTGTTGAATCCTGTTTCCATGACTCCAAGGAGTTGCTTATGTTTTGAATAGCCATGTATGCTTCTAACTTTCTAACCCTTCTTTTAAAATATAGAACAGCTGCTCTCCTGCTCATATGGTATGCATAAGAAGCCCACAAGGGACAAAACCTTCCATTAATATATTGAATTATTTTTAACAGACTTATATTTCTATCCCGAATCATCATCTCAGAAAGATGGCACGTTTCCATCCTCCCAGCTGGGGGGAGCACCTGCAAAATACAAACCCAAACTGTGACACATCTGGTACCAAAAAAACCAATCTTGTTTCATCTGGCCAGCAGACTAAAATATCAAGATCGTTGAACAGAAACAAGGCAAGAAGTTAACTGCCTCTCATATGCAGTCAACACAGATGTCTAGTTAAGCTGTTTATATTGTAAGCGCATGTGTATGTTAACAGAGCACAGACCCCTTTAATAAGCCAGAGTTGTAATACAAACTCAAGAGAATTTTAAAGACCTGAATGCAAGAATTCAGTTCTTTTTTTTATCTTCCCATAGAAACGAAATTAGTTTCTGCAGAATCTCAGCATTATTTTTAAACAGATGCATATAACACAAATAAATAATTTTGTTGAGTTTTTTGGTATCTCCAAATTGTTTATTTCCTTTAAAAACTGTATTCCATGTTTTTGTATTTTAATATTTAGATTCCATTTCTTTAAGTGGTAAATTACTTGCATGTGACGTAAACCAGGTGTCTTGGTTTGTGTTACCCTGAGACAAGAATTGAGTGTGGGTAGTCTGAGAGGTTAACTCAGAAGGAACGGGCAAGGAAGTGGGGAAAATGAGTCCCGGAAAGGAGAGATGCCAATAAATGAGTGACTTAATGAGTAGATAACTCCTGTGGGCAACTGGTACACATTTCCTCTAGGATCCTCTGAGAAATCCTGTGGAACTCACCCCAAAAGCATCTCACCAGGAGCTTCCTCGGCTGGGCCATTTATCTACCAACTTTCAACCTCTTGTGAGGGCTGCCCCCAGGGGCACTAACAGCACACCCACTTATAACTTACAACTAGCTGCAAGAGAGGGAGCTCCCTAGCACTGAAGAAAGCCATCAGGCAGACAAGAAGAGAGACAGAGGCTTGATGTTGGATGCTGGCAGTGAGCTAGAAATTTCAACTACAGCTCCCAGTAAACCCATGTGGCTGAAGGGAATTGGGGGAGGCATGAAAATATGCTGACTGAGATCAGCGCACATGTAATGAGTCTGACATCTGAAGTATATGTAAGTGGCCTAATGGCTTCAAATCACATGAACCTCTTCCTTGACTTTTCCTGTTGGTTCTCCATCTTTTTTTTTTCTTTCTTCCTCTGCCTTTCTCTTCTTCTACTCTAGTTTTCTACTCCTCTAAATATCACTTAACAAATTAGGTACCAACCATGTCCAAGACACATGGTTCCAAATTAGATGCAAAGACACACAAGATGTTATGTAAAGTGGTATCATATAGTTAACACCATGAGCCTATGTGATTCCAGAGCATATCACAAGTCCAATTACAAATTATTGTATAAAACTAGTTGCCCTTCAGAGGTGAATTTTAAGGGAAGCTAATGAAGCTAAATCTTCAAGCCCTTCCCTTGCACCAGTCATATTTTTGTAAAATTTGCAAAATACATTTTAGCTGAATTAAGACGGTTCTTTCAGCTTAGCCCCCCGCCCCCAGCCTGCCCCTCCTCCTTTGTCACATCACATCTCTCCTCATGTTGGATAGCTCTGGAGTGGTCACAAGCATTGGGAATCCAGCCTGGAGAAGCTGAGTTAGGAGAGTACATTTAGTTTGAGTTTAGTGGGAAATATCTATATAATTCACAGTTGCTTCTATATACACACTCCAGTTCCTAGAGGGCATAGAAATTGTTTCTAGAAATATTCCTACTACCTCTGTGTTGATAGCATATACAAAGGTTCAAGGCCAACAGTCCTATCACAACACAATGTGTTCCACAGCACCTGGCACCAGAGTAGATAAAGGAAAAACAAGTTTTGGAAGAGTACCAGAATGTATACAAGTTATAAAGTTATGCCAGCAGCCCAGGAAAAGATATGTTAACTTGGACAAAGTGTTGGTGAAAAGCATGAAGAGAAGTGAACAAATTCAATACACATAGGAGACAAAACAAAGAATTAAATGATGGCTTGGATGTGGAGAGTGAGAGAGAAGAACATGTCAGGAATGAGCCAATCTAGGTTTTTGGCTCCTATAACCTGATAAGCAGGCAATGATTTCTAAGCAGAGATTCATAAATCTAAACTTCTCTCATTTGGGGACTCTATCATCTTCAAATGGCTTCCAAAATCCCTGTGCTTATTCACATCAAGACTTAGGTCAGGATGTCTGAGTCAGTTAAGCATCCTACTCTTGATTTCTGCTAAGGTCATGATCTCACAGTTCGTGGGACTGAGTCCTGATCAAGCTCTGTGCTGACAGCAGAGCCTGCTTGGGATTCTCTCTTCCTCTCTCTCTTCCCCTTCCCTTCTCTCCGTGCCCCCCCCCTCAAAATAAATAAGTAAACTTTTAAAAAGAGTTGGATCAATGGCAGAAAGTGAAAGCTTTTTTAAGGGGCAGGCCTGGAAGTGGCTTACATCGCTATGTTCATACCCCTTTAGAAGGCTGGGAAATAGAGTCTAGCTGTGTGTCCAGGAGGAAAAGAAAATGGGTTTGGTCACTAGCTAGCAGTTTCTGCCTTGATGGGGAAGATAGAAAATAAGTATATTCTTTATCCTAGGAATGGGAGTGTTCCACTGAAGCAGAGAACAATTTTCTAGCTCTCAGATTTTTAGCTTCACTTAGAGCTTTACTTATTTTCCTCTGTATTCTTTCTCTCTTCTTCGTTTATCTTATTTTTTTACTTTTAACAGCTTTATTGAAATATAATTAACATATCATACAACTCATCTGTCTAAAGTGAACAATTCACTGGCTTGTAACATATTCACAGAAATGTGCCACCTTCATCACAGTCAATTTTACACTTTCATCTCGTCAAATAGAAATCTTCTATCCTTTAGGTATCACCTTCCTGTCCTCCCCTCTACCCCCAGTTCCCCAGAAATAAATGATCACTAATCTACTTTCTATCTCTGTAAATGTCCCTATTTTGGGTGTTTAATATGAATGGAATTATATACTATTCAGTCTTTTGTAACTGGCTTTTTCCACTTAACATAATTTTTCACAATTCATCCATGTTGCAGCATGCGTCAGTTTTCCATTCCTTTTTCATTATTATGAATAATGCTGCTATAAACTTTTGTTTACAGGTTTCTGTGTAAACATATGTCTTCCTGGATACAGTCTCTCATTTTATCCTCCCAGTACTTCTGTGGCCTGTTTTTGGTATCCGCTTTCACATGTCAAAGGATGGCAGAAACAGGTATTACAACTGGGTATTAAATAGGTAAGGAAAATGTTTATGCAAATATGATTAGTTTAGTATTATTTCTAATAACCAAACAAATGAAAAGAGTTTAAATGCAAAATAATGGGGGAATGGCTAAGTTAAAAGTATGGTACATCTATATAATAGAATATTATTCAGTGATTAAAATGTTTAAAAGAAGATTGTTATGGAGTGGGGGGGGGGGTGTTTATGATATAGTGTTAAGTGAAAAATGCAAGAGGTACCATCTCAATTACATAAAATATACCAAAAAGGAGAAAAAAGTATATCAAGTGTTCACTATAGTTATTTCCAGGATAGGAGTGAAAGAACACTGTATTCTCCTCTCTATACATTCCTGTATCCGCAATTTTTTCTCTATTTTACAAGGAGCTTCATGTCAGATTAAGAAGTTGTTGTTTTCTAATTCAAAGCAAACATAAGGAAGCCATAGGAGACTTGGAAATATGATAGATAATCACAGTCAGGCATTAAACTAAAGCTACAGGCTGAATCCAAAGTCTGGGAGTGGGTTACCAGAATCTTCCATATGAGTGCTCTTTCAATAGTGTTTTGGTATAGAGTCCACCAGTCCCATTAACTGAGGACTTTAACATCTTAGTGTCTTCTATGCAGCCCATGGGATGGGTCCATCAATGTTGACCTAATATGGCAAAGCCAAAAAATAGAACTCAGACTAGAGATTCAGGCCTGGAGAGAGGAGGTGGTATAACAAAGTCAAACTTTGCAGTAATGGAGAACCAGGGGGAAAGTCCAGACTTTGGCTACCACAACAGCAGAGGCTAGAGGTGCCAGGTATCAAATAAGTAGATGCAAGAGGCAAAAACTGCAGGAACAGTTTGGATTCAAATATTTTAAGTGAGGTTCAGGAGCAAGGATTCAGGTGTTGGGCAGTTCATATTAATTCTTCAAATGAGATTTAGGCTAGTAACTCAGCTGAAAATCTAAGGCATGCCTTTAAAAAGGTATAAAGGTATAGCTTAAAGGTATAGCTTAGTGTCAGCAAATCTGTGTTAGCCTTTTCCAAGGAAGGCATTTTTTTAATGCCTCAATTATTTCAATAGTAATAATGAGAGCTAACATTTACTAAGTAAGTATCTACTATATGTCATACACTGTAGCCTCATACTGTGCTAGATATTTTATGTGCTTTACAAATATTACTTCATTTTATGACATGGGAATTTCCATCTCATTTGAAAAAGGAAGAGACTGAGCCTCAGAGAAATAAGAAATAGAGGTCACACAAGAAGAAAATGATAAAGGAAGATCTATAACCCAGGTCAGTTTGACTCCAAATCCTGTAGTCCTAACCACCTCATTATTGATCAGTGGCTAATTCTGTGTAGCCATTGGTATTTTCTGTACTTCTTAAAAAAAACTGTCAGTAAACAAAAAAACCCTGTCTACTAGAGGTGAGGCTAATAAATACCACGGATAAGTAAATTGCATCAAGATCTTTGGTGGCTGTTAAAGGAATATTACTAACAAAAAAAAAATTATTGCATATTTGAAAGTTGCTAAGAGAATAGATATTAAATGTTCTCACCTTAAGAAAAAAATCTGTAACTACATATGGTGATGAATGTTAACTAGACTTCTTGTGATCATTTCGTAATAAATACAAACATCAAATCATTATGCTATACACCTGAAACTAATATAATGCTCTATGTCACTTATACCTCAATTTAAAAAATACTATTTATGAGAGTAAATATGGGAAATAAGGAAGTCTGTTCGGCACCCTTAACATCACACCATGGGGTCTCAAGATGACTCTTCCACATCTCTAGCCAAGGTAAATAGGAAAGAAATGAACAGTTCCTACTAGGGATGTCTAAGGCAGTGATGAAAATTAGCCTGGATTCAGTAAGGATCTAAATGGAATAAGTAAGGCATTAAGCAAATAAGATTTCTAATTAAAATTGAAAACAACACACAACTCTTATGTGATTCTTCCTGGATCACTGAACCATACCCCTTTTAGATCAAATGTCTAAAGGACACTGTTAAATATATAAGTATAAAAATCTTTATAGAGAAATAAACATTCATGTGGACTAAAGACTAAAATCAATCGTGTAAAGTTGAACAATGGATTTAAAAATGTAAATATTCCTTTGTTTGCTTCTTAGAGATAAATGTAGAGCTGATGAATATCAGTTGCAACCTAATAATGTGCTCAGGAGCTTTTTTTTTTTTAATCACTCAACTTGACATGCTTTCTTCTGTTGAGTGAAAGTTCATACAGTTAGCAGAGGAAAAAGCTACAGACACATGTGGGCTACTTTACCTTGACAAGTAACTGTTCACACACCAGTTGCATACTCTCCATTACCAGTTCTAAATCTAGCAGGCCGTTCCAAAAGAAAGCATGTGGCTTTAGCAAATATCATTCACTTCCTGTTCAAAAAAAAAGTTAGTGCCTTCAACAGTAATTCTCATCCTTTTCCCAAGAGATGTTTCAAACACTCTTTAATGAAATTCTGCAAAGAAAATAGGAAATAAGTGATTCTGTGAATATCACAAAATGGTAATGGGAAGACTTAGAGCAGTTCATTATCACCCTCAAAGATGGTGATATTTTTAAACATTTGCTCAAAGACACCAAAGAAATTTCTGTTTTGCTTTATTTTTTAATAGTCCAAGTGTCAATCTGAAGATTCCATTTTGAAGTTACAGCATTGATATCAAGACACCATTTTTATTCTATGAGTGTACTTAGAAGAGGGTGGGGCAAGTTTCAATGTCAAATAAATCGAAATCGAGGATAAATAAAAAACAAGAAATGAAAAATGATGTAATACAAAGCTATTTAGCTCTGCCAGGTGCTTCTGTAACAAACAAGGGATCCCAGCAAGTCAAATGCATGCCCTATTGTCTTCCCAATAGCTTCAGTAACGAGCTATTTGGTGTGGAAGCAAACTTGGGCCCCAGCTCTTTGCTCTTGACAGTTTGTTTTATAGCCCTTGGTCAAAGTTTTCAACAGCATTTGGGGCAGGCGTGACTAGGCAGCTAGATTACACATACTGACTTTCCACTTGCAGATACACAATATTTACTTTTCAGGGTGAGCCAGTACACCAGCTGACCAATTAGGCCGAAGATTCTTTGCACTTCATTAAATCTAAGCAAAGACTGTGAATATAAAGCCGCAGAAATACATGTGGGCTGGACTTGCCTTTAACGTGTCCTCACATAGTCTCCATGAAAAAGAATGCCAATGACCAGTAGTCTTCTATATCAGAACCACTTAAGTGTAAAAAAACACAGAGTGAAAAGTTCCAGTTCTGTGGTTTATGGAGACCCACATTCACCAATAGATAGTATCAAACTTCAGAAACAGAGACAAAGTTTTACAAGAAATTTGAATTCCTCTAAACTCCCTGTCATTCATCCTGTAACTCAAGCCCCTCCACAATCACTTGTATAATTTTTAAACCAGTATTTCCTTCAATGAATCCTTTCTTCTAGTCAAAGTGAACTTCTCATGTACCCTGAACATGTGGAATGTATTCCTACCTCTCTGCCTCTGCTCAAACCATTGCCCCTCACCTAGAATGTTATCATTCCTCCCTCCCTCTCTCCTAGATCCCACATCTCCATTTAGACCCTACTCAAATGCCACCTTCTCCATGACGACTTCTTGGCCACAGTGATTTCTTTCTTCTTTGACCCCCTTAGCATTAACTATTTATAAATCCATTTAATACTTATATTGCTGCATGACTAGCCTCCTATCATTATATAACTTTTCTTTTATGTGTATTTTGCCTTCCCCAAAAAGTTTCCAGTCACCTGTAGGCCACTTCTACTTGAGTGGCTGCCATTCTGTGAATTCAACAAATCTACTACCAAGCCTATATTTTAAGTAATATTACCAGTACCATCAAAACCTTAGAATCACCTTTGAGTCTTCTTCCTTTTCCATACTTTCCATATCAAACCAGTCACCAGGGCCTGCGAATTCTAGCATTGCCATATCTTTTATAACAAACCACTTGCCCTTCCCATTTCCAATGCCAACACACTTGCTCAGACCTTTATTTCCTCACCTGGACTATTTCAAAAAGTTCCCACTGTCTTCTCCATCCCATTTTCTCTACATCCAATCCAATCTAAATACTTCAGCCAGACTAATCTTTCTACATGCAGCTCTGAATCACATTACTACTCTGTGTAAATACCTTCAGTGGCATCTCAAGGCCTACCAAATAAAGTATAAATTCCTCAGTCTGGCATGAACTAGGCATAGTGTCATAGATGATGTGGTGTGCCACCTAGATCCCCCTTCAGTATCACAGCAGTGTTGGCTTCTGACAGATCACAGTTGAATTCTTCCCCAGAAATTGCCATTGACCAAAAAGCTGTTTGGCCCAAGGTTTGCTTTCTCTCCAGAGGCAGACCATATTTAATGACAGATTACTGTGGGAATATAAAGGCCCAACCCCCTTGCCTCAATTCAGGACAATTTTGTACAGTTATTCTAACTTCTATGTGTCATATGGGATTAGCTGAGGGCCCTGTTGCAACTTCATTTAAGCTCAACTTCTCCCTCTGCCCTATCCTGCTTTGCTAACTCCCCCACAAGGGTTAACCCTATGAGCATTCTCCAATTAACTTCCTGCACTGGAATCTTTATTTCAGAGTTTGTGTTCAAGGAACCCAACCCAAGACACCCAACCATCTTTCTTTTATATCTTTCACTCCTGTCCTTCATATAACCTACATTCCAGTCAAACTGAGTGACCTGTCATTCCTTAAAGGTACTTCATACATTGCCATTTATTCATCCAAAAAAAAATCTACCGAATATCTAAAATGTTCCAGACTCTATAAGAGGTATTGACTGACCTTAAGAGATATAGGCAAGGGCTCCTGGGTGTCTTAGTCTTTAAGCGTCTGACTTAGCTCATGATCAGCGTCATGATCTCAAAGGTGAGCTCGAGCCTGGCTTTCGGCGAGCTCATGCCCCAATTCAGGTGAGCACAAGCCCCACTTCGGGTAAAACATGAGCCCTGCTTCAGGTGAGCCCCACTCCTCTCTCTCTTTCTCTCTCTCCCTCCCTCTACCCCTCCTAGGATTCCTTCTCTCTCTCTGCCCCTCACTCACTTGCCCCTTCTCACTCTATCAAAAAGAGAGAGAGAGAGAGAGAGACAGGGAGAAGTAAACAAGCCATTACAATCAGAAGGAACAGTGATTTCCCAGCTGAGGCCACAGAAAGAGCAAGGGAGAAACCTGTGCTAGGTAGGAAACAGTGAGCACAAGGTCCTGGAGATAAGAAAATTCACCTGGTGAGTCAGTGAACTGCAAGTGCATTCTAAAATGGCTGAAGCTCAGGGAGCTTGAGTGGTGGTGACAAGAGAAGAGGCAAGAGAGATCAGCAAGTCCAGGACAAGAAAGGCAAGTAGCCTTATTTAGGAACCTGGACACTATCCTTTAGGCAAATAGAAGCTATAAGAGGACTTTAAGGGAAAAAGATCACAATGATTATATTTGTGCTTTAGAAAGGCTCATCTGGCAACACTGTAGAGAAATAATTAGCTAGAGGATAGATCAAAAGTAGATGCTACTACAGTCACCCAAGCAAAAATGATGGAGAGCTGACCCAAGGAGGGGGCAGTGGATATGGAGAGACCTGGACAGGTTCGAGAAATATTAATATAAACTACAATATAAAGGACATGATGGTTGATCATATGGAGAGTGAAAGGGAGGGAGGAATCAAAGATTATGCCATGTTTCTGACTTGAGCAACTGAATGTACATTATCCCCTGAGATAAGAAAGACTGAGGGATGCAGAACTGGGGAGAAAGATGGTGAGTTCGGTTTTGGCCATGCTGGACATAAGGTATTTAAGTAAGAGTTGGGTGTGAACAGCAGATAAATAGGTCTGACCTTTAAGAGAACAGCCTGGCTAAAGGAACAGACCAGGCATCATGAGCATCTATATGGTAATAGAAACCTGAGGGTGAGATTGAAAAGAGCTATGAGAAAAGCAGGAGGAAACCCAGTAAAATGTGATGTCACAGAAGCCAAGAGAACCCTTCAAGATGAATCAAGTGGTCTATGGCATCAAATATTGCTCACGCCAAATAAAATAAAGACCAAAAATAGTTTCTACTGATTAGAAACATCTTTGTGCCTTTGCTTAAACTTTTCCAGCAACTGAAGAGCATAGAAATGTTTTCCATCTTTCAAGGATCAGCTCAAATTGCCTCACATTTGCATAGTGATTTACTGAATATCATCACACATTACCTCATTTATGGACTGTAAGATTTTGAGAATTAAAGCTATCATTTATGTATCTTGGCATCCTCCTCAGCTCATTAAAATGCTGTAGGTTCAGAAAGGGAGCCAAATTTGCAGAGAAAATGTTATGAAAGAAGAGAATCTATGAAAGGGAAGAGCTGGTCCACAGGCCAGAACTATTGCTTGTCCCTGTCAGCAAGGTGGCACAACTAAGCCCACATCCATGTGGGAAAGGTCATGAAGAAATGCGCTTGATTATTTAGAAAGGAACATGCAACAGTTAGTCTTCACTCTTCTATTCAAACTTAGTGAATGAAATGATGGCAATGAAGCCATCTTGCCTTTTCACTATGATATTAACTTCATAAACCAGATTAGAGCTAGATCTGGAGCAAAATGCCCACATCTGGACCTTGAGCAACGCTCACCCCAAAGAGAGGCCATGAGAAATCATTGATAAGCAGGCATTCATTTTTTGACTGTACTTTCTTCTAGAGTATAAACATCTAAATAGGAAAGCCTATGTGAATAGGTACAACCACCAACTTCACTTACCCCTTCATATTTAATGAGCCTATTTTGTTTTATGAGTGCTTCAAAACTGCTGACAGAGAAGAGGCATCTATGAATAGAAGTCATGAAGCAACTTGCTGAGCCCTCATTGTGAGGTCGATGGCTTGCCTTGTCATGTCCTCACAGACCAAATTTCCATGATTCCCTTAATTCTCTTGGAATGAGAAGAGAAGAACTCTTGCTCTTCTCCAGTGTTAACATGAAAGAGTATTTCTAGGCAGCTTGAGGGAGATGCAGCCACTAACACAGTGACCGTTAAAGCAGTAGTAAGTGGTACATTCTTTGGAGACTTTCAGCCCAGACCCCCAAAATTCATTGCACAGCTGCATGGCTGGGAATCAATCTGCTCTTCCCCTCCCCCTGCCTAGGCAACATTCCTCTTAAGTTCCCAAGAGACACTGGCATTTAGATCATTAACAAATATTGACTCAATGACCAGAAGAGTACCTTGAAAATGGTGGGTCCTTGATGGTAGTGACACTCAACAACGATAACGAATAGCCCTTAAAGCAGTAGTTTTTTTTTTTTTTTATAAATGGGGAGAAGACAGAGTATTGAAGATAAAAGTTAAAGGTAAAAATTTCCAGCGGCTTCTATCTGGAATACAGTACCTAAAGAAACTTCAGCTCAGTAAGAGGCTAGTAAATGCCTATTAACATCAAGCACTGTGGGAGGCTGGGTGACCTCTATTTTCATTGTCATTTTGTCATCAGCACTCCCTCCATATTAATATTCATACAATATTGCATACTTAACTTCTGGATGCTTTTACCCCTTATACTGTGGTTTCCACTGACAACCCTGAGTGGGTTAAAAACAGACAATCCACTCTACCCTGGTCCATCCTAGAGGTGTCCAAGAATGCATGGCATCATTCAAGTGATGTGTAAGGACACCACTTCAGACAAGAGGAAGAGCATTACAGATGTGAAGCATAGGAAGGAAATTAGGAAGTTAGTCCAATACCAGAATTTTACATGACTGAAAAAAATTTTGAACAAGCCAAGACATGAGAGAAAGTGTTTTACCAAGGTCACATAATTATAAATACCTTCTCATAATTAGTTTTATTCTCTGTGTATTCCTGCTGTTTTAATACCTACAATATTAGATTTCTATTATAATAGTCTGCTGCATTTTATAATCTTAGGGACCAACCACACACACACACACACACACACAGCCCACAGCTGACTAAAATGCCTTCATGAAGAACATATAGAAAATGAGTTAGGTAGGAAGAAACATTCTCCAAACATTGATAAGAAGGCTATTTGTAATAGATCAGAAAATTCTCTCCTGTAGCAGTAATAATAATAATAATAACAGAAATAACAACAACAATAATAATAACAGGTAGAATTTTTAGATGCATTAACACTTCTGTTAACAATCCTATGAGGTAGGACTATTATGACCCCCATTTTAGAAGTGAAGAAGCCAGGGCTGGAAGAGGTTAAGTAATTTTCCCAATTTTTCACAGGTCCTGTAGCTAATAAATGAGAAATCAAGAATTTCTAAGCCTAAACTGTCAGGCTCCAGAGGCAGACCTATTAATTATTATGTCATATTGACCAGGTTTAATATGCACAACCATAAACAACATGCATGAGACTAATTTGCAAATGAGTTCCCAAAACTTAAAAAGAAGAGTTTCATTCTACATACAAAATTTTAGATTTTTCTTCTTTTTATTGTTTGCCTGGAACTGCTGATCTAAAACAGTAGAATAATTCAACATCTTCACAATTCTCAAGATGCCCTTTCCACATTTTATTTCACTAGACTTTTTATAACAAATTAATGTAATATTGCATCCAGTTTAAGAACTATAGTTATGCATTTATTTTAATATTTTTCAAGAACTTTAATTTTTACTCCAGAAGACTGCTTTTTTAATGAAACATTTAGCAGCTGTATCTTTTGGTCATCATTCGTCACTTTTTCCTGTTAGTTCTCATAACTTATCAATGGAAATTATGCTTGGTTTGGGAACAACCTATGCAGATTATAAATGGGATTACTTTCCTTTAAGGGTAAATAAAAAATTCCAATAGTTACTACACATTTTACCAATGGGAAATTAACTATAACCTCAGGTGAGCCCTTTATGAAACAGAATCTGAATTTCTTTTTGAATGATCAATATAGGCAGTGGCTTCTCATATTTTTAAGCTGTTTGGAATTCTCTAAACTGTCAAATTATAAATCACTGTCATAAATTACAAATTAAGCTCACTACCAACTCACAAAATAATTTAATCAGGTAATTTAGTTCAATAGAATTTATTAAGTGACTGCAATATGTAATAGCAGTCCCGAACAAGTATCCATATTATTTGCAGGCAGAAATAAATAAAAGGATTGTTTACAGACCTAAATGTGAAACATCAACCTTTTATTAGTTCTTCCTTTCCAGGTAGCATATGGACCCCAACAGTTAGTTTTTCACTCACTTTTCAAATGAAGTAAAGTAAAAATTTGATTGGAAAAGAATGCAAATGAAACATACCTATGATGAACAGAACCTCATATTAAATGCTGATAAGATATACCTAAGAATACAAAAACAAGTCCAAAATGATTTTATTCCACTTTTTGGTCTTATAATTTTCACTCTGGGCTGTCTTGACCACATTTTTATGGGTATAGATATCAAAGTAACTTAACTAACAAGGTGAAAGATTTATATACTGAAAACTACAAAACATCAATGAAAGAAATCAAACAAGACACAAATGGAAAGACACCCTGTGTTCATGGATTAGAAGACTTAATAATGTTAAAATGTCTGTACCACCCAAAGTGAGCTACATATTGAATGCAATCCCTATCAAAATCCATAAGACATTTTTTATAGAAATAGAAAAAACTGTTCTACAATTTATATAGAACCACAGAAGACCACAAATAGCCAAATAAATCCTGAGAAAGAAGAACAAAGCTGTAAGCATCACATTTTCTGATTTCAAAATATACTATGAAGCTACAATAATCAAAACACTATGGTACTAAGAGTAAAGACAGCTATATAGATCAATGAAACAGAATAGAGCCCAGACATAAATTCACACACATACAGCCAATTGATCTTTGACAAGGGTGCCAAGAATACACAATGTGAAAAGGATAGTCTCTTCAACAAATGGCGCTGGGAAAACTGGATATCCAATGCAAAATACTAAAATTGGACCCTTATACCATAAACAAAAATCAACTCAGGCACCCACTGGCTCAGTCTGCTGAGCATCCAACTTTGTCGGACATGATCTCACGGTTCATGAGTTTAAGCCTCACATCAGGCTAGCTGCTGTCAGGGCAGAGACCACTTCAGATCCTCTGTTCCCCCACCGCCAGCCCCATCTCTCCCCTGCTTGCATGCTGTCCCTGTCTCCAAAATAAATAAACATTTTTTAAAAATCAACTTGGGGCACCTGGGTGGCTCAGTCGTTTAGTTTTCTGGCTCTTGACTTCAGCTTAGGTATGATCTAATAGTTCATGGGTTCAAGCCCCATGGGTGCACAGCCTGCTTGGGATTTTCTCTCTCTCCCTGTCTCTCCGCCCCTCCCCCACTCATGAGCTCTGTTTCTCTCTCTCTCAAAATAAATAAATAAACTTTTAAAAAGGTGTTTTTAAAAATCAACTTAAACATAAGACTTAAAATTGTAAATCTCAGAGCAGCTGAGTAGCTCAGCTGAGCATCTGACTCTTGATTTCAGCTTAGGTCATGATCTCACAGTTGGTGGGATCGAGCCCTGCAGTGGGCTCTATGCTGACAGTGTGGAGCCTCCTTGGGATTCTGTCTCTCCCTCTCTCTCTCTCTGCCCCTCCCCCAATAACTCTCTCTCTCTCTCTCTCTCTCTCTCTCTCTCTCTCTCTCTTTCTCTCAAAATAAATAAATAAACTTTAAAAAAATTTAATTGTAAAACTCCCTGAAGAAAACCTTCATGATATTGGTATTGGCAATTATTTCAGGCAACAGGCAACAAAAGCAAAAATAAACAAGTGGGCTTAATTCCATCAAACTAAAAATCTTCTGCACAGCAAAGGAAATAATCAATACAGTGAAAACCTATGGAATGGGAGAAAATATTCACAAACCATGTATCTAATATGGAATTAATCTCAAAAGTATATAAAGAGCTCCTACAATTCATTAACAAAAAACTAATAATTTGATTTCAAAAATGGGCCAAGGACTTGTATAAAAACTTCTTCAGAGGCGCCTGGTGGCTCAGTCAGTTAAACTTCTGACTTCCACTCAAGCCATGATCTCCCAGTTTGTGACTTTGAGCCCTGCATCTGCTGACCACTCAGAGCCCGGAGCCTGCTACAGATTCTGTCTCCCTCTCTCTCTGCCCCTCCCCACTCACAAACTGTCTCTCTTTCAAAAATAAATAAACATTAAAAAAATTTTTTTTAATTTCTTCAAAGAAGACATACAAATAGCCAACAGGTATACAGAAAAATTGTTCATCATCAATTACCAGGGAAATGCAAATCAAAACCATAATGAGATATCTGATACTTTTAGAATCACTGTTATGAAAAAAGAAACAAGCAAACAAAACAAGTGTTGGAAAAGATGCATAGATATTGCAACATTTTAACACTGTTGGTGGGAATGCAAAATGGTGCAGCTGCTATGGAAAATATAATGGAAGTTCCTCAAAAATTTGAAAGTAGAACTACCCTAAGATTCAATAATACCACTTCTGAATTTATATACAAAAACTTAAAATCAAAATCTCAAAGAGGTATTATCACTCCCATATTTATTGCAGCACTATTCACAATAGCTAAGAGGTAGAAACAATCTAACTGTCCATTGACAAATAAATGGATTTTAAAATGTGGAATATATATATAATAGAATACTATTCAGTCTTAATGAAAAAAAAAGAAATTCTTCAGGTTTTGACAACATAGATGGAGCTGGAGGACATGATGCTAAGTAAATAAGCCAGACACAGAAAGATAAATACTACATGATTCTATTATATGAGATATATAAATTAGTCAAATCCATGAAATCAAAGACTGAATGATAGTTACTGGGGGGAGGGGAAGGGAGAAATGAGGAGTTATTAATCAACTTCATAAACATAAAACTTCAGGGGCACCTGGGTGGCTCAGTCGATTGAGCGTCCGACTTCAGCTCAGGTCATGATCTCATGGTTCGTGGGTTCGAGCCCCGTGTCAGGCTCTGTGCTGATGGCTAGCTCAGAGCCTGGAGCCTGTCTTCAGATTCTGTGTCTCCCTCTCTCTCTGACCCTCTCCTGCTCATGCTGTCTCTCTCTCTCTCTCTCAAAAATAAATAATAAAAAATTTTTTTAAAAAGATTGTTTAACATAAAACTTCAGTTAGGTAAGATAAATAAGCTCTAGATATCTACTGTACAATATTGTATACATATTCAACAGTAATGTATGGTACACTTAAAATTTGTTAAGTGTATAGATCTCACGTTAAGTGTCCTGACAAAAATAAATTTTTTAAAAAAGAAAATATGTGTCAGTTTTAAATATTTGAGGTCCTCTAGTAATTCATAGCATGCTTATTATACCATCTAAATAAATATTTTTGACATGTAAGTCTGACCACCTCTCCCATTCTACCCCCAAAGCATTTCAATGGCTTCCCATTGTTTTTAGTATTAAAGACCAAAATCAGGGGTCCCTGGGTAGTTCAATTGGTTAAGCATCTGACTTCGGCTGAGGTCATGATCTCGCAGTTCATGGGTTCAAGTACCACATCCAGCTCTGTACTGATAGCTCAGAGCCTGGAGCCTGCTTCTGATTCTGTGTCTCCCTCTTTTCTCTGTCCCCCCAGCTCACTCTCTCTCTCTCTCTCTCTCTCTCTCAAAAATAAATACACATTAAAAAGAAGATTTAAAGACCAGAATCATCTATAGCACAGCCTTTGACCCCCTGAATGAGCCAGCCCCTGCTTTCCATACTCATGTTGCCTCCAAACTGTTGCCCATCTTCACTCTATTCCCACTGCACTAGCCCCCTCTCTCTGTCCCTCCTATCACAGAGTTCTGGCACTTGGCCACTTGATCTAGGGAACTGCTCAGCCCACCCTTGAACCACATAACTTCTCTTCTTCCTTCAGACCTCCTCCCATCTCACAGCTACATCAAACCCACCTATTTAATGCTCCAATAGCTCCTTGTTCTTCCTTATTTTTTAGCATTTATCACTGATACCATTTTAAATATATTTGTGTGGTTATGTGATTACTTTCTGTCTTCCCAAACCCCCCCAACCCCCAGACTCTACTGCATGAGTATGGGAGCCTTACAGCTGGCTTTACTCACTATGGTTCACCACTGAGTAACAGTGTGCTTGGAATAGAGTAGGTGCTCTATGAAACAAATATTATTTTTCCTCAACAAAATAAGTAAACTTGAATTTATGCTCATCACTTGTGACATATGACTTTGCAGTCTTCCTTTTTAATAGCTCCCATAGTGGGCAAGTTTCCATACAAGCTGCAGCTTTTCTACCCTGAATAAACATCTTGCCACAGGAATCCAAAGGAGGGCATGGAATACTACCTATATCAATGAACCTCTAGTTCCCTTGAGAGGATTTGAAATTACCAAAATGTTGGGGGCAGGAGGGTGCCTGGATGGCTCAGATGGTTAAGCATCCGACTTCAGCTCAGGTTACGATCTCCTAGTCTGTGGGTTCAAGCCCTGCATCAGGCTCTGTGCTGACAGCTCAGAGCTTGGAGCCTGCATCTGATACTGTGTCTCCCTCTCTCTCTCTGCCCCTCCCCTGCTCACACTCTCTCTCTCAAAAATAAATAAACATTTAAAAAGTTTAAAAAATAAATAAATAAAGCAGTGGTGATTTTCCAACTGCACTTTAAAATTACCAAAAGGTTGGGAGAGCCAAGGTGTGCCAGACAAAGACCTGTTATCTGCATTAGGAGCTCATCCTTCCACAGTTACTCTGCCTTGTGAGTTAATCTCCTTTTACATAATATGAGGATTTCGGACTATCTGACAATATTGGGTTTTTTTGGCCTCTCTGACAAGAGCCAAATTTTTTATGGCTTGAAAATCTTTTTGTTTGTTTGTCTTTCAGCTTAGCATAACTTCAAACTACACTGAAGTTGGAGAAGCTAAATGCGCAAAAAGAGTATACTTGATACTCCAATCCCAGGGGTATCTCTTTCAGGAATCATGGCATCCTAATAGTGGAATGGACTTAAGAAAAATCATAACCCATCTCCTTTCATACTCACAACTCCAAGTCATTCTGTGCCTCTCACTGGCGTGTTCCCTGAAGCAAGGGCAATCTGTTCCACACACTTTAAAGGGAGCTGGAGCAGAACTTAATGCAAGTTTTGTAATGAAAGAGCAAAGAAAGTTGTATCTCTCCACAAAGATCTAGAGAAATAGGAAGGGGTGATCCAGAAAAGTGAGGGTATGTGGGAACAGGACTTGGGGAATGAATAACAGAAAAATGAAGAACTGGAGAAAATAGTGAAAATGAAAAAACAATAAAAACCAAATTCTGGAAACATGCACAAATTGAGATAGCCCAGGAAATGAGTCAGAAGAGGGTTGGTTAAAAAAAAAAAAGACAACCAAAGAAAAATAAGGAAAATTAGAATGGCTTTGCTGTTTTTGTTGTTGTTCTCTTACAAACAGAAGCTTACAATTACTATATAAGGCAAAACTTAAGAGTTGTTAAAATGTACTGTATGTCTGGGGCTGAATTTTTTAAGATAACATACAATATTCCAAGGATATATGCAAACCAGATAAAAAAAATTCAAGATGCAAAATAAAGCATACCTTACATTTGTTTTTAAAGAATTCACATTGAGCAACTAAGAATATTTCTTCCAAAATGCTTAATTTTTCTTTCTCTTCACCAGCTTCTTCACAGTGTTTTAACCCACACATCCTAATGTTAGTGGCACATAAATCAAAACTTCCATAAAAATCAGAAATAATAACTATATGAGCACAGGAGGTTCCTGATATTTGCAAGACTCTAATCCACATATAGTCCTGGGCCTGATCCACTAACATTAAGAAGCCAATTTGTTCTTAGTTCAGTAATGGGGAAGGTGCTACCAGCCTTGTTTTACACATACCCATGTACTCTCTGTAAGCAGCAAGTTGTGTCTAACAAATTACTTCAGAACTGTCATATGAGATACTGCTGCAAGGTATATAAACTCTCCCTGACCACCAATTTGGAACCAGGCAGTGACTGAAGTATCAAAATATTGGAAAATCTGGTTCGATGTATTTGTGACAAATAGCAGTGTAAGGAAAGGATGCACCATTGCATGGGTGTGAATCTATAGTAGGGAAACCATCTCCTAGGACAAGAAATTTGTATGCAGTACAGGACACTCTGCACCTGAGGAAAATCTAATGCTTATCAACAATAAAGCAAATAAAGGTTACCTCCGAAAAACAAACAAAAACTCTTTGAAAGGGACAAGCTGCAGATCATATAGAATCATCTTACTGAAAAACTGTCAAAAAGGAGGCACAGTAACTCCCTGTCTGCCAAAGACTAACTCCCTGGGAGGGGCTCCCAGAGCAGTCTTCAAGTCTGTTGACTTGTTTTTTCAAGCTGTTAATGTAACTTGCAGCTACGTTGGTTTGTTTTGTTGTTGTGACATGGTCTCCATAGATGTGCATTGAAATTGTGCCCAGCTGCACTGAAGCCAAGAACCATGCAATCTGGAGGTTGTGCAAGCAAGATTACAAGGCTCCAAGGTATCCAGTGCCTGTGCTGCTCATCTCTTCCGCTTACCTCGAAGCTTGGCTTGTCCAGCTGGGGCAACGAATGCTGCATTGGGACCAGATCCAAATGCTTTAAGATAGCAACTACTTTTGCAGAGAAGTAAAACTTTATTTTGATGTAAGTGTTTCATTTGCATGTCTAGAGACTGGTCAGTGATAATCAGGACCAGTTTTAGGACCAGATTGTTTTCAGTTGCCCCTCTTCCTTTCGGTAGATAGCCTAATTTGGCCATTTTTATTCCTGTAAGGAGTCCATTACCCTCATGTTTTCTTCATCTCCTATCTGTCTCAAAAAATAACCTGAACAACTCATTCATATGAGACTGAGTACATAAAAATATAGGACATCCAGTTAAATTTTAATTTCAGATAAACAACAAATAATTTTTAGTATCACTATATCGTACACAACATTTGGAACATACTTATACTAAAATTAACCATTGTTTATTTGAAATTAAATTTAACTGGTTGTCCAGTATTTAATGTAGCAACCTTATGCTGAAGAGTTAATGACTCATGATGTCTTTACTTCTCCCAAGGATATTGACTTAATTTTAACTTTGGGTCAAAGCCCCATAGCTTAAACCAACTAATAATTAGGATAGTTTTAACAACAAACTAGAAGAAAAATACGTGATATATGGTAAGCCATCATTTACTATGCCTAGCCATGAGGAGTATTTTTCTAAATTGGAAAGATTATGATCCAGAGACAGAAAGTACAGCTTGATTCTTACCCTCTTGGATTAAGGCTACTGATCAACATTTAATTCAAATCAGACAATGTGATTACTTTTATCCATTGGTACTCTATTCATCTATGATTCAAAGATACAAGCTCCTCCCCCAAAATATCTATTCTCATAGCATCTTGAGTGGTGGTATTAGTTGAGTATTCTAGGCTTCAGCTCACACTCCATCAACAAAGATTTTTTACATGTCATATCAATTGACAAAGCCAAGTATGAAATATGTACTCTTTAAGTCCTCAGAAAGCCTATACTTAGGGTAAGGAAAGGGAAGAGTTGTGAAAAGAATGGTAATCAAAGAGCAAATAGGGAGGAGAATGAAGTAAAATAAAGAAAATAGAATCAATCTAAAAAATGTAAATAAGGGACACCTGGCTGGCTCAGTTGAAAAGCATGTGACTCTGGATCTTGGGGCCAAGTTTGATCTCCATGTTGGGTGTAGAGATTACATAAATAAATTTTTAAAAAACTTTAAATAAATAAATAAACAAATAAATAAATAAATAAAATTTAAAAATGTAAATAAGGAGTGAAAAGGACACCTGGGCCAACCCAATTACCTGGAATAGGTGGTCTCCTAGTGGTAGGAGTTAAGGATCTCTACGAAGAACCCTAGAGATGAGCTCCTTCAGCATCTACTCCAGCTTTCTTCTGGAAAACCTTCCTTTGTATTACAGAGGCTGGTGAACTAAAAACTGCTTTTTTCCATTCTTCCTTGTAACTAGGGTTCGGGTACGATATAAGCTCCATCATCAGATTCCCTTTCAAAATGTGAATTGAGACTGAGTGAAACAAGAGAGAGGCTGGCCTGAGGTCTCATTCTGCTGCTGCAGATGGAGTGTTAACTCCCCAGTTTAGCAGAAGTGGCTTCCTAACCACCGCTTCTCCATTTGACAGGCAGCATCCAGATCAAGGCAAACACAGCAATTCCTTTGACGGCTCAGTTGTGGTATGGCTTTGGGATTCATTTCTGGAAGCTCACCAGCCTAGAGTCTGTTTCTTCAGCCCGCAGACCGGTTCTGTAGAACATTGAATACCCTGTCATTAATACATTTCAGCTTAAGCTAGCTAGAGTGGGGTCTGTTCTCTGCAACTGAACACTAACTGATACAAGCTGCCGCTCTCAAAATATCTTTTTCACTAGCCTAATGGTTCTTAAATGGGGATGATTTTGTCCCCTGCCTGGAGGATACTTGGCAGTGTTTGGAGACACTTTGGATATAACAACTGAAAGGCGAGGATACTACTGGCATTAAGTGGGGAGAGGTCAGAGATGCTGCTAAACATCCAGCAATGCACAGGGCACACACACACACACACACACACACAACAGAGAACTGTCTAGTCCAAATTGCAATAATGCTGAGATTGAGAAACCCTTCTCTAGCCCACAATCCCATTTGAAAATTTATCATTAAGAAGACAAGATTTCAATATTTTGGTTTTAAAAAAATCCCTCTTTCACAATGCAAATAGCCCTCAAAAAAATTACAGGTAAATTTTTGCTCCCTCACAATATAGTATTAAAACCATATTCTCTTTGTTCTATGATTCACATGAGTTTCTCAGTTTAATATTTCTGAAAGCATGTCATTCCCTATAATTTGCTTTTAATGTGGTGATATTTTTCTTGTTCTCTTTTCTTTTTTAATAAAAAACCTGTTATTAAATCTATGGTATATGTTAGAACTTTACATGTCATACCTATTGACAAAGCCAAGTATGAAATATATACTCTTCAAGTACTCAGAAAACCTATAGTTAGGGTCAGAGAAAGGTAAGAGGTGTGAAAAGAACAGTAATCAAAGAGGAAATAAAGAAGACAATGGTATAAGAGAAAGAAGAAAATGAACTCTATCTAAAAAAATGTGAACAGGGAGTGAGAGGACATGTAGGCTGACTGCAATTACCTAGGATAAGTAGTTGCCTAGTGGAGTTCCTGTCTAGCTCCTGAAATCAAAGAACTAGAATAATTTAAACAGGTACTTTCCTGAAGGTGAGTTGCCAAATTGCACATGGAGGAGAATCACTGACAGTGGGCAAAAAGTACCTATTTTCGACCCCGGCTGCACAGTAGAATCACTACAGTGTTTTTCATTGCTTTGGGTGTGAGGCCCAGCCACCAGTATTTTTTCAATGCCGTTGGCAACCAGAGTCAAGAACCACGAATTGAGAGCATCTTGAAAAATTTGGACCCCTGAAGATGGACAAAAAGGAGGAAAGGGGTGCCACTGTGAGAAAAGAAGAGCAAAAAATGATGGCACATAACCAGACAGACTGCAGAAACTTACCTTTCTGCCCAGGACCAGACCTGGTTACTATCACCAGGCAGTTTGCTAATACTCCAGGCTTATAGCCCTTGAGTAATTTTCATGAGCTCCCTGGGGCCTCCAAAAATATCACAACTGGAGAATTTAACTAATAATGGATCCTGACAAGAAAGGAAGGTGCCTTTATCTACTCCAAATTTAGCACATATTCAGAAGCAAGATGTATCTTATAAATACATTTTCTTTACCTTGTAAACTGTTCACTCCCTTACAAAGTCTAGCTCCTGCCTTGAATGAAGAGGTGCTCAGTAAAGAGGGCAAAAGTGAATTAAATTCACTCCCTATAAGTGCTACTGAGATAAAATGTATGGTGAAGAAATATAAGCTCCTTTTTAAAAGGAGAGTAGGGGCATCTGGGTGGCTCCGTCAGCTAAGTGTCCAACTTTGGCTCAGGTCATAATTCCACAACCTGTGCATTCGAGCCCTGTGTCGGGCACTGTGCTGACAGCTCAGAGCCTGGACCTGCTTCAGATTCTGTGTCTCCCTCTCTCTCTGCCCCTCCCTCACTCATGCTCTGTCTCTCAAGGGTGAAAAAACATTAAAAAAATTTTTTTAAAGGAGAGCAAAAATTCAAGAGCAAACAGTAAGGGGAAACAAAGGAAGTAGCCCATTTTAATCAGTTCCTTTCTCCACCTGTGGGAAGAGATCTACACTGGTCCAAATAAATGTAGCCTCAGAAATTTGCTACCACTGCCCACCCAACATCGCTACAAATTCTTTCTTACCTTTTTAAAGTCAAAATTGACACAATCGATTCTACGTTTTCCCCAATTGCCTCAAGACCCAGAGAACAGACTTCTAAAGCCAGACGTTGGATAAAATCCTGAAGCCATATTGTTAACACCCAGAGTGAGTGTTTAGGTGACATTCTATGATACTGCAGAGGGATTTGTTTCAGCAGCAGAGTCTGAAACCTTCCTCTATCTTTTCAGAAACAATTGCTTGCATCATTCCAGCAGAGTCCGTTTTTCCTTGCTTTACATTTATTTATTCAGAGATTTCTAAATATATGCTGGTCTGTTGAAACAGCCTCTGGGCCCAAGTACAATAAAAACATTAATTAAAACACATGGTTAGAAACACCCAGCAGTGAGCCTGGAACAGCATCAAATGAGCTTTGCCATTTAAGTGTCAGTCAAAGAAGATAAAGCCACCTCTCAGTGACCTGTACCATGTGCCCCCTGGCTTTTTTGTGGATTCCTGACCAGCCAATGTGAGGTGGGTGCTCTCTGTCAATAGATGGCCACATCCAATTATTGCATTTCTCTACTGATCCCTGATTTGGCATGGTCTCTACCTGCCTCTCCTTTCATTCTGCAATGAACTAATGAGAAATTCACAGAATTCTTGAATTTGGCAGAGATCTGGGCATGGGAACCTTAATAACTCTTGGGCTTTGGCAGGGCAGGACCCGAAGGGCTGGGTGCCCTCTGCTGAAATGTGCCCTGCACTTTGTGGGCAGGGTAACTCTCTCCCTGAGACAGTCCATCGGTTGGTTCTGACTGTGAGCACTTCTGAATACAGAAGTGGAAGCCAAATTAACTCAGAATACACAAGAGTCAAAGGGAATACCATAGAAGGTACCGTGGATTTCAGATAGTCTATACTATCAAATTTGAGGAGGACCCATCTGCAAAATAAGTAATAAACCTTCACTCCCATGTGACATAGAAAATTCCCTAAATTCCAAATTTGTTTACACAGCTAATTAGGCATGAAAATTTTCAATCTAGAACAAGCCTGTTAGGAAGATCTTGTTATATGCAGACATGTTCTGTCAAGGGTGCATACCCAGTAAGGGATGCCATCAATGGGTAATATGATTTTATTAAAAAGTTCTACCTTTTTCTTAAAGGTTGACAAATAAAATAAAAGCAAAAGATCTTGGCTTCCTTCTTTTCTGTATGATTTTCTCACAAATCTCCCATCTTAGAAAAACAAGAAAAGAAATTTGAAAGAATAATAGCAGATCAATACTAGGTAGGAATAGTATTTCAGAAGTCATGAGAACATATTTGTTGTTGTTCCACTAGATCCTGTATTATTCATTTCTCTCCTTTTTTCTTTAATGACAAATGTGCCCATATCTTATTACAAAGAGATTACCACCAAAGAAGATAAAAATGCTTTTTATCATGCATCTGGACCAAATTATATCTCTGGAACCCCTTTTCAATTAGCCATGGTGTTTTTCATCATGTGCTGCCTGCTACTACATTCTGAAGTGCCAGGCTGGTACCTAAGAGGAAAAATAACATTTTCCTTCACTTTTAACCCACATTCTGACTTCTTATGCTGAATTCAATCCTTGGCTAATTAGTTCAAGAGCAAGCAACTTTAACCAAGATTTGGTATTACTTTCCTGTTTCTGAGAGCCGGGCTTTCCCCAAATGTAGCTCTCTTGTTACTCTTTGCATTTTAAATAAGCCATTTTGGAGCAAGGCTCTTGTTTTTTCTTTAATGTATGCACCCCTCGGGGCTGCACTGAAGCTTGTGATGGCTCTCTGCCACCAGTCAGGGCAACAGAATGTCTACAAGATCCAGCTTTGCCCAGCAGTTGGCATCCATTGTGCAGCCCCAGCTGAATAGGAAGATTGCAAGTCAATTTTGTCACAAATTCAGGGTCCCTGATATTCTAGCATAGAGTCCTAAATCTTGCTTAGGTTCCTCCATTTTGTTTGCTTTAAACATGCATTAACATTTCCCTTATTATTAGTTCCTGGAGTAATAAAGTATTTCACAGAAGTCAATTTTTCAGATAACTGAAGATGTATTCATGTAAAAGTTTTGTAGAGACTCTCTCTAAGATGTTAAGTAGTTCTCTTGGGTCTCAAACAAGTTATGCTAAATGTATTGGACTTTGTCTTGATGATTTAGGGTCATCTTTAAACTCTCAGTAATAAAACAATAACAGATGCATAGGATTATTTGCCCCTACATTAAATAGGCCACTATACTTTCTTGGTTACTTTGGCAAACGTTTATATTTTTTATTTCTACATCTTTCCATATATGAAAATTCAGGGTTCACTTTGCACTGATGTTCATATGTCAGCCCCTGGAAGCAAATTTTGAGTTTATTGCTTCCAGTATGCAGAGGACTGGAAAGGCAAACAAATTTGTTGAAACAACATCTATGTTAAAAGTAAATTAGTTCTGGATGATATTGTGAACCTCAGCCCTCTCATAAATGCATAAGCATCAGTATATGAATGTGCAGCATCTATTCTGGTTGCTCAAAGTCCTTTGAGCTCATCATCAGCTCTCATTTGCATCTCACGGCAGAGAGATTACTTGTCCTCCGGTATTGCAGACAGTGTAGTGTAGTGTAGTGTAGCAGTCACCAACCAATTTGTTTACTCTCAGAGTTCTTTTTCCTTCCTATTCTTGTCCTCCCTTTCTCCCTCTGATTCCTGCTTTGAGCCATTTCAGTATTAAATTATCCAGCATAAGGAAAGAAATCATAAAGGAAAGAGCAAAACATTTTAAACCATACAAATTGAACTCTGGTGGGGGGAGGGGCAGGAGTTAAGGGGTTGGTGGGAGGAAAATGAAAGTACATTGAAAGGAAAGACTTTACTTTGCCTCTCATCCAAAAGGAAACATGAAGTTTGGTTATACTCATAAAGGCACCTGCCACTCATATGTTGTCACTTCCCCATTTATAAAATCTCAAACTTTTTGCTTAAATTCCCTATGTCTGTCTGAAATGCCTGTCCAAGATGACCCACACAAAGTTGACTTGGAATGTAAAAAGGGCTGACACCAAAAAAAAAAAAAGAAAGGTAAGTATTCAACACCATGCTCTGTGATGCTGGCACTGGTTGGGTACAGGATGACCAACTCATCCTGGTTTGCCAAAGACCAGCCTAGTTTTGAAACCCAATCTCCCATTCCTAGAGAACCTTCTCAGTCCTAGGCAAATTGGGACCTTTGGTCACCCTAGTGAGGGGTGACCCATTAAAAGTCTCTCATGTTTTCCCCCAGGTGGTCAGTTTTACCTTTAGAGCAAAATTTTTAATTTTTATATCTAGCATTTCCAACAATTCAATGACTCCTTCTCCTTTCTCCTTCCACCTAGTCAGCATAATTCTTTCTTAGTAACATCTTTACCATCAATCTCTTTTCTTACTGCCACCAACTTGGACTTTATCCCCTGATCCTGGGCTATTGCAAAACTTCCATGAAGTCTTCCCATCTTTACTCCAGTGTGTATGCCCCTCTCAGATGATTTTTTCAGAGCTCTATTTTTCACAAGTTTCATTTGAAGTCCTACCTCCTCCATGAAGTCTGATACCTTCCCTGGCAGGACAATAAGCATGACCAGGGTGGGAATATCAGAATTGTCAGCTGCTCAGCACTGGTTGGGTGCTATGGGCCCAATTTAGGCTATTGCCTCCCAGAAACGGCTAAGGAACACAAATGCCAGGCTGCAAAGTGAAGAGACAGGCAAAGCACCTCTAGAGGTCAGTAATCCGGAAAAGGTGGTCTGCATCATTCACCAAGCCAAGGAAGCCTCGCCACAGACACAAAACCCCAGTGTCCATGTGGATATCCAAGAGCCAGGGTGTGCTTCTAGCACACTAGAAGCAATAGGGTCATGCCCAGCACATTCCTAAGAGAACAGAATTTGCCCCACAGTCAGTTCAAAGCAGGACAAGTTATAAGAGAAATGAAAGGGAATTTTAGTAACAGGAGCTGCCTGTCCCATTCTTTCTGCAGTTATCAGGTTCTAATTTGGAAAGTGGCTAATATTTTAATGTATGGATTCCTTAAATGCAAAGGCTACATCTTATAATTCTCTGTATTCCCCACATCTAGCACAATATGTAGGCAGTAAATATTTGATTTAAATAATAATAAAATGCACTCCCATGTTCTAAAGGCCACGTGTGTCAGAAACATGAGAAGGTTATGGAGATTTCACTTCTTTTCTGGAAGGCTGGAAGTCATCTGCCTGGTTGGAGTTTAAGATGCACTAATCAGCAAGCACAGAATGAACACACATCCTCCCTTTTCTCTTTTTAAAGCTTCAGATCAAAGCATCAACTCTCCTACTTCCTTTTTTATCTTAGTTTAAACCCTAAGTACAAAAATAATAATAATAATAAAATAAAACTTTCACCAAGACTACAAACCAACCCCCTAACCCAAAATATCCTCATGTTTTCATGCTGTCGTGTTTATTAGTACTTTAAGTTCAACCAGAGGGAATGAAAAGTTGTTCTAGTTCAGTTTCTCAACTTCAAAGTTTTCAGCAAACATGCTAAATCATTTCTTGAGCAAATGTTGTGGTGTGTTCATGCTGAGAATCCCTTTAAAATAGTCGTCTTAAAAAGACTTTGCTGAGAATATATTTTTCACCCAAAAGCATTTAGCAAAAAAAGATCCAAGTTAAGATAAAGGCCTATTGTGTTAGCTTTATATATGTAATCACTTTTTTATTCACATGATTTATGAAATATCTTGAATAAAGAGAAAAAAGAAGTGATAGTTAAGATTTACAAGTAATGTACTATTGGAAATGCCTTGAATGAAAGCTTTTTTTAAAGTGCCAGAGCAAATACCTGCAACAGTAAAAGGGAACTAATACTGTATTTTGTATTCTATCAAAAAAAAAAGTCAGGTGTAATTTTGGACAGTTGCTGGATAAAATAAAAAAAAGAAGATTTCAAAATGAATCTCTAATAAGAATCTGCATGATATATGCAATGTTGGAAACATTATTCACCTAAAGAAAGTGACTGCCCTAAGCTTTCTAAATCATCTAAGCCATGACTTCTCAATCTTAGCACCATTGACATTTTGGACAACAATTCCAAATTTTCCTACTGGAAGAGCAAAGGCCAGAGGGTTGAAAAGACCTAAGTTAAATCCCAGCAGCACTAGTCTTAAGTATGTGACTTTGGTTTCATTTACTCTTTTGTACTCATTTAGAATAGGTATAATAATTTTACTTCAAATGACAATTAACATAATTATTTAAGATAAAGTACATATAGTAAGAAAAACAAATCAGATTGCTTGAACTCCCTCTCCAAGAGAAATGGAATTCTAACCACAAGCTACCCAAATTAACTTTTCTCTTTCAAATGAGAAATAAAAATACCTCAAATCAGTACAGACCTAAAACAAAGTGTCAACAACGTCCCACACCAACAATAATTATGCAAAAAATGGAGGGGTTAATATCCAAAATATATAAAGAACTTATACAACTCAATACGCAAAAAACAACAAATAATCCAATTAAAAATGGGCAGAAGACATGAACAGACATATTTCTTCAAAGAAGACATACAAATGGTTAACAGACACATGAAAAGATGTTCAACATTATTCATCATCAGAGAAATGCAAATCAAAACCACAATGAGATATCACCTCACACCTGTCAGTGTAACTAAATTAGTCAGAATGACTAAAATAAAAATTTTAAAAAAACAGAAATAATAAGTGTTGGTGAGGATTAAAATGTAAAAGAAAAGCAACACTCTTGCACTCTGGGTGGGAATAAAAACTGGTGCAGCCACTGTGGAAAACTGTATGGAAGTTCCTCAAAAAATTAGAAATAGAATGACCATATGATTCAGTAATTCCACTACTGAGTATTTACCCAAAGAATAGGAAAACAGTAATTTGAAAAAATACATGCATCCCCTTGTTAATTGCAACATTATTTACAATAGCCAAAATATAGAAGCAACTCAAGTGTCCTTCGATAGATGAATGGATAAAGAAAGGTAAAATATATATATGTGTGTATATATATACACACAATGGAATATTAGCCATAAAAAATAAAATCTTGCCATTTGCAACATGGTTGGGTCTAGAGGGTATAACGCTAAGAGAAATAAGTCAGCCAGAGAAAGACAAATATAGTATTATCTCACCCATATGTAGAATTTAAGAAACAAAACAAATGAAAAAAGGGGGGAAAGAAAGAAACCAAAAAACAGATTCTTAACTGTAGAGAACTATAGAGATGGTCCAGAGGGGAGATGAATGGGGGGATGGGTGAAATAGGTAATGAGCACTGAGTAATGTATAGAATTGTTGAATTACTATATTAAAAAAAATATCAACCCCCTCTCCCCAAAATTAATGAATACAAAAAAGATGACAGAAACTTGAGAATTAGTGGATACAATATTAGAATACAATGAATACAAAATCAGTTAGTAAATTTGGTAATCTTTTATGGAAACTTTAAGGTATGAAGAAAAACAAATGTCTGAATAAAACATGTCTTATCTCTCTTCTATAGAGTAAAGTTTTTCAGTGTAGAATTTATTAATATTTTTTTTATTTTAGTTAACATACAGTGCAATCAATATTGGTTACAAGAATTCAGTGATTCATCACTTACATACAACACCCAGTGCTCATCACAACAAGTGCCCTCTTTAGTTAATAATGTCTTTTAAAACAGATCTATATATCTGTGTTGATGCTGGTTTTTAAAAAAAGATTGATTAAGCTAAATACATTTAGTTAAAATTATCTTCCATCTTTGTTTTTCAAAGCTTCCAAACTGAAGGTTACTTCTGGGGTCATAGAAATAGTCTATTTCTTAATTAAGGTGTTGGTTATACAGGCATACACATTTGTCATAACTCATCAGTTGTTCATTTAAGATCTTGCATTTCACTGTATGTGGAAAATATTATATAGATATACCTATACACATTTACATGTGTATATAGATGTTTCTGTATATATTTGTGTACGTATTTGTGTGAATGTGCATGTGTGTATAAAACTTTTTTAAATTTTAATATAGCTGTAAATTTATATGATCCAGGTCTTTTTCCTCGCCTTCAAACTGGTCTATCTTTTAAACCAATTTTAATTGTCAAAGTAATAAATACATTGGAAAGAAAGAAGGAGAGAAAGAGAGAGAGGGGGAAGGAAAGGAAAGAGAAGAGAAGGTAAGGGAAGGGAAGGGAAGGGAAGGGAAGGAAAGGAAAGGAAAGAAATGAAAGGAAAGAAAAGGAAAGGGAGGGAAACAAAGAAAGAAAGAGAGAAAAAGAAAAAGAAAGAAGGAAGGAAAGAAGGGGAGGTAGGAAGGAAAGAAGGGGAGGAAAGAAGGAACGAAGGGGAGGAAGGAAGGAAGGAAGGTAGGAAGGAAGGAAGGAAGGAAGGAAGGAAGGAAGGAAGGAAAGAAGGAAGAGAAAGCTAGTCCACGGAAACCATGTAAATAAAAACCAAGAATGATAGCCAAGAATTGTCAGATATTTGAAGAAAAGTTCTAATTTTAAAAAAAGACAAATTCTGAAAAAAAAAATTCAGCATCAAATTACATGAGATTAAAATAAAACCATTTCCAGACAAAGTTTCATGCAAACTCTTAAGCAACCTTTCTCTGGAAGCTCCTGAGAAATGTGCTCCACTAAAATGATAGAATAAACCAAGAAAAAGGAAGATTCAACACAGTAGAGAGAGAATTTCTTGAGAAGGAATTCACAAGGTGGTGTCGAAACAAATCCTAGTAGCCAGATGTGTAACAGGTTTAAAAAGCAACCAGTCCTGATTGAGAAAAGAACATGTAAGGTGATTGGATAGACTTCTCTAGGAAACAAATAAAATGGAACTTGCAGGTTATCTTACAGATTTCATCATGTGGAATGCTGTATTGAGAGCCACTTCACAAGAATCAACCATGCATTCAAACAATATAAAAACTGAGCAAATTAAAATATAAAACAAAAATTAACTCCAAGAAAACTTAGAAATCATATAAGAAATGCAATTATAATCTAAACTACATATATACACACTATATATACATATATACTATGTTTTAGTATGTTTCAACTTATATAGCATGTATGTACTATATAGTATATGTAATATAGTTTACAGTATAATCTACATATAGTATAAAATATATACATGTATTTGACTAAATAATATAGTATATATAGTATAAACTATATATATGGTATATAGTGTAACTATATGATTATATATATGCAGTATAAATAGTGTATTATATATATACCAGTTATATATATATGTAACTACATGACAGTTATAATAAATCTCTGAATATTGATTCAACCAAAAATTGTGATTCTACTACTTTGGAAGGAATGGAATAGAGATAGGAGCTGTAAAAAAGCCAAAATAAATAATATCTAAAAAATATTAAATCAAACAATAGCAGGGGCACCTGGGTGGCTCAGTTGGTTAAGTTTCTGACTTTGGTTCAGGTCATGATCTCATGGTTGGTGGATCTGAGCCCCGTGTCAGGCTGTGCTGACTGCTCAGAGCCTGGAGCCTGCTTCAGATTCTGTGTGTCTCTTTCTCTCTGCCCCTGCCCCACTCACGCTATCTCTCTCTCTCTCTCTCTCAAAAATAAACAAACATTTAAAAAATTTTTAATCAAACAATAGCAGTATTTGCATACTATTTTGATATTAGAAGTAAATACTACATTAAAACGCTGAAGAGTTTGAAAATAGTTATTGGAGGGAGGCAGGGGCAGACAGATGGATAAGAAGTAATGAAGGCTGGAGGAATTAAGAGAATATTGGATTTTCCCTAAAGCTTTTAGTATTATTTGACTTTCCAAACTGTGTGCTCATATTATTTTGATGAAAAACAGGAAAGCATCAATTTTTTATGAAAAGAAAGAAAGAAGGGAGGAAGAAAAGAATAGTTATTCTTCTTAAAACTGATTTCTATATATGCTATAGTATTACAAAAATTATAAAAGCATTATAAAAATGCAACCATAGTTCTAGATACTGCAACTCCAGAAGAAAATAACTTTGCAGTTTGTAAAAAACTCACGCTTATAGTTGAAATACTCAATATTCATTGAGTGATGGTTGGTATAAAGGAACCCTGCCTATAAGGTTTTGGTTATAATTTCTCCTCACACCCCATCCCATGTATTTCATGAGGGTTTGGATCACATGCTCCCAGTGGTACTGAGAACCTAAAATACATCTCCTACTTCTGTGGCAATTCTCACATTCCTGTACATAGTAAATAGTCCAAAAATTGACTTATAAAATGGTTTGGACAAATTTACTTAATTGATGGAGATTGGAAAATGGAAATTATTCATAGAGCCACAAGAAGAAAACCTACCATTCATGAAATAACATCACTGTAAGCATTCCCAAGGAAAAGTATGCATGCTCGCTACCAAGTAATCCACAAGGACAACAAACCCTCTATTACATAACTCTTATTTTACCTTTCGTAATCTGTGAGTAATTAACATGGAAAAGATTTCTTTTCTGGGCCACTCCACAGACAACTAGGCCTAGGCATGTGATGGACTTGGAAAGCAATGAATCTTAACAAATTTGCAGTTGAATTATTGAACTGTTAAGACTACCGAGTTAAACAGAAAGGATTCAAGTAGATAAATGAGGTTTTGTTACCTTTATTTCCTTACTAATTTTGTTTGTTGCAGTTTCTTGTTGCCATGAACACCAAAAGTTATGATACTGAAATTCACACTGAATATGTTTGGAAAATAAGATTTTACTTACATAGTTGAGGTTCATCAACCACATGAACTGAGAGTGGGAGGTTTGTGCACACACTACATAGATTTATTTGCCAAACAACTGATCTTGTTTATTTTTAGATGAAGTACAAAGTGGTGCTTCTTCAGTCTAGAGGATCTCTTCACTGACTCATTTGATAAATATTTGTTGAGTATCTACTATGTACTATGTGCTACTATGTACTATGCACCCTAGGCTCTTTGCTAGGTGCTGAAAATACAGCAGTGCAGAATACAGCATTTACAATCTAGTAGGTTAGATAATTCTGCAATTCAATTAGATAGGAAACTATAACAGGATGTTTGAAGTGCTTGGAACATATATAATAAAAGTACTCCATATAACCTAGAGCACAGGAGTAGAGAGGACTTAGGGAAGTTCCTAAAGGAAGTGATCTTGAAGGATGACAGGAAGTTATCCAAGCAGGATAGAGATGAGACAGAGTCTGAGAAAGGTGAGAGGCCAAGGAGAGCAATGAGGAGGTCACTACAATAATGGAAAGGGAGATGACAGTGACCTGGACTTTGCCGATGGCAGTGGTGTTAGAGAAAAAAAAAGATGGATCTGAGAGCTATTAAGGAGTGGAACTGGTGGGATTTCATGACTTACTAGGTATGAGAGATTAGGAAGAATGAGGAATGAACCCAGCTCCAGGTTTCTTGCTTGGACAATTGGGTGTCTGGTGAGTGTAACTCACAGAGCTAAGGGATCACAGTAGAGGCAGGTTGAGGAGGGAGATCATGGGTTCAGCTCAGAAAATGCTGACTTTGAGGCACATGGCAGACATTCACTTAGAGATTTCTAGCGGGCAGTGAGGGTACAGGGGCTGAGCAGCAGACATAGATTTGGAAATCATCTCACAGCAGACAGTTTAGATTAGCTAACTCAAGAAAGACTAGAGTGGTAACAGTAGGGACCAAAGGACAGGCCTTAGGGCCTACCGACCCTTAGGGACCTAGTGGGAAGGAAAGCAAGAAAGAAGCCTGATGAAGAACAGAAAGAAGAGAATGGCGAAGTATCAGATGCCACAGCGGGGTGAATTCAATTCAACAAATATTTACTGAGCACCTACTATGTGCCAGGTATGAGCTGTTAAGCAATAAGGATAGAGCAGTAAAAAACAAACATAGACCCAGTCATTATCATCAAAAGGAGAAAAAGTGGCCATGAGATTTGGGATTGCAGAGAATTGTGTGGCTTCTGCAGCAGCAGTTACAGGGGAGAGAAGAAGTGAAAAGCGTACACGAACATGAAGTCAGTCAAGAATAAAGAGCAGTAACCAGAGGAAACAGGGAGCTGAGGATGAGGGGTTATTTTGTTGGTTTTGTCTCTTTGATTCTTAATTATAATGAGGGATTTGAATGCGCTTATACACAAAAAGCAGGTGCCATGGAGAAGAGGTTAAAAGTACAGAAAAAGGTGGGGTAGGGAGGAAATTGGTGTTGATGGAGATGGTCTCTGGGGGGAAAACAGGAAATGGAGTAAGGGAGTACATAGCTTATCTTGCAAGTCCTCGCATATTATATTCTATCCTGTCTTAGCTTCATGCCAGCTCTGAGGATACATCCAGCTGTACAATGACTTCCCCACCTTGCCACTAGAAACACTAACGAAGGGCCTTTAACCCCTAACCAGTGGAATTTGGAAATAATTGGTAGAGCTGTTACACCTACATCATAAGATGAAACACTTGCCACCTTGCCACTAGAAACACTAACGAAGGGCCTTTAACCCCTAACCAGTAGAATTTGGAAATAATTGGTAGAGCTGTTATCCCTACATCATAAGATGACCAGATCAATTCTCTGCCTCTTCTGCCTAGCCTCCCTTGGGGCAAGAAGGCTTCCTCCATTATTCTCACATTCTCTGGGCACTAGTACAAAGAATGGAGCAAGAACCTAAGGAGAGAATCTTGCTTAAATTCCAGGCACACACATACACCCCTATGCCTGGGTCTGGTGTCTATTCTATTTCTCACATTTATATTGAGAAAAGCTTCTTAACATAGCTTTGCCTGGTTCCTTCACCGATGCTATTCTGCACTTTAAAATCATTCTCTATGCAAGTCTTCATCTATTCTGCACTTTAAAATCATTCTCTATGCCATCTTCATCTATTCTCACATTCTCTGGGCACTAGTACAAAGAATGGAGCAAGAACCTAAGGAGAGAATCTTGCTTAAATTCCAGGTGCACACATACACCCCTATGCCTGGGTCTGGTGTCTATTCTATTTCTCACATTTATCTTGAGAAAAGCTTCTTAACATAGCTTTGCCTTGTTCCTTCACCGATGCTATTCTGCACTTTAAAATCATTCTCTATGCCAGTCCTCCCAAAAGAAGCTCCCTTTGGGCCTTTATTACCAGATTAGAACTGGATTAAATTCATTTTACTCCTATTTAACCCTCACCCACCTTTCTTCTAACTTCCCCATCTTCAGCTTTTGCTTCATAGATTCGCAACATGCCTTAAGGTCAGGGCTGTGTGGTACTTCCAATGGGATTCTAGGGCTGATAAGGAAATGTGCAAGGCCTTGACTCTAAAGTCAAAACATAAAATAAGGCTCAAATGAAATCACCTCCTTTTGCTAGCCTAAAATCTGATGACTGCGTGCTGTCTATGTTGGTCATGAGCTGAGACTTGATTAGTTCTTGACTGCTAGAAAAGAAAGAACACTAACTCAACCACAGCTCAGCTTTCCACTGCCATTCATTAATTTTGTGAGTTTTGGTAAATTGCTCGGGTTCTCTGAGTCTTACTTTTCTTATCTGCAAAATGGAGGTGATTATAGCCAGCGTTTCCGTGGTTTATAATGTTCTAAACACTTTATGAATAACCCACGTCAACCTCACAACAAACTCATAACACAGGTTCTATATTATTAACAATTAATGCTTGATGAGTGAAATTTAAGTCAGATAGCCTTACTCCAAGGGCTTTCCCCATTAGCCACTGTGCTTTAAGAACTAATAATACCTTTCCTCTCACTTTCAGAGCTATAGAGAAGAGCATGAAATATGAAACAATGTAGAAGAAAACACTCAGTAAACTGTTGTTTAATGGATGCAGAGTTCCAGTCTTGCAAGATGATAAAAAGTTGTAGACATGGAGGGTCATGACGGTTGCACAACAATTTGAATATACTTAACATTACTAAGCTATACACCTAAAAATGGTTAGGATGAAAAAGGTTTTTTTATGTGTATTTACCACATTTAATTTTCTTTAATTTCTAAAAAGAAAACACCGGGGCACCTGGGTGGCTCAGTCAGTTAGGCGTCCGACTTCGGCTCAGGTCATGATCTCACGGTTTGCGGGTTCGAGACCCGCATCAGGCTCCATGCTGACAGCTAGCTCAGAGCCTGGAGCCTGCCTTCGGATTCTGTGTCTCACTCTCTCTCTCTGTCCCTCCCCTGCTCACACTGTCTCTCTCTCTCTCTCAAAAATAAATAAAAAACATTAAAAAAGTAAAAAAAAAAATAAAGAAAAGAAAAGAAAAAGAAAAACACTTGGTAGATTATAAAGTGCCAAGCACATGCAAACTATTAAAAATGTTCTTAATTCTTTACAATCTATAAATCAGCAGTTTCCCCAGAAGAGGATTTAATGTGACTTACTTTTACTCCTTCTCTGACTATCTTGAATAAATGATGGAAATTGGAGAAGCCTAGTGTTAACTGGCAGTGTCTGGACTTGAGCAGCCCCAGTGGCAGAACGGAAATGAGGAGGAAAAATTGGGTCCAAGTTGGTTTTTACATGACAATCTGACAATTTTCAAGCCTGATGGCAAATACATTCTCTAGCCACCCTCTACATTGTCCAACAGAGAATAGAATATGCTTTCAATAGTTAGATTTATCTTCCAAAGGGAAATATTAAACCTGAGGCCAAAGCAAAAGGGGAAATGACCTGGTTTATGCTTTAGAAATACCACTATAGCTGCTGGATGAAGGATAGACCTGAGTTCAAGAATGGAAACCAGCAGTTCAAATGGAAGCTCTTCAAATCTGTTCATTCATGTCCATTCCTCCTCAGGCTGAGACTAAGAGCTCCACAGATTGCCTGCATCATGTGTGGGTGGTTCCCAGCAGTTGTGCACATTTCCTACTCTTGCTTCCACTGTGATGGGTCCTATGTCATTTATGATATTGTATTCCCTGTATGTCTTTGCTTTCTTCCAAAAATATTTTTATTAATAAAAAGGATATATTCATTATAGAAAATTCAGAAAATATAAAAATCAAGTGTTCTTGGCTAAGTAACACCAAATTAGCTAAATTGGCCCAGTAACTCCAAAAAAATTGGTTTCAGATTCTCTCCAGAGAATAAAAAAAGTGAAACTCACTCTTATTTTGTGGGTGAATTAAGTTCTGAATTTTTCCTTGAAGATTTATTATCTGGAACTCTGGTTGCATTCCTCTTTTAGAACAATATCACGAAGGACTATTAAGTTTCCAGATCAGCCCACAAAATCCTACTTAATGTATAAGGGAGCTGAACTATAGGATGGGTAAAGCTATGACACCAAGCCACCAAACTCCAGTCTCTTTCTAGAAGGCAGAGACTTTGCCAGCCATTTATGAACCACCAGCACTAGTGCATATTGGACATGAGGCATTGGTGATTTCTAACTCTGACTTTACAAAGAGAGAGAAATTGGTTTTGTGAGCTTCTCCTCCCTCAAGCAGCACTAAGAGCATCTAAAGTTTCCATAGTAGGAAGGAAGATGAAACCATTTGGTTCAAAAGAGGGGACAGTAATCTTTAATGTATAAAGGTCATTGGTAAATTGAATGCTTGCAAACTGGGGACCTGCTTGCTAGAATATGTTAAAGAATAATCTCAGTATCTCCTATTTTATTGGTGATACATACAGACCACAGCCAGTAATATTTACTAAATGGCTGTCTTCTATTTGTTAACAAATATATTACTTCTGGGAAAGAACACAAAAGTATTTCTGAAGGCAACAAATCACCTAACCCCAGCAAACTTTCTCCTTTCTGGACCTACAACAGTAAGCACAAAAGGACCAGAGGATAATACAATTTAATATAAGAATAATTTAAGTAACTCTTTATAATTTCTTAAAAGTTTAGAACTTACCCGCTACTGCATTTCCCTTTTTTTTTTAATTTGTCCAACAAAACTTGCCTATAGTTCCTATGTGCCAAGTTCTGGGCTAGTTCTAGCCCAAACAACTGTAATCCCAGCCCCTCATGGGGTTTCAAACTAGCAAAGTCAGGGGAAGATTGGCAGGGAGCAAGTACAAAACAAACACAAATGCATTTCATCTGTAATAGATGCTGTGATAGGGAATAACGAGAGAGACCTATTTAAAGGTGAAGGAGTGAAAAGCATTGCAGATAGAGGAAGTTACCTGTGTGGGTACTCAAGGAACTGAGAGAAAAGCAATGTGGCTGAACAAGCGAGCCAAGGGGTAACTGGCATTAAACAGGGTTACAGGTTGGCAGGGCCAGATAATGCAAGACGTTGCAAGAGTCTGGATTCCATTCTAAGTGCAAGAGAACCCTGCACTGAAGGCAAAAGCCAAGGTGGAAATAACCTGGTTTATGCTTTACAAATATCCCTTTGGCTGCTGGATGAAGGTTAGATTTGCATTCATGAATGTAAACCAGGAGTTCAAATGGAAGCTGTTGCCTTTAGAAGAACCAAGGTTCTTTGAAAAAAAAAAAGAAAAGAAGTCATAAATGACAGAAACATCCTGTCAGAATATGTCCTGGAACTGAAGGAGAAGGGGCTTCTTCATATACTTATCAATGTTTGACATTATATGTTTATTAATTTATATAATTGGCTTATCTGTTCCGTATCTGTCTCTTCCAATTGAAATTAGGCTTGATGAGGGAAGTTTGCCTCGTTCACTCTTGTATCCCCAGTGCATAGAAGGTTGTCTGCCACACAGATTCTCAATAAATATTCGTTAAATGAATGAATGAATCACATATTTAATCCTTTTATGAAGCACAGGATTCTTCTGTAAAATCATCATCCTCTTTCTTACCACTTTGCAAGTATGGATTTTTGTATATCAACTGAGAGAAACTTAAAGGAAGAGAAAGCTAAACATCAAATGATGTTTATTGTACTAAAGTGAAGGATCTTATAAAATGTAAATCCCAAGAAGACAGAGACTTTGAATGTGCTTGTTACATATTTTAATGAATAAATTAATGAAACCAGAGCTCAAAACACTTGTCTGTGGATTTGTGCTCTTTTAACAGGTGAAAAGGACTTTGCATTTTAAGGTAATATTTTAGCTACTTATCAAAGTATTTAAACTCAACGAATTTGACAGCTATCAAAGCAAGGTAGTAGTCATGAATTGTGAAATAAAAGGCTTCCACCTCTTTCAGAAAAATATGATCTGCAATAAAACTGGCAGAATGATCCATCCATTCATCCATATCAAACCTCTGTGCTTTGGCTTCAGAAACCCAGATTTCAGGAGTTAGGTGTAGAGCTTATTCCTGAATACTATGGTCAGCAAGATAGCAAGGTTCTCAACTCCTTAACTCAGAATTGCTTCTTGAGGCAAGCTCTACAAAGATTTTACTAGTTTTATGTTGCTGCTGTAACAAATCACCACAAACTTGGTGGCTTAAAACAATAAAAATTTATTCTCTTGGTTCTGGAAGCCAGAAGTCCAAAATCAAGGCATCAGCAAGGTTGGGTTCCTTCTGGTTGTTCTGAGGGAGAACATATTCATGCTTCTCTCCTACCTTCTGATGGTATCTCTTGGGCCCTGCCAAGTGCATCAACTCTGTACCATATTGCTTCCCCTTCCCTCTTCGGTCCAAACTAGCATGGAAAACCCTTCTCCAAACTTGTAGCTCTTCTCTAGATCCTGAGTTCCCAAGTAGCAACCCAAATCTGACTCTGGATGTTGACCTCTTGTCTAACCACTTGATTTTCAATGCTAGATGCTGATGGGATAAACCCACAATAGCAGTGCAAGGTGAAAGAGCTGATCTCTTTCCTAAACCATCGAACCCCAAACTCCATCTTTTTTCTCTGATGTATAGATGGAATAGATTGTCCCACATTCAACAGATATTTGTGCATTGTCCAGAACCCTTTCCTTTACATGGTCCCTGGCGATCTGGTGTGGAAGAAACAGCCAGCCTTGGCTGACAGCTTGGGCGACATCACAAGGCACATGAGGCAGGAGGAAGCGCTGCCAAAATTTCATTTCTGTTTTTGCTGGTCTCTACTGTGGTTTCCAATGAAAAGAACAGTTTTAAGAAGGTAAAGTTGGCAGGGCCACACTGTGTCAATGGGCTACTTTCAGCTTTGAGGAGCATGGTTTTTTTTTTTTCTTTTTCTTGGGGTACAGTCCTCTGAAAGGTTGGAATTCATTTCTGGCATAGGATTTCACTAAAATCAATTTTGCATGTTTAAAATTGTGTTTTTAATGTTATTTTAAGTACCTATTTTAAAATTTCAATAAACTACTCTCAAGCATGATGTAATACTGATTAATGACACTTCTCTGGTACACGAAGAGCCCTCAGTTCTGCCTTGTACCTCAGTGCTCACCTGAGGCATCCCATTAATCATTGTTATGCCACAGTCTGTCTTATCATATTGCTTAATTACCATTCCTGTTACTCATTCATCTGTTCTATTAATCCCCACAGAACATATTCATCAAACATATTCATCAAACCCTTGAAGCAACAGTGTTCCTGGTCTTGGCAGAATTATACCTCTAGAACCATCTTATCCATAAAAGATGGAAGGATCCCAAGTCTCCTGATATTCGAGAAAAACTAACCTTAACACATGCTGTCTACACAAGGGAATTTTGTCTCTCTTTCTTCTTTGCAGACTGAACCCACTTTTTCCACCTTTTAAGGCTCTGCTGAATTCTTGCATCCTTCATGAATTCCTCCTTAGTTATAGGTCTTATTGCCAATATCACAATCTACATCACTCAATTTTGTTATTTTATTCTTTTCTTTGTAGTTTTATATATGAATATTAATTCAGTTAAACTGCATTTCCTTGGGACAGGCTTCATGTTTAACACTCTTTAATTATGAAGAATAAGAATTATAAATGATAATTGATGACATTTATTGACCACTAGGTACCAGGTACTGGGCTTAATGGTTTACATAGGTTATCTTCATTAATTATATCAACAATCTTAATGGAAGTACTTACTGTTATCTTCACAGAGAAGAAAGTGCCCATGTTCACACAGCTAGTAAAACACATGTACCAACCCATGCAACCCTAGTCCAAAATGCAAGTGCTAGACCACTAAGCAGCACTGTCTCCTCTCATAACCTTTACAGTATCTGAAAGTACCAGGCACACTATTAAATAGCTTAACTGTTCATATAATTAATGGTTTAGTTTGGATGAAAAGCCCTATTCTTCAGTATGGAAACAAGGAGAAAAAAATGCTGGTTCAGATTAGAATAAGGACAAAAGAAAGGAAAAATCTAAATCTAAAAGACAAAACAATGATCAGTAGGTATTCAGAGAGGGAGAAAAGTACTCAAGAGATCAAGTGTACAGAATTCTACATTCTGTAGAAGCTATTTCCATATAAAAATTTAAATAAAGTTTTGAAATTTAGTGTATAGTGAAGTTGTCATGTAGTTTCATGATATCAAACTTTGTTCTAGAAGACATAATAGTAACTAGACCTATAGACTAGAATCAAGATGTTTCTAGCCATTTTTTCGCTGACTCATACCCAACATTTTCTAACAATTTTCCCTCATGCAGTCAATAGGAATCATACTTGCAATTTCTCCTAATAGGGAACTGAAGGCCAAAATGCAGGTGTCCATTCTCTCCTACCAAAAACTGTGCAGTGAGGCACCTGGGTGGCTCAGTCTGTTAAGCGTCCAATTCTTCATTTTGGCTCATGTCATGATACCATTATTGAGAGATGGAGCCCTGCCTCAGGCTCCACGCTGAGCATGGAGCTTGCTTGGGATTCTTTTTTCTCCTTCACTCTCTCCCCGACTCACACTCACCCTCTCTCTCAAAATAAATAAACATTTTTTTAAAAAACTGTGCAGTAAGATGTACCAAAATAGAAATGGACTATCTAATCAGACCTTAAGTTATTTTCCAATATGAGAATCATCAGAAATAATATTTTACAATCCAGATTATTTAAAAGATAGATATATCATCAAATCACAGAGGAAAATTGGATACAAAGTATTTTAAGTTCCTGAGCCTGTTATGCAAGGTGTCTTACCAGTAAGCAAAACAAATTACATAGTTTTTGGAATAGGCTACCCTCTGGAGGACTCCAGTTTCACCACAAAACCTCATACCCCATTTTTGTGCATATGTATGCATGTTTAAATGTATACAGAAGAATTTTCATGAAAGTGTTTGTAGCAGAAACTTTGGGAAATAGAAACTGGGATGTGCTTATCTATACCATTTGAATGTTTGTAATCACCATGTGTACATTTTTAAGTTGATTTTGAGAGCGAGAGAGAGACCATGAGCAAGGGAGAGCCAGAGGGAGAGGGAGAGAGAGAATCCCAAGCAGGCTCCATACTGTCAGTGCAGAGAACAACACAGGGCCCAATCTCACAAACCATGAGATCATGACCTGAGCCAAAACCAAGAGTTGGAAATAACCGACTAAACCAGCAACGCACCCCGGACCATGTGTACATTTTTTTCAAAAGTACCACATCTGTTTAACTTTATACCTTTGACCTAAAATTAAAAACTCAGTGGATATCAGGAACAAATGAGGCCAGCATCAGTCATACATGCCTTACTGTGAAGGTTGAGAGAGTGGATTTTGTGAGGAGGGATGGAAGACAACAAGAAGACTTTAAGTGCTGGGAATGAACTGAGGGTAGGAATACTACCACAAATGAGAAGGAACGCACAGTGCTGAATCCAAGAACACCAACAGTTAGCTTTGACTACTTCATATTATTACATAAACCTGGGAAACTGATATTGTCAGAAAAAATGAAGTTAGCATATTCAAACTGAAATTCAGATTCCAATACTCTTTTTAAAATCATAGAACTCAGAAAATTAGAGACAGTGAAGCCAAAGACAACACTCTAGGTGAATACTAGGGGAAAATTTTATCATCTCCTTTCTCAATTCATCACATTTGCACACATTTGGTATATGAGATGGTTGTTTGCACATGCTCACAGCAGAAGGACTAATTATTCACATAATCACTCGGTATTTGACTTTATATTGCTTCTTAGGTTAGTGATTTTTTTTTCTCTTAACTAAATATTGTCTTCAGAAGTGAATTAGATCTCAAGAAAGAGTAGATTTTCCTAGGGTTCTTCATGCTGACTACCAGAGTGCTGGTCAACATAAGAAGCATTGAATAAATACCACTACTCCTTGACACCTTAGGAAAGAGTTTATAACCCCTCAGGATGACAGTGCAAAAAAGAAAACCAAGTGGGAAAATTATATTCCACAAATAATTCCTGGATCCCTAACAAAGGCAAAGCATTGGACTGTAACACCATCTCACAGCAGTATATAAAATACTTTCCAGACATCAACATACAGGTCTTCAGAACACCCTGGTGAGGCAAACAGCATGAGCAAATGTTATGTGGGTCCACCATAAGTAGCATAAGCCAATCCATAGAAAAATCATCCCAAATATTTAGGAATTCATGGAAAATTGAGGCCTCCTACCACCAAGATTCATATTCTATCCACTTCAGAGAACCTTCTCCAGTTCCAATCCTTATCACAAAATCTATCCCAAGAGTCTTTTATTCCTAGGGACTCCTGACACTGGCAGAGTTAGAGAACTCGTGGAGAAACTTCCAAACATTTGCCTCTTGTACATAAAGACTCATTCAGAAGACTGATTCTAAATGGAAGGAGAATTTGCTGATAATACGTCTACTTTGTTTAAATCATTCAACACTCTCGTTTTTCAAAAACTTTTCTTGAACCTTCTGTAATTATTGTAGCTACAAAATAGCCTTGGATTAGCTAACTTGTGCCACCTAAAGGCTATAGTGAGAACCTCTTTGAGAAAGAAAAATAAAATGAAATATAAAATAAATAAAATAAATAAATAACATTCACATCGAGCTCTCTATGAAATGAATTCAACAAACTGTGTGATGTTAAAATATAAAACAGATGATAAGAACTTGGGGAAATACCAATATTATTTCAAATTAAAATAAAAAACAAAACCAAGAAACCTTCGAACTTCAGTCTTAGCTCTGTCATCTACAAGCTGCACGATGGTAGGCAAGTTATTTAACCTCTCTAGACCTCATATATCTCATCTGCAAAATAAAAGGGGGTTAGGGGCACCTGGATGCCTCAGTGGGTTAAGTGTCCGACTTCGCCTCAGGTCATGATCTCATGATTCGTGGGTTTGAGTCCCACGTCAGGCTCTGTGCTAACACTGGGTAGGTTTAAATGGGTAGGTTTAAAGAAGGGTTGATGAATTAACAGAGAAGTGGAGTAAGTCAGAAGAATTCACAGTCCTTTTCCCATTTTCCACTACTCCCTCTGTTCTCTATACATACAGTGGTGTACATTTTCCAGGCTCCCTCACAGTTAGGTCTTTACCAGGTAACTGAGCTCTAGTCAAAGGAATGTTAGTTCAAAGATAGGTGCCACTTCCATATCTAACCCATAAAAGTCCCACATGTGTGACATGCTCATACTCTTCCCCCTCCCGCCAGCTGGATGCGGGTGTGTGCAACCACCTTGAGAGGAACTAGATGTCTGAATGACTACTTGGCAAAGATCACTATTTACCAGAAATAAGCATTTGGGATTTTTACATGAGCAAGAAACAAACTTACTTCATGTTTTAGCCATTATTTATCATTGGACTTGTTACACCAGTGAGCTATACTCTAAATAGTACAAGACCTTTTCATTCAAATTGATCAAAAGCAGATATGTGTTCCTCTTTCTTGGATCTTTTAAAAAATACCAAATCAAAACTCATGCGAGATATATGACTTTCTAATTTTGTTTGTGCTTTAAACTTAAGGAAAATGTCAAACTTTGGTTGTTGCCTCAAGAAAAAAAGAAAAGAAAAGAGAGCACCTAAAACCATGAGCCATGATAAATAAGATTACATTATCAGAGCTAAAAGGAAGGTAGAGCCAGCTTCCAAAGGTAACCTTGAAGTGGCTTAGTGTCTAATACAATGACTTTTTTCACAAAACTTTTGCTCAATTTCATGAATAAAATAATGAGTGAATAAATGAGTGGACCACAAATATTATCATTTCTAAGTTGGAATATGGAAAAAAGGATTTATTGCCCATCCCACAGAATAGCTAGATTTCATTAATTCATGACCAGACTGTCATCATCAATGTCTTCAGTGCAAAAGAAAAATTCTAATCATAATGTGTATCTACTGACTTGTCGGTTCACCAGGAAATGGGTTGTTTGGACATTCATTCAAACTCAGCCTAGGCCTCTACCATGAGCCAGGCTCTGTGTTCTACACCCAAGATATGCATGTCCTCTGTCTCCAATCTAGTACCTTACTCAAGATCTGAAGATTTTCCACATAATCTCAGACGGCTTCCAGCCTCCTTGGGGGTTTTCATTATTGTCAGCCTCATTCACAGTGTAGGACTAGCACCATGATTATGAGCATGGGCTCTAGAGTCAGAATGCCTGGATAAAAACCTGCTTCTGAAATTGTTAGTCTTGGTATTTAGAAGTTACTTAAGCTCTCCTCCTTTATAAATGGGAGTACTAATAATACCCACTCTTCCACTTGTGAGGATTCACTGAGAAACGCCAATTTTAGCAACCTGCTTAACAGACACTAAGTTAACCCTCCATCAATTTTAGATATTATCACTTCTCTTCCATAAGGGTATAAGTCTTAAGATGGAAGGCACCAGTGGAAAAGAACATCAGACAGCAAGTCAGAATTGCGAGATTGTACTTTCAGGTCTGTTGCTAAATAGATATTTTAACATGAGTGTGTCATTTAATGTCTCCAAGTCTCAATTTTCTTATTTGTCAAATGAGGAGGATGGCTAGATGATTTGTGTTTTCTCTTCCTGCTCTATGATTCCATGTCTTATATCTTATTCAGGTCTCTGTAACCTAATGCTCAGTACTTTGCTCTGTACAAAAAATACAGAACAGACAATTCCATAACCTCCTTCTGACACCTACTCCAATTATTTTAAGGCATGAGAGTTCAATCCTACCATCTTTGCCATATGGTGAAGTGCATAACAGAAAGGCAGGTGGAGCCAAATAAGACTCAGATGCCCTATCAAACACCCTGAGGGCAGATGTTACAGCCTAGAGTATGGGATCCATAGGCACATCTGCAGAGAGCATCAATAACTCACAGAGGCTGCCTCATTTATCTCCTAGCAAAGCACCTCAGGGAGAAATAGAAGAATTCTAAGCACAGAAGGCACTTGAGAAATATCTGTTGCTGTGTTTATCTATGTAGAACACTCATTTCGTAATCCTTTAGGACTGAATTTGAAGAAAAAAAATACGTTTCTTGCTTCAAGTAAGGGATTACATATTTTTATTCCCCGGGGCCAACACATAGTAGATTCTCAATATATGTACGTTTGATGAATGAATCATTGGGATCTTCTAGTTCTATGTTCAGGAACCCAGCTTCCGAAGTCTTGTAAATTAATATTTGTAATTTCTCCTAAGAAGCAGGTAGTATATCGTTATCAAAATGTCCCCCAGGGAATCAGTTCTTCCTGTGTCTGTGTTTCTTTTGTAGAGTGATGTTGCTGCTTCTTCAGTAAAGACCTGGGACTCCTTCTCCACCCCTTTGAATCTAGTCTGGCCTGGTGACTTGCTTTGACCTTTAGAATGTGATAGAAGGGATACTGTGAAAGTTCCAGAGCTTAGATTGCAAGAATCCTTGGAGGTTCCACCTGTGTTCTGTTGGGGCTCAGCCACCATGGGGAAAAGCTTGGGTTCAAATATTCATGAGAGATCATGTGGAGAGAGAGATTCCAGTTTTCCAGCTATCCCAGACATGAGGGTGAGACCATCTAGACTCTTCAGCTCCAGCAGACCCAGCAGATGAATGAAGCTCCATGAGGAAGTCTGGCCCAGAACAGCAGAGGAACTGCCCAGGCAACCCACAGAATCATGAGAAACCATACATATCTTCCTCAACCTACAACAGAGTTATTCTCAATAGACCCATTATAAGTTAAAAGTATGGTAAATCAAAATGCATTTAACACACCTAACCTACCAAACATCCTAGCTTAGCCTAGCCTACCGTAAGTACACTAAGAACACTTACATTAGCCTAAAGTTGGGCAAACTCACTTAACACAAAGCCTATTTTATACTTTTTTATCTAATTTATCTAATACTAAACTGAAAATACAAGACAGAATGGTGGTGTGGGTATAGACAGGTTGTAGGTATCAGATATGTAGCCTCGTGATCATGTGGGTGGAAGCTGTGGCTGGCTGCCACTGCACAGCATCTCAGCAATGTCATATCACATATCACTAGCTCAGGAAAAAATTGAAATTTAAAATTCAAAGTATGGTTTGTACTGAATGTATATTGCTTTCACACCATCGAAAAGTAAAAACAAGCATTAAGTCAAGCCATCATATGTTGGGGACCACCTGTAAATTGTCATTGCTTTAAAACACCAAGTTTTGGAGTGGTTTGTTACACAACAATAGATAGTTGGTGCAAAACTATTTCTCAACCAGACTCAGAACAGTCATACAATAAGTGGCACCTGCGTGGCTCAGTTGGTTGAGAGTCTGACTCTTGATTTTGGCTCAGGTCAAGATCTCATGGTATGTGGGATCAATCCCTGTTTAGGACTCTGTACTGACAGCACAGACCCTGCTTGAGATTCTCTCTCTCCCTCTCTCTCTGCCCCTCCCCCCAAAAAAAATAAATAAATAAACATTTAAAAAAAAGAATAGTCACACAATAGGAGTTTCATGAAAATAAGATTATATTGCCAGTTCTGTCAAAGGGGAAAAGGGAAGGAAGAGTGGGAAAAAATGTAAAACTTATGTATGATAAATGATAAAATCCAAGATTTTGTCAATACACAATTATGCAGGAAATGTAATCAAGGATCAAGCACCACATTAAGTCTATTCAGTGGTATGAGGCCCTGCGGAAAACAATTTCCAAATAGTAGATGTTTTTTATAACTAATTATTCATTAGTTATCACTCATTGCATTAGTGATCTATTTCTGCATAACAAATCACCCAAAGGCTTAGCAGTTAAAAAAACAACAGTTATTTCTTATTCTCTAAGTTTCAGTGCATCATGTGTTTAGGAGAAGCTTGGTTGGGCAGTTGTGACTCAGAGTGTCTCATGAGGTTGCAGATGAGATGTTGACCAATGCTGTGGTCATCTCCAGGCTTCACTGGGGCTGGAGAAGTCAATTCCAAGGTATGTCGTCCACATGCCTGGCAAGTTGGTTCCTCTCCATTTGGGCTTCTTCTTGTAGCTCCTTGTATGTCCTCACACCATGACAACTGGCTTTCTCTAGAACCAAGGGTGCAAGAAACCAAAGCAGAAGCTGAAATGTCTTTTATGGACTAGCCTCAGAAGTCACACATCATCAGCGGCACCTGGGTGGCTCAGTCAGTTAAGCGTCCGACTTTGGCTCAGGTCATGTTCTTGTGGTTCACAAGTTCGACTCTCACATTGGGCTCTGTGCTGACAGCTCAGAGCCTGAAACCTGCTTCAGTTTCTTTGTCTCCCTCTCTCTCTGACCCTCCCCTGCTCACTTATGCGCGCACTCTCTCTCTTTCTCTCAAAAATAAACGAACATTAAAAAAAAATTTTAAGAAGTCACACATCATCATATTCTCTATGCATACACAGAGCAGCTCTAAGTTAATGTAGGGGAATACTATAAAAGGGCAAGGATTATTGCGGGTCGTCTTGGAGGTTGTCTTCCATATCCCTATTGCCAAAAACCTTGAGAGCATAGACTAAAAATACATATGTAACAGGATTATTAAAAATAATGATAGAAAGTGAAACCAAAACCATAAAGAGGCAAGAAAAAAGCTGATTCCACCCAGGGCTTCAGGTAAGATATTTATTACAAGTCCACAATCCCTTAACAGAAATCCTTGAGGCTAGATATGTTTCAGAATTCAAAATTTATTGAATTTTAGAAAGGTAAGGAGGTAAGGAGTACACACACCAGATATTACACGATACCCTCCAGAACAACTTCAAATCAACTACCTTGTTATTTATGCAGCAAAATGTATGCATTTTCTTTTTTTAATGTTTATTTAATTTTAATGTTTATTTATTTTATTTATTTTTAATGTTTATTTATATTTGAGAGAGAAAGAGAGAGAGAATGCAGGGATGGGGCAGAGAGAGAGGGAAACAGTACCCAAAGCAGGCTCTGCACTGACTCAAACTCACGAACTGCAAGATCCTGACATAAGCTGAAGTCGGTGTTTAAACAACTGAGCCACTCAGGCACCCCACATTTCCAAACTAAGTGGGATAAAGATTTTAATAGTCTCACATACATTTGGGTCAGATTTTGACAATAATTTTAAGTCTGGGTCTTTAGAGCTTTCTGGATTTCAGAATTGCTGGTAAAGGATTGTGAGCCTGCAAAAGTTGTAAGTTCACAGGATCAGAAACCATGGCTATAGATTCCCCCAGATTGTATGTATCTGTTCCCATATCCAGGCCTTGTCTTCCCATCAACTCCCCTATACTGCTGATCAACTTTGTCCTACAAACTCAGATTCCCAAAGATGTTTTATGCATATTGAGGTCTCCTAATGACCTATTTTTCTGCCTTGGAATTCTATTCAGGAGTTAGTCTTTTAAACTTGCCCAGCTTATACGCAGTCTGTTTTCAGGTGTATCGCTACCATTTTAGCACTGACAGCTCATGGGAACTACTGCATAACATAAGAAGTAAGATAGTTGCCATACTTGAACCATAGATTTAGCTGTTTCCTGACAATCAAGGGAAAAAAAATCATATAAGTTATTGGAAAGAAACCATTTTCTTTATGTCAAATTCTGATAGAAATTTAGTCAAGTGTGCTATTAAAAAGGACATACTTCTAACCTGAGATGAAGGCATCTAAAATAAGACACAACACCCCAGAAATCACAAACCAAAAAAGTTTTAGTTTGCCTAAAATGCAAATATAATTTTTTTAATGTTTATTTATTTTTGAGAGAGAAAGTACAAGAGGGGAAGGGGCAGAGAGAGAATTCCAAGCAGGCTCTGTGCTGTCAGCACAAAGCCTGATGTGGGGCTGGAACCCACAAACTTTGAGATCATGATCTGCACTGAAGTTGAAGTGACTGAGCCACCCAGTCACCCCAAATATAAAATTTTTAAACAGTGTTGAAAGAGAAGTGACAGACTCATTGGAAATGTTGCAACATATAAAACAGAGAGAAGATTAATGAGAACTCCTACAAATTAATAACAAAAGACCAAAAGGCAAACTTACAGGAAATTCACAGAAAATATTTAAATCAGATGGGCAAAGAATTTATAAGTTTGATAATATGAAGTTTCTACAAGGGTATAAGGAATAATACTCTCATACTATTACTGGAAGTATAAGTGATACAACATTTACAGAGGGTAATTTGGCAATATCTATCTTAGAGCTAAATGCAAATATACTTTAATGATTAATCCACTTCTAGTCTTCTATTGGCACACAGAGCAAAGATACAAGTAGTAGGATTTTTAACTATAGCATTGGTTGAAATAGTGAAAATGCAAACAACTTATTAAAAGGAGCTGTTTAAAAACAAACAAACAAAAGCTATGGCATAGCCTAGGAGTTTTAAATCCATGGGCCTCTGAGCTGAATGTGGCTTCAGCCTGTGTATGTACTGCCTGCGAGCTAAAAATTATTTTTACAATTTTCGATAATTGAAGAGGACAAAGAGAAGAGAAGGTAAAGAAGAAAATATAACTGACACTTTATAAAACCGTAAAAGGCTAAAATATTTTCTATTTGACCTTTTGTAGGAAAAGTTTATATAACCAAATTATAAAACACTTATCAGACCATGAAGACAATGAGAAAATAAGGATGGCAATGGTTGAAGTCAAGCAGTGAAACACAAATTTCTCCTATTCCTGTCATCCCTCAGGTCTATGTGCCAATATCCAATAAGACTTGAAGATACAAAGCTCCCAATGCCCCTTCAAAACTTCATGAAGTATTTTAAAAATGAGCCCATTTAGGGCCAAGTGCTTCAATAAAAAGACATAGGGTGATAGAGTGCGTAAAAAAACATGGCCCTTCTCAGTGCTGCATGCAAGAGACTCACCTCAGACCTAAAGACACGTACAGACAGAAAGTCAAGGGATGGAAAACATTTACCATGCAAATGGAAGTGAAAAGAAGGTCAAAGTAGCAATACTTCTATCAAACAAAATAGACTTTTTTTCTAATTTTTTATTTATTTTTGAGAGAGAGACAGCGTGAGCAGGGGAGGATCAGAGAGAGAGGGAGACACAGAATCCGAAGCAGGCTCCAGGCTCTGAGCTAGAGGCTCGAACCCACAAATCACAAGACCATGACCTGAGCCAAAGCCAGTCTCTCAACCGACTGAGCCTCCCAGGTGCCCGAGACAAAATAGACTTTAAAACAATGACTGTAACAAGAGACAAAGAAGAGCATTACATAATACCTCACTTATATCAATGGATAGATCATCCAGACAGAAAATCAATATGGAAACAGTATTTTTGAATGGCCAAATAAACATGAAAGCATTCCATTCAAAAATAACAGAATATACAGTCTTTTCAAGTGCACATGGAATAGTCTCCAGAATAGATATCATGTTAGTCCATAAAAGAAGTCTCAATAAATTAAAGAAGGCAGAAGTCATACCATCACCCTTTCCAACCACAAGGGTATGAAACTAAAAATCAATCACAAGAAAACAAACAAACAAACAAACAAAAACACATGGAGGTTAAACAACATGATACCGAACAACCAATGGGTCTACAAAGAAAGAAAAAAGGAAAGAAAAAATATATGAAAATAAATGAAAATGAAAATACAACAGTCTAAAATTTTTGGAATGCAGCAAAACCAATTGTAAAAGGGAAATATACAGTGATACAGGCCAACATCAAGAGATAAGAAAAAAGCTCAAACAACCTAAACTTACACTTAAAGGAACTAGAAAAAGAAGAACAAAGCCCAACATGAGAAGAAGGAAGGAACTAATAAAGATTACAGCAGAAATAAATGACATAGAGAAAAAAAATCGATAAAACCAAGAGCTGGTTCTTTGAAAAGATAAACAAAATTGATAAACCCTTAGACTCATCAAGAAAAAGAGAAAGGATTCAAATAAATAAAATTAGAAACACAAGGGAAGTACCAATTGACACCACAGAAATACAAATGATTACAAGAGAATATTACAAAAAATTATATGCTAACAAATTGGACAACATAGAAGAAATGCATAAATTCCTTGAAACATACAATATTCCAAAACTGAATCAGGAAGAAATAGAAAATCTGAATAGACCAATTACTAGTATAAAATTGGCTCAGCCACTGGGTGTTATATGGAAACCAACTTGACAATAAACTATAAAAGAAAAAAAATAAAAAATAAAAAGAATCATTGAAAAAATTTTAAGCCATTAAATACACTGGTTAAATAAATGTATATAAAAAATTGGCTCAGCAGTCAAAAAACTACCAAAAAATAAAATTCCAGGACCAGATGGCTTCACAGGTGAATTCTACCAAATTAAGGAAGAGTTAAAAGCTATTTTCCTCAAACTATTCCAAAAAATAGAAGAGGAAGGTAAGCTTCCAAATACATTCTATGAGGCCAGCATTACCATGATACCAAAACCAGACAAAGACACTACAACAACAAAAAAACAAACAAACAAGCAAACAAAACAAAACAAACAAAAAAGAAGAAAGAAAGAAAGAAAAAAGAAAGAAAGGAAGAAAGGAAGAAAACTATAGGCCAATACCTCTGATGAATACATATGCCAAAATCCTCAATAAAACATTAGCAAACCACATTCATACATCAAAATGATCATTCATCATGAACAAGTGGAATTTATTGTGGGGATATATAGATGGTTTAATATTTGCAAATTAGTAAATGTGATATACCACATCAACAAAACAAGGAATAAAAATCATATGATCACCACACCAAAAGCAGAAAAACCATTTGACAAAATATCCATTCATAAAAAACTCTCAATAAAGTGAGATTAGAGGAAATATACCTCATATATAGGTATATATGAGGTGTAGGTATATATACCTCACCATAATAAAGGCCATATATAAAAAAACTCACAGCTAATACTATATTTAATGGGGAAAAACCAAGAGCTTTTCCTCTAAGATCAGGAACAAGACGAGAACATCCATTCTCATCACTTTTATTCAACATAGTACCAGAAGTCCTAGCCACAGCAATCAGACAGGAAAAAGAAATAAGCGGCATCCATATTGGTAAGGAAGACGTTAAACTGTCACTATTTGCAGATTACATGATACGATACATAGAAAATCCAAAAGCTCTCACCTAAAAACTATTCAAAGTAATAAATGACTTCAGTAAAGTTGTAGGATACAAAATTAATACCCAGAAATCAGTAATGTTTCTATACACTAATAATGAAGTAGCAGAAAGAGAAATTAAGAAAATCACATTTACAAGTACACACACACAAAATGAGATACCTAGGAATAAACTTAACCAAGGAGGCAAAAGCCTTGTACCCTGAAAACTATGACCCTTATAAAATAATGTGAAGACTACACAAATAAATGGAAATATTCCATGCTTGTGGATTAGAAAAGAGAGTCTCTTCAACAAATGGTGCTGGGAAAACTAGACAACGACATGCAAAAGAATGAAACTGGACCACTCTCTTACACCACACCCAAAAATAATCTCAAAATGGATCAAAGACCTAAATGTGAGACCTGAAGCCATAAAAATCTTAGAAGAGAGCACAGGCAGTAACTTCTCTGACATTGGCTATAGCAACATTTTTCTAACTACGTCTCCTGAGGCAAGGGAAACAAAAGCAAAAATAAACGATTAGGACCACATCAAAATGAAAAGCTTTCACACAGCAAAGGAAACCATCAACAAAACTAAAAGGTAACCTACCAAACAGGAAAAGATATTTGCAAATGACATCCAACAAAGGGTTAAATATCCAAAATATATAAAGAACTTATACAACTCAACACCAAATAATAATCCAGGTAAAAAGAAATGGGCAGAAGACCAGAATATACATTTTTCCAAAGAAGACATACAGATGAACAACAGACACATGAAAAGATGCTCAACATCACTATTTATCAAGAAATAAAAATCAAAAACACAATGCAATATCACTTTAAACCAGTCAGAATGTCTAAGATAAAAAAGACAAGAAGTAACAAATGTTGGCAAGGATATGGAGAAAAGGGAACCCTTGTGCACAGTTGGTAGGAATGTAAACTGGTATAGTCACTGTGGAAAACAATGTGAAGGGTCATCAAAAGATTAAAAACAGAAATACCACATAATCCAATAATTCCACTACTGGGTATTTACCCAAAGAAAATGAAAACACCAACTCAAAAAGAGATATGCACCTCTATATTTATTGCAGCATTATTTGTAATAGCCATGATACGGAGGCAACCCAGTGTCCATCCTTAGATAAACGGATATAGATGTGGTATACACATACATACACACACACACACACACACACACACACTGGAATATTGTGCAGTCATAAAAAAGATGAGGTTTTGCCTTTGCAACAACATGGATGGATCTACAAAATATTATGCTAAGCAAAATAAGTGAGTCAGAGAAAGACAAATACCGTATTATTTCACTCATATGTGCAAGTTAGGAAACAAAAGGAAAAAGGCAAACCAAAAAACAGATTCTTAACTATAGAGAGTAAACTAATGGATACCAGAGGGAGGGTGGGTGGAGGGATGGGCAAAATAGGTGAAGGGGTTTAAGAGTACACTTACCTTGATAAGTACTGAATTGACCAATGTTGCTATTACAAAATCACAGCTTCACAGGATTGAAACAGTCCAAAACTTCACCTAAGACTTAATCTGATGCGTGGATGCTCTCCACAGCTTCCCCAACAAGTAGCTGTAGAGAACATGCAGTAATGAGGACCATTCCAGCACAGAACAACACTAAGTGTTGGAGGGGTGCATAGAAATACATATACCAGGTATAATCAGAGACTGGCATTTTTTTGATGTTTTAGTTTATTGAATAACGAATAAGAGAACAGGCTTTAAACACCTGAAGTGAAAATAGAGGCTACTGAAGTAAGTTTTGTCAAAAAGTGATAAACAACCTGGTTCTGAAACTAGAGGATTTATTCAACTGTTGGACGATCCAAGATTTGGAGACCTGGAGCCAGTAGATGTAATGCAGATGCTTTAGCATCTCTTGGAGGGAACTATTATAATAGATCCTTTTACTTCAGAAAGTCTTAGTTATCATTTTAGATACATCACTGAACACAGTGGTCAATTTCAAAAGTGAGGAGAGAGATCATTCCCTGGCTGTAGAATGCAAAACTATGGGCTCCCATAGAAAAGAAACATCTCCAAAACCAAACCTTGCTTTAGTGTTTTGCAGTAGGAAGATCATTGTACTCAAAGGTGGTTCTACTCTCTCCTTGCTCTCTGTAGTACCCTTCTATAACCTAGGACAAGTTGCATAACCTCTCAGCCACTGTTGCTTCTCCCAGAAAGTAGGAATGAAAGCTTGCCTGACCAAACATAGACCTTGCCAGATCATTTCATTAAGCTCTGACTAACAACTAGACCTGTGAGGCTGGATTGAATTCAGAAGTGAGGAAGACCTATGATCCTAGATTGAATCCAAAAGCTATTATGTTTTTTGCTTTTTTGCCACAAAATAGGATCCATTTATATTCTTTTCTTGTTCTACTAGTTGTGTGGCACCCTAAGCAAGTTAGCAGAGATGAGTTATTCTGACTACCCTTGTCTTTTTCATTCATGCACTTGTTAATTTTAACAATAACCTCTCTGACCAAGAGGAGGAGATTAAGTAAAATGAGTGGTAGCGGGAAAACCCTAAACTATGTTCTTACTTTACCACAAGAAAACCAGAGATGACATTTTCTTATTCATTAATAGCACCTTGCCCATCAACAGTGCTTTAGAACTGACAAAGTCCAAGCAAAGCCAGCAGCTGTACATCTAGTTCCACATGTGGAGACCAGGGACAGCACTAGAACCCAGATTTCCTGACATTGAGGAGAGTTCTCTGTCCATTATTTTCACCTTCGGATCCCAATTAAATGATCATGGGAATAAGAATTTAAAGACTTTCTGGGAAGAAAAAAAAAACCCTCAAAGCTGTCCCAGGTCTTGCTGTGCTCAAAAGAACGTAAAACTTGGAGAAAGACAGACCTGGTATTGCATCCTGGCTTCCCCAATTTCAGTCATCTTAAATACTTATGAGTCTCCATTCTATCTATAAAATGAAGAGTATAATACCCCCCTCATGTGGTAGTTAGCAGAATTAAATAAGATGATATGTGTAAAGTGTAGAAACATAGTGGACTCTCAATCAGTGCTAAATCCCTTAACAATCCCAGCATTGGAAAAATTATTTGGAGCTTAAATTTTTCCTGCTACATTTTATGTTCTATTTCTTTTGGCACTGCAAAAACACATGTACTGTAAGGTTTAGACTATGAAAGGGGGGAAATCTGAGTATAAATTTTACCTTCAAGTTAGTGATCTTCATCATTAGCTTACTGTAGACAGTATGGTATTACAGAACCCTTATAGAGAAGAATCTCTCAAGCACCACGATTATAGGAACCTCATTTTTTGAAATATTTTTTAAGTTTATTTATTTATTTTGAGAAAGTGAGAGAGCACAGATCAGTGGGGGTGGGCAGAGAGAGGGAGGGAGGGAGAGAGAGAGAATCCCAAGCAGGCTCTGCACTGTCAGCACAGAGCCCAATGCGGGGCTCGAACTCACGAACCAGGAGATCTTGACCTAACCAAAACCAAGAGTCAGATGCTTAACCAACTGAGCCACGCAGGTACCCCTGGAGGTCTCATATTTACAGCAGTTATTCCACTGATTATCATGAGAACACAAGGAAAGAATCCCATTTCTGCCACTGAAGAAAGAGATTATACTCTGAATAACTAAGAAATAAAGAGAAGTGACTAGAATCATTTGGTTAAGTAGGAAAATAAAGTATTTTTTACTTGTATTTGTAGCAGGAGGAAAATGGGAGAATGATTCTAGCATACGTAAAATGCTAACATTTGTATGATGTATGGCATTGCTTTAACTCTGAAACAGAGGGAATTAAGTCATCTGCCCAGATTTCTCATGATAGCAGCAGTTTTTTAAAAAAGAAAGAAGGGGCACCAGGGTGGCTCAGTCAGTTGAGCGTCTGAATCTTGGTTTCAGCTTGGGTCCTGATCCCAGGGTTGTGGGATCAGGCCCTGCATCAGGCTTTGCACTGGACGTGGAGCCTGCTTAAGAATCTCCCTCTCCCTCCCTCTGCCTCTCTCCCCAACTTGCACTCTCTCTCTCCAAAATAAAATAAAAAGTTAAAAAAAATTTTTAAAAAGAAGGAAAAAACAACTGGACCTGACTCTCACAAAATATTTTTCTTAAAAACTTCACAAAAGGTCCTAAGGGCTTTCAAAGGCCAGGTCTGACTTCTTAAAAGCAAAATAATTTTGCAAAGGCCAAGTCTGATTTTGTTAAAATTACAACAACCAAATGAAAACTCCACCAATCTTTCAGGAATTGAAGCTGCAGTATAGCAACATCCCAAGCAAATGGCAAAGCTATGGTAAATCTACTTACATTGGGAAAATAACGACTGTTCAGATTTGAGAGACTTGAGAGAGTGCAGAGTCAAGCTTTATCCCCAGAAACTCATTAAGCACATAGTGTACTAACCACAGTATACCCTCCAGGGATAAATTCAAAACTCTTGGCATATGAGATGTTAAAGCTGGAGCAACTCTGAACTTCTTTTCTAAAGGCATGAAAAACATGAGAAGCATGTCTCTGAACCTGAGCCAACTCATAAGGCTGCCATGCCCTCCTGTTTTGGCAAGAAATTAAAAAATGTTTAACCTTCAAGTGGTTACCTGTCCTCATCATGTTATTCTACTCTGTAATAGTCTCAAGTTAGAACATTAAAGTTAAAACTTGAGAAAATGAAATTAATCACTATGGGTGAGGAAGACCCTGTGTCTAAAACCAGAGTCACATTATTTTCATTAATTTTATTTCTCATTAATTTATCATTTATAACTTTTATTTATCATTAATTTTTTATTATATTTATTTCTCTTTCCTAACCTAGCAATAGACTTCAACGGGTACTATTTGCCAAGGAAATACTGTACTTTTCAAGAAAATAACTGTTTGAGGAACATAAGACATAAGACAACAATGCTTGCTGGAAAAACAATGAAAAGAAGAAAGTAAGAGAGCAATCCAAAGAAACTGGAAAACTAGGATAAAGTGAGTAATGAAATCATATAGTAATGAAATACATAAAGCAGGATCAGGACAGGCACGTAAGGAAAACATAGAAAATAGGAGAAGAGAAGAGAAAGCAAGAAATAGACATAAGAAAAAAAGAATGAATGGGGCGCCTGGGTGGCTCAGTTGGTTGAGCATCCGACTTAGGCTCAGGTCATGATCTCACGGTTCATGGGTTCAAGCCCTGCGTCAAGCTCTGTGCTGACTGCTAGCTCAGAGCCTGGAGACTGCTTCAGATTCTGTGTCTCTTTCTCTCTCTGTCCCTCCCCTATTCACACTCTGTCTCTCTCTGTCTCTCAAAAATAAATAAATGTAAAAAAAATGTTTTTAAGAAAAGAAAAAAGAATGAAGAAAGAAGAAAAAAGCAGAAAGCATAGTAAAACAGGGTTAGAAGAAGTGAGGATGAGCACTCACATGGCAAAAGGAACATATTTGTGACCATCTCAAAGAGCCTCTGGGTTGCAGTAAAGTGATCTTGGAAAATGCTTGCCTCTGAGATGCTTTATGTTGCATTATTATTTGGTCCTGTATTAATTGCAGAAGATAAGGTATTTTTAACTGTGTTTGTACTAGACAGTCTAAGTCAGACCTTTTAAACTATCAATGTATCATTATGCCTCAGAACTTTCCCCCCAATGAGTATATAAGAAAATAGACAATATCCATATAAAGATACTGTGATGAAAAAATATTAAAAGTATTAAAAAGTGTCTTATGAAGAGTGAACGCACATGAAGGAGCACAGAAACACTTAAGATTCCTCCTTAGAGAAATTTAAGAAATTTCAAAGAAAGCACAGTCTAGGGGTCATGCAAGCTTTATGCATGATAGGAGCAAAGCCAGACACATAGCTGAGTAATTCTTTACAGCCTAATTCTTTCAATCCTACTATTATTTAAAGATATCTCAGTCACAGAAATTTTGAACATATGAACTCAGAGACTATAGTCCGCAATGGGAACAGATAAGAACATATTACAACTTCTCATGATGTCTTCCCAATGCAAATTTTGACATCAATATTTTTCTTTATTTAATGTTTATTATTATTATTATTTTAATTTGGGAGAGAGAGAGAGCAGGAGAGGAGCAGACAGAGAGGGGTAGAGAGAGATTCCCAAGCAGACTCCATGCTGTCAGCACAGGCTTGACTTGGGGCTCCATCTCACAAACTGTGAGATCATGACTTGAGCTGAAATCAAGAGACACTTAACCAGCTGAGCCATCCATATTCCCTGAAATCAGTATTTTTCTTATTTAACTTTTAAAACACTGTGTTAGGCAGAATTTTGGCCTCCATGATATATGTCCCCTGGTATATGGCCTGTGGCAATGTTACATTGCATGGTAAAAGGATGTTGCAGACATAATTAAGATTACTAATCATCTGACCTTAAATTAAGGTAAATTATTCTGGATTATTAATGCAGACCTAGCGTAATCATATGAGCCTTTGAAAGGATAAGAGGAAATCAAAGCATAAAAAGGATTTGATGTGCTGGTTTGAAGGTGGAGGGGCCATGTGGAAGGCATGAAAAAAAACTGGCTTTTTGCCTCTACCTGAATAAGTTTGTGTTTTATTTATTTTTTTAAATTTTTTTAAACATTTATTTATTTTTGAGAGACAGACAGAGACAGATCGTGAGCAGGGGAGGGGCACAGAGATGGACACGCAGAATCAGAAGCAGGCTCCAGGCTCTGAGCTGCCAGCACAGAGCCTGACGCAGGGCTTGAAACCGTGAACTGTGAGATCATGACCAGAGCTGAAGTCAGACGCTCAACCGACTGAGACACCCAGGCGACCTAAAGCTTGTGTTTTAAAACACAGGTTTTATTATTGCTCAGATATGGTGAGGCCAAGGAATCAAGAGACCACTGCCATTAAAAAATTAGTTTGTTATTCACCGTTGGCAAGAAGAGTAGGCATGTCACACAAGGCCACACAAAGGACTGCTAGGGTCAAAGGCAGAGGGGGTGGGGAAAATGTGAGCAATATTCCTTATTGTGGCTTCCAAAGAAGGAATGGAGCAGGGTAGGCAGTTTTGGATTGGCCAGTGTCAATAATTTCAACAGGCTCTGAGGCACAGGGGCTGTCCTGACTGGATTGGTTAATTTGCATATGAAAGGTACACTTCCAGGTAAGTCATTTACCATCTCTAGAAATTAGCTAACCTTTTGAAAAAGGCATGGAAGACACCAGAGAAGCCATTGCTACAAAGATTATGGACCTTAAAAATAGTTGTGATGAATTAAAAAATGCTATAAATGAGGTGCATAATAAAATGGAGGCGGCCACTGCATGGATTGACAAGGCAGAGAGGAGAATAGGTGAATTAGAAGACACAATTACAGAAAAAGAGGAAGCTGAGAAAAAGAGATAAATTGATCCAGGAACACGAAAGGAGAATTCAAGAACTGAGTGATGCAATCAAATGGAACAATATCCATATCATAGGAATTCCAAGAGAAAAAAAGAGAAAGAAAGGGGCGGAAGGGGTACTTGAACAAATTATACCTGAGAACTTCCCCAATCTGGGGAAGGAAACAGACATTGAAACTCAAGAAGCACAGAGAACTCCCCTCAGATGTACCTTGAAATCGATCTTCTGCATGACATATCATAGTGAAACTGGCAAAATATAAGGATAAAGAGAGAATTCTGAAGGCAGCCAGGGATAAAAGGGCCCTAACATACAAAGGGAGACATATCAGGGTAGTCACAGACCTATCTACTGAAACATGGCAGGCCAGAAGAGAATGGCAGGAAATCTTCAATGTGATGACCAGAAAAAAATATGCAGCCAAGAATCCTTTATCCAGCAAGCCTGTCATTCAGAATAGAAGGAGAGATAAAGGTTTTCCCAAACAAACAAAAATTGGAAAGAATTCATCACCACTAAATCATCCCTACAATAAATCCTAAGGGGGACTCTATGAGGGAAATGTTGCAAGGAACACAGGTACCAGAGACACTACTACAAGCATGAACACTACAGAGAACACAATGACTCTAAACCCATATTTTTCAATAATAACACTGAATGTAAATGGACTAAATGCTCCAATCAAACGACACAGGGTAGCAGAATGGATAAAAAAACAAAATCCATCTATTTATTGTTTACAAGAGACTGATTTTAGACTTGAAGACACCTTCAGATCGAAAGTAAGGGGATTGAGAAATATCTATCATGCGACTGGAAGTCAAAAGAAAGCTGGAATAGCCATACTTATATCAGACAAACTGGACTTTAAAGTAAAAGCAGTAACAAGAGATGAAGAAGGGCATTATATAATAATTACAGGGTCTCTCCATCAGGAAGAGCTAACAATTATAAACATCTATGCACCGAATTGGGAAGCACCCAAATACATAAAACAATTAATCACAAACAGAAACAATCTTATTGATAAGAATGTGCTAATAGCAGGGGAATTTAATACTCCACTTACAGCAATGAATAGATCAACTAAACAGAAAATCACTAAAGAAACAATAGACCTGAATGACACATTGGACCAGATGGATTTGACAGATATATTTAGAACTCTACATCCTGAGGCTAAGGAATTCACCTTCTTCTCGAATGCTCATGGCACATTCTCCAAGATAGATCACATACTGGGTCATAAAGTAGCCCTCAATAAATCTAAAAGAATTGAGATCATACCATGCACACTTTCAGATCAATGCCAGGAAGCTTGAAATCTATCCCAGGAAGAAGTCTGGAAAACCTCTAAAAACATGGAGGTTAAAGAACATCCTACTAAAGAATGAATGGACCAATCAGGCAATTAGAGAAGAAATTTAAAAATATATGGAAATATATGAAAATGAAAATACAACAATCCAAACTCTCTAAGATGCAGCAAAGGCAGTCCTAAGAGGAAAGCACATTGCACCCCAGGCCTATTTCAAGAGACTAGAAAAAGTGCAAATACAAAATCTAACAGCGCACCTAAAGGAACTAGAAGCAGAGCAGCAAGAGCACCCTAAACCCAGCAGAAGAAGAGACATAATAAAGATCAGGGCAAAAATAAACAATATGAAATCCAAAAAAAAAAAAAAACCAGTTGAACAGATCAATTTAACCAACAGTTGGTTTTTTGAAAACATAAACAATATTGATAAACCTCTAACCAGGCTTCTCAAAAAGGAAAGAGAGAGCTCCCAAATAGACAAAATCACGAATGAAAATGGATTTATTACAACCAATCCCTCAGAAATACAAACAATTATCAGGAAAAACTATGAAAAATTTTATGCCAACAAACTGGAAAACCTAGAAGAAATGGAAAAATTCTTAAACACACACACACTTCCAAAATTCAAACAGGAGGAGAAAGAAAATCTGAACAGACTAACTAGTGAAGAAATTTAATCAGTTATCAAAAATCTCCCAACAAATAAGAGCCCTGGGTCATATGGCTTCCCTGGGAAATTCTACCACACATTTAAAGCAGAGTTAATACCCATACTTCTCAAGCTATTCCAAAAAATAGAAATAGAAGGAAAACTTCCGGACTCATTCCACAAAGCCAACATCACTTTGATTTCCAAACCAGACAGAGACCCAGCAAAAAAAAAGAGAACTACAGGCCAATATCCTTGATGAATACGGATGCAAAAATACTCAACAAGATACTAGCAAATCGAATTCAACAGCGTATAAAAAGATTATCCACCATGATCAAGTGGGATTCATACCTGGGTTACAGGGCTGGTTCAATATTCAAAAATCCATCAACATGATACATCACATTAACAAAAGAAAAGATAAAAACCTTATGATCCTGTCGATAGATGCAGAAAAAGCATTTGACAAAATACAGCATCCTTTCTTAAGACCCTTTCTTTAACCCTCGAGAAAGTCGGGATAGAAGGAACTTACTTAAACATCATAAAAGCCATTTATGAAAAGCCCACAGC
>CM053576.1:69688206-69724041 GCA_028646485.1 Cryptoprocta ferox | reverse complement strand
GGAACACGACAGGGATGTCCACTCTCACCACTGCTGTTTAACATAGTGCTGGAAGTCCTAGCATCAGCAATCAGACAACAAAAGGAAATAAAAGGCATCAGAATTGGCAAAGAGGAAGTCAAACTTTCACTTTTCGCAGATGACATGATACTCTACATGGAAAACCCGACCGCCTCCACCAGAAGCATGATCCATGAATTCAGCAAAGTCACAGGGTACAAAATCAACATACAGAAATCGGTTGCATTTTTATACACCAATAATGAAGCAACGAAAGAGAAATCAAGAAACTGATCCCATTCACAATTGCACGAAAAACCATAAAATACCTAGGAATAAACCTAACCAAAGATGTAAAAGATCTGTATGATAAAAGCTATAGAAAACTTATGAAGGAAATTGAAGAAGACACAAAGAATTGGAAAAATCATTTCATGCTCATGGATCGGAAGAATAAATATTGTTAAAATGTCATTACTACCCAAAGCAATCTACACATTCAATGCAATCCCAATCAAAATTGCACCAGCATTATTTGCAAAGCTAGAACAAACTATCCTAAAATTTGTATGGAACCACGAAAGAGCCCAAATAGCCAAAGTAATATTGAAGAAGAAAACCAAAACGGGAGGCATCACAATCCCAGACTTTAGCCTCTACTACAAAGCTGTCATCATCAAGACAGTATGGTATTGGCACAAAAACAGACACATAGACCAACAGAATAGAATAGAGAGCTCAGAATTGGACCCACAAATGTATGGCCAATTAATCTTTGACAAAGAGGAAAGAGTATCCAATGGAAAAAAGACAGCCTCTTTAACAGATTGTGCTGGGAGAACTGGACAGCAACATGCAGAAGAATGAAACTAGATCACTTTCTTACACCATACACAAAAATAAACTCAAAATGGATGAAGGACCTGAATGTGAGACAGGAAACTATCAAAACCCTCATGGAGAAAGCAGGAAACAACCTCCTTGACCTCAACCGCAGCAATTTCTTACTTGACACATTCCCAAAGGCAAGGGAATCAAGAGCAAAAATGAACTATTGGGACCTCATTAAGATAAAAAGCTTCTGCATGGCAAGGGAAGCAATCAATAAAACTAATAGGCAACCGACAGAATGGGAAAAGATAGCTGTAAATGACATATCAGATAAAGGGCTAGTATCTAAAAATATAAGGAACTCCCCAAACTCCACACCTGAAAAACAAATAATCCAGTGATGAAATGGGAAGAAGACACGAACAGACACTTCTCCAAAGAAGACATCCAGATGGCCAACAGACACATGAAACGATGCTCAGCGTCACTCATCATCAAGGAAATACAAATCAAAACCACACTGAGATACCACCTCACGCCAGTCAGAGTGGCTAAAATGAGCAAATCAGGAGACTATAGATGCTGGCGAGGATGTGGAGAAACGGGCACCCTCCTACACTGTTGGTGGGAATGTAAACTGAGGCAGCCGCTCTGGAAAACAGTGTGGAGGTTCCTCAAAAAATTAACAATAGAACTTCCCTATGACCCAGCAATTGCTCTGCTAGGAATTTACCCAAGAGATACAGGAGTGCTGATGCATAGGGGCACATGTACCCCAATATTCATAGCAGTACTTTCAACAATGACCAAATCATGGAAAGAGACTAAATATCCATCAACTGACGAATGGATCAAGAAGATGTGGTTTATCTATACAATGGAATACTACATGGCAATGAGAAAGAATGAAATCTGGCCATTTGTAGCAACATAGATGGAACTCGAGGGTGTCATGCTAAGTGAAATAAGTCAGGCAGAGAAGGACAGATACCATATGTTTGCACTCATAGGTCTAACAGGAGAAACCCAACAGAGGACCATGGGGGAGGGGAAGGGGGAAAAATAGTTGGGGAGAGAGAGGGAGGCAAACCATGAGAGACTCTTGAATACTGAGATCAAACTGAGGGCTGCTGGCGGGGGAGGGGAAGGAGGATGATGGGCATGGAGGAGGACACTTGTTGAGATGAGCACTGGGTGTTATATGGAAACCAACTTGACAATAAACTATAGAAGAAAAAAAAGAAATTAGCTAGCCTGTAGAAGGGCAGTCTCTTCAGGGTCAGCAACGTCTCAGATGTCAAAGCGTCAAAAACAGAAAAGGCATAATTAATGCAGGTTAGATATGGAAGTCTTCCCAATACTTTCCAGAAAGGAACACAGACCTACAAACTCTTTGATTTTGGCTTTTCTAGTCCTTGAATGGTGAATCCAGCTATGCCATGCCAGACTTTTGAGCTACAGTTCTATGAGATAACAACAGATATTGTTTTAAGCAGCTGCATTTGTGGCAGTTTGTTACAGCAGCAAGAGAAAACTGATACCTATGCTAAATCCTCCTTGGTGGCATGTTTCTAATTAATTATCAGGGTATATTATATTATGCAGAATCTTCCACCACTTTTACAATTACAGTCATGCAGAAAAGGGCTAATTAGGCAAGCTGTGTTGAATGACTATTTTAGGCAGGTTTCCAGCAAGCCAAATATAATGTAAAATTTTTAATGCTATCCACCATTAGGGCATGGAGGAAAATTAAATCAAGATGTGCTTAGGAAATTAGTCTGAGTTTGTGGAGCTTAAATTCTGAAATTTTTAAAGCATTTGGCTATGCTTTAAAAGATATAAGTACTTTTAGATATAAGATATAAGTACTAGTAACTGCAGCACAAACTATTCATCCCTAATGGGCAAATGACTATATTAACATATATGTTTGGCCACGACTTCAGATCAAGACATTGAAAATTCATGCCTTGAACCACTCACTCTCCACCCCCAAATAAGCAATGAAAGATTGAAATGTAAAAAATGGAAATCTTAAGGACACCGGGGTGGCTTAGTCAGTTAAGTATCCAACTCTTGGTCTCAGCTCAGGTCATGATCTGGTGGTGAGTTGGAGCCCCCTGTTGGGCTCTGTGCTGGCAGCGTGGAGCCTGCTTGGGATTCTCTCTCTGCCCCTCCCCCACTCGCACTGTCTCTGTCTCTCTCAAGATACAGCAGATGAATACAGATGGATACAGCAGGCAAAGGCAGCCAGGAACTTATATTTTTAATGATGATGGAGACTGAAAGTGCCCTATCTGAAGCAGAGCACCAGAGCTAGTCTCACTACTTAACATAACAGACTGGAACAAAAAGGAGGCTGGAGAGAGCTATTCCTGACAGCTGCATGGGGCTACAACTTATATAAAGCTATATACCCATCTTCCTGAGACAAAATAGATAGCCTCACAGTCAGCATCTGGGCTGAACTGCCATTGGCAAATCACTAGTGAGAAATGCCTTGAGCTGTCCCTATCACCTGATTCTGAAAAGGGGACAACAGAGACTATGTACAGACAACTGCAACAAAGTAGAAGGGGAGTGAGCAAAGAAAGACAAAGGAAAAAATGCTTGCCTCCAAGATGAATCTACAAATCAAAAGTTTATTAACACATGAGGAAAACTAAGAAGGAAAAATGAAAATTAAAGGAATTTTAAATGATTTTAGGATACTCAAAGAGATAAAGCAATAACACTTTTATGGAAAAAATCAATAAATAAATAAAACAAGCAAAAATGAAATGAGAGCAGGCAATTTAAAAACCAGTTAGAAGTCCTGAAAATAAAAATTAGAGTTTATGGAGCACCTGAGTGGCTCAGTTGGTTTGGTGACCCACTCTTGGTTTCCACTCAGCTCATGATCTCACTGTTTCTTCGGTTCAAGCCCAGTGTTGGGCTCTGCACTAGCAGCTTGGAACCTTCTTGGGATTCTCTCTCTATCTCTGTCTCTCTGTCTCTCTGTCTCTCTCTCTCTCTCTCTCTCTCTCCTTCCCCTGCTTGCTCTCTCTCTCTCTCAAAATAAACTTTAAAAAAATTGAGTTTAACTTTTTAACAACTTTAATAAGTGAGCTAGATAGTGGTGAGGGAATTAATAATAAGATGGCTGAGTACTGGGGAATTTACCCAGAACCTTTGACAGTAAGATTAAGAAGTAAAAACATAATTATGAAAAAGCAGTTTAAAAATATGGAGACTCGATTAGGCGTCTCCAACGTATGTCTAATGGGAGAGTCACAGAAACATTGTTGTGGACATGACATAAACTTTTCCAAAATAGGAGTGCCCGGGTGCCTCAGTCGGTTAAGCATCCTGCTCTTGATTTTGGCTCAGGTCATGATTTCACAGTTCATGAGATCAATCGAGTCCCTGTTAGGCTCTATGCTGACAGCACGTGGAGTCTGCTTAGGATTCTCTCTCTCTCTCTCTCTCTCTCTGTCTCTCTCTCTCCCTCCCTCTCTCCCTCTCTCTCTCTCCTCCTTCCCCACTCGCACATACATGCGCTCCCTCTCTCTCTCAAAATAAATTAATAAAACGCTTAAAAAAACTTTTCCAAAACAGAAGAAATAAGTAAGTCTTCAGATTAAATGCGCCTACCATGTGCTACATGGAATAAGTTGCCGTATTTGGCCTGGAATTGTTCCATTCCAATAAAGATGCTAAAGTAAAAAATCCACCTTTAGAATGCACTGTTTATTTAAAAATCTTTAGAAGCTTAAACATAAGAATTTAGATGCTAACTAAAAAGTTCCTTAACAGCTCTGAAACTCAGAGGAAGACACATATAAGTAAATTCAGAATTTCTAGTTAAAACTGTTGTAAGTTTATATCTATCAATATTAAATTTATTATGTCTTCCTAAACTGCTTTCTCCATTTCTGTGGAGTAATAAAGTTGAAATAACACAGAAAGTCAAAATGGAGGAAAAAGTAAAGCTGCAGATAGGGGAAGTGCCATAATAAATTATTTGTATTATCCGAAAGAAGGGCAAATTTGTATTAACTTAAGACTTCAATAAGCAAATTATTGTAATGAATAGGTCAATAACTAAATGAATAAAATTGAAGTATATAACAACCAAGATAACAAAGGGAAAAAAAGATTTTAAAAAAATATACATAATCAATCTGGAGAGAAGCAAACAAGGAGGTAGATCAGATGTGTCAAATTTAAAAAATAAATAAATAAAATGATAAAGTTAAATAAAAATATATCAGTAGTTACATTTAATGCAAACATTAAATGTTTCAGTTTAAGAAACAAAGATTTTCAATCTGGAATTTAAAAACACACTGAAAAGTTGAAAGTAAAAGGAAGGAAACAATGCAAATAATAACCAAAGTAAAACTGGTATGTATATATTAATATCACACAAAATCAACTTCAGGGAAAAAATGTACTAGAAATAGAGACTTCTGAATAATAAAAATTTCATTTCACCAGGAAGACATAATTTTAGAATTATATGCACCTGATAACATGACAGAAAATATGTAAACCAAAAGCTAAACTACAAGGACAAATAAACAAATCCACAAATATGTTGAAAGACTTAACATAATTCTCTCAGTAGATGATAAAACAATAAACAAAAAATAGAGACAAAAATAGAGACTTGAAGGATATAATTAACAAACTGATGTAATAGAAATATATAAAATACTGACTCTAAAACTGTAGAATGAATATTATTACCAACTACACAGAAACATTTGCCAAAAAATTGACCATATACTGGGTCATAAAGCAAGTCTCAACAAATTTCAAAGGATTGAAATCATACAGATAATGTTTTCTGACCATGATACAATGTGGGAAGATAACTTCCTAAATATCCACTTGTTTGAGAAATTATAAAAGGGGTCAAATAGGTCAAAAATAAATAATGAGAGAAATTAGAAAATAATTTGAACTGAATCATAATTTAAAAACCTGAATATTAGAACTTTAAGATGCAGCTATGATAGTACTTAGAAGAAAATATATAACCTGAATGCATTGAAAATAATCACTTTTAGTTTTGTTGATTTTTCTCCCATTCTGTTGGTTGAATGTTAGGGGTTTTTTTTTGTAATGTTTATTATTTCTGAGAGAGAGAGTGAGTGAGCAAGCAGGGGAGGGGCAGAGAGAGAGAGAGACAGGCTCTGCACTATCAGTGCATAGCCCATAATGGGGCTCATCACGGGGCTTGAACCCACAAACTATGAGATCATGACCTAGCTGAAGTTCGATGCTCAATTGACTGAGCCACCCAAGTGCCCCACCTTTTTGTTTTGTTGATTGTCTCCTTTTCTGTGCAAAACTTATCTTGATGAAGTCCCAATAGTTCATTTCTGCTTTTGTTTCCCTTGCCTCTAGAGACATATCTAGTAAGATGTTGCTGGGGCCAAGGTCAAAGGGTTGCTGTCTGTTTTCTCCTGCAGGACTGTGATGGTTACCTGTATTACATTCAGGTCTTTCATCCATTTTGCATTTGTTTTTATGTATGGTGTAATAAAGTGGTCCAGTTTCATCTTTCTGCATGTTTCTGTCCAGTTTTCCCAACACTATTTACTGAAGAGGCTGTCTTTTTTCCACTGGATATTCTTTCTTGTTTTGTTAAAAATTAGTTGGCCATGCATTAGTGGGTCCATTTCTCGGTCTCTTCTGTTCCACTTATCTATGTGTCTGTTTTTGTGCCAGTACCATACTGTCTTGATGATTACAACTTTGTAACACAGCTTGAAGTCCAGAATTGTGATGCCTACAGATTTGTTTTTCTTTTCAACATTACTTCAGCTATTCAGGGTCTTTTCTGGTTGCATACAGATTTTAGAATTATTTGTTCTAACTCTGTGTAGAATGCTGATGTTATTTTGATAGGGATTACATTGAACGTGTATATTGGTTTGGACGGTTAGTATACAAAATCTATAAAGAACTTATCAAACTCAACACCCAAATAACAAATAATCCAGTGAAGAAATGGGCAAAAGACATGAATAGACACTTTTCCAAAGAAGATATGCAGATGGCCAACAGACACATGAAAAGATGCTCAACCTCACTCAACATCAAGGAAATAGAAATCAAAACTACAATGAAATACCATCTCACACCTGTCAGAATGACTAAAATTTACAACTCAGGAAATAACAAATGTTAGCGAGGATATGGAGAAAGGGAAACCCTTTGCCTGTTGGTAGAAATGCAAACTGGGGCATCCAATCTGGAAAACAGTATGAAGTTTCCTCAAAAAGTTAAAAATAGAACTACCCTATGACCCAGCAACTGCACTACTAGGTATTTATCCAAAGGATACAAAAATGCAGATTCGAAGGGGCACATGCACCCCAATGTTTATAGCAATGTTATCAGCAATAGTCAAATTATGGAAAGAGCCCAAATGTCCATTAACTGATGAATGGATAAAGAAGATGCGGTATATAATATATACACAATGGAATATTACTTGGCAATCAGAAAGAATGAAATCTTTCTACTTGCAACAATGTGGATGAAACTAGAATGTATTATGCTAAGTGAAATAAGTCAATCAGAAAAGACAAATATATGATTTCACTCATATGTGGAATTTAAGAACTAGATGAACATAAGGGAAGGGAAGGAAAATAAAATAAGATAAAAACAGAGAGGGAGGCAAGTCATAAGACTCTTAAATATAGAGAAACTGAGAGTTGATGGAGGGGAGATGGGTGGGGGATGGGCTATATGGGTGATAGGTATCAAGGAGGACACTTGCAGGATGAGCACTGGCTGTTATATGTAAGTGATGAATCACTAAATTATATTTCTGAAACCAGTACCACACTATATGTTAACTATATGAATCTAAATTTTTAAAAAAAGAAAAGGATGACTGAAAATTCATAAGCTAGATATTTATCTCAAGAGATTAGATAAAGAGAAGAAAAACAAAATTAAAGAAAATAGAAGGAAAGAAATAATAAAGATAGAGGGCAGCTAATGAAGAAGAACCAACAAAATTAAAAGTTTCTTCTTTGAAAAGACTAACAAAATTGATCAAATTTTGGGCACCTGGGTGGCTTAGTCGGTTAAGCATTTGACTTCAGCCCAGGTCATGATCTCACAATTTGTGGGTTCAAGCCCCACCTCAGGCTCTAGGATGACAGCTCAGAGCCTGGAGCCTGCTTCAGATTCTGTATCTCTCTGCCCTTTCCCTGATCGTGCTCTCTCTCTCTCTCAAAATGTAAAATAAACCTTTAAAAATTTATAAAATTTTTATGAAATTAATCAGGAAAAAGAAGAAAGAACAAATAACAAATATCAAAAGTAAAAAAGAGAACAGCACTACTGACTGAACATGTAAACAAATAATAAGAGCATATTATTGACAATTTTGAAAATTTAAATGAAGTAGAAAAAAAATCCTAGAAAAATATATCAAACTGGCATCAAAAGCAATAGAAAACCCTAAAGTCCTATAACTGTTAAAGAACCTAAGTCAGTAATAAAAAAAAAAAAACCTGCCCATAAAATAAACTCCAGGCCTAGATGACTTTACTCTTACATTCTCCCAAACATACAAATAAATAATTCACATTGTACATAAACTCTTCCGGAGAATAGAAAAATAAAAAATATTGCCCAATTCATTTAATGTGGCTAGCATAATTTTGATAAACTCTGACAATGACAATATAAGGAAAGATTATTACCAAAAATAAAATGATGTGTCAATATTGGTTTAACAATTGTAACAAATGTATCACACTAATGCAAGATATTAATAATAGGTAAAATTGTGTATGGGTGGGAAGGGTGAATGGAAACTCTACTTTCTGTTCAATTACTCTGAAAACCAAAGTTTATTATTTAAAAATATTTTAACTGTGAGAAAAAAGAAAGAAAACTACATTACAGACCAAACTCATTTATGACCACAGAGATGCAAAAATTCTAATAGAATATTAGCAAACCTAATCTAGCAACATGTAAAAATAATAATAGATCATGATTAAGGTGTATTTATCCCAGAAATTCATGGCTGGTTTAATATTCAAAAGTTAAGTAATGTAATTCACCACATTAACAAATTAGAGAAAAATCATATGATCATCTCAATAGATGTAGATGAAAGCACTTAATAAAATTTAACACCCATTTATGATTTAACCAAATAAAACTCTTAGCAAACAAGGAACAGGAAGAAATTTCTTTAATCTGATAAAGGTTATTTACAAATCATACAACAAATATCATACTAATTTAAATGCTGAAATTTTTCCATTGGAAATCAGGAACAGGACAAGGAAGACTGCTATCACTGTTTCTTCCTTTTTGTATTGTTTTGTTGTTGTTGTTGTTGTTGTTGAGAGAGAGAGAGAAAGAGAGTGGGGGAGAAACAGAGGGAGACAGAGAATCCTAAACAGGCTCCAGCTCCACACCCAGTGCAGAGCCTGACTTGGTGCTCAATCTCACAACCATGATGAGATCACGACCTAAGCCAAAATCAAGAGTCAGACACTTAACCAACTAAGACACCTAGGCACTCTGCTATCACTGTTTCTAATCAACATTGTAGGGAAGGACCCATTCATCAAGAAATTTAAAAAATTAAAAATAAGCTAAAGTAGAGAAAAAATTATCATTATTTACAGATGATAATGATTTTATACAAAATCCAAATAAACTGTTATAATTTAGGACAAGAAAATTTAGTAAAGTCACTGAATACTAACTCAATGTCCAAAAACTCTATTTTTCTCTATACAAGCAACAAATAGAAAATTAAAGTTTACAAAAGATATCATTTACAATAGCATTAAACATTACCAATTACTTAGGAATAAATCTAATGAAAGATTTCCAAGAATTTTATGAAAAAAATCATAGGGGTAGGAGTGCCTGCATGGCTCAGTCTGTTAAGCATCTGCTTTCTGCTCAGGTCATGATTTTGCAGTTCAAGTTCAAGCCCCACATAGGGCTCTCTCTTGTCAGTGCAAAGCCTGCTTTGAATCCTCTGTACCCCCTCTCTTTGCCCCTCCCCTGCTTGTGCGCTTTCTCTCTCTAAAATAAACATTCCAAAAAAAATTATAAAACTGTTCAGAACATTAAAGACAACCTAAGTAATGGAGAAGAATACTATATTCAAGTATTGGAACACTCAATAGTAAAACTATGTAACCTCTTCCCCAAATTTATTTGTAGATTCATGAAATCTTATCAAAATGACAAGCTTTTATGGTACTTGACAAACTACTTCTAAAATTTATATTGACATGCAAAAGACCAAAAACAATCAAGGTACTTGTATTAGTTTCCTGGGGATGCTCTATGTAACAAAGTACCACAAATTGGACAGCTTAAAACAACAAATTTATTGTCTCATATTTCAGGTGGCTAAAATTCCAAAATCCAGTGTTAGCAGGTTAATGCTTCCTTTGAAACCTGTACAGAGAATCCTTCCTTACCTCTTCCTATCTTCCAGTGGTTTCCTGACAATCTTCAGCTTTCCTTCGTTTGCAGCTGCATAACTCCAATATCTGCCTTCATGGTCACATAGCCTTCTCCCTGTGTCTCTGCCCTTATATGGCCAACACCTTATAAGAACACCCATTATATTAGAATGAGGGCTCACCCAGGACACCTGGGTAGCTCAGTAGGTTGAGCATCAGACTCTTGATTTCAGCTCAGGTCATAATCTCACAGTTCATGAATGGATGAATGAATAAAGAGGATGTGGTATATATACAAAATGGAATATTATTCAGCCATGACAAAGAATGAAATTGTGCCATTTGCAATGAGTGGATGCAGCTAGAGAGTATAACAGTAAGTGAAATAAGTCAGTCAGAGAAAGACAAATATCATAGGATTTCACTCATATGCGGAATTTAAGAAACAAAACAAAGGGTAAAAAAAGAGAAATACAAACCAAAGAAACAGACTTTTAGCAATAGAGAACAAAATGATGGTTACCAGAGGGGAGGTGGGGGGAAGGATGAGGGAAATATGTGATAGGGATTAAGGAGTGCATTTATCATGATGAGCACTGGGTGTTGTATGGGCTTGTTGAATGACTATATTGTACACCTGAAACTAATATAACACTGTATGTTAACCACACTGGAATTAAAATTAAAAACTTAATAAAATGTTCAGTGTCACTATTGCTCAGGGAAATGCATTTTAAGATCATGATGAAATACCACTACTCTTACATCACATGAGAAAAAAATGTAAAAGTGTGACAATATTAAAAGTTAACCAAAATATGGAACATCAGGAACTTTCATAATATGAATGATATAAATTGGCACAAAGTCTCTGAAAATATGTTGCATCATCTTTTCAAGTTGAAGACATGCATACGCTATGACTCTGCCAATCTACTCCCACATATTTACCCTAGAGATATACATTTCATATATACCACAATACAGGAAAAAGAATGTTCATAAAAACATTATTTATCACTACCAAAAACTGTAAACAAGTCAAATGTTCACCAACCACAGAAAGGATAAATAAATTGTGGTCTCAATTAGCAGTGAGAATGAACAGTCCACAGCTACAAACAACAATCTGAATAATTCTTAAAATACTGTCAAGACAAAAGAGGCAAGTCACAGAGGTGCCTGGGTAGCTCAGTCAGTGAAGTATCCTATTCTTGATTTTGGCTCAGGTCATGATGTCACAGTCATGTGATCAAGCCCCACATCAGGCTCTGAGCTGGGCATGGAGCCTTCTTAAGATTCTCCCTCTCCCTCTGCCCCTCCCAACTCTAACGGGAAAAAAAAAAGGCAAGTCACACAAAGAATACATACAATAATGATTCCATCTATGTAAAGGTCAAGAACAGAGCAACTGAAATTATATTGTTCAGGAGTATATACCCAAGTGGTAAGATTATGAAGAAAAGTAAGAAATACTTGTATAAAAGTCAGGATAGTGATGATCTCTGGAGGAAAAATAAGAGCTTGGGATTGAGAAAAGGATAATTGGAAAGACACATATAGGAGGCTTCCCATGTATCAGTAACATTCTATACCTTGACCTGCATGGTAGTTATAGATTACAATCGGTAAAGTGGTTACACTTTACAAACATTTGTTAAACTATACAGATAAGTATTGTGTACCTTTCTGTACCTTATATTTTACAAGATTAAAATTTTTTAATTTTAATTTAAGTTTTAATTTTTTAAATTTAATTTTTTAAATATTAAATTTTTTTTAAATTTCACATGGTCTGGAGGAGAAAAAATAAGTCAAATATCAAGTCAAGTCTGTTAGAATGTAAGAGTTAAGCAAGATGCCTGGTTTTGAAAAAAAAATCCCTCTAAGAGCAGTAAGTAGATACATCACTGAAGATTTTTTTAGCAGGGAACTAATAATGTCATAGCTAGGCTTCAGAAAGTTTAAACTACCAGCAGTATGGAAAACAGTAGAAGGCAAGAGAACTGTAAGGAAACATGAGGGCTCAAAATTGGATTGCATCTGTTGGAATTGAATAGAAATAGTGGTATGGAGGTAAATTATGCACAGTTTAGCAACTGGTCATCAGAACAAAGAATAATGCAAGGAAAAGTCAAATACAGCTCCAAGGTCTCAATCCTGGGAGACTTTTATGGATGGTTCTATCATTAATGCAAAAAGGAGTCTTGTAAGATAAGGCAGATTTGAGCACATAGGTGACAAGTTCCATTTTTTACATTATGATATTGAGGTACCAGAAAATATTCCACTGCTGACCCATGAAATTGGATCTTTTAGATATTCTGTAAATATGTATTATGGGATGAATGCTTGTGTCTCCCAAAAATTTATTTCTTAAGCTCTAATCCTCAGTGAAACGAAATTTGGGAGTGGGGCCTTTCGGAGGATAATTAGGGTTAGATGAGGCCATGAGTATGGGGCCCCACGATAGGGTCAATGTCCTTATAAGAAGAGGAGAAGAGGCCAGAGATTTCTCTCTCCACTATGTGAGGACACAGCAAAATGGTGACTATCTACAAGGTAAAATGAGATCCTTTATAAGGGAACTAAAGTGGTTGGCATCTTGATCCTGGGCTTCCCAGAATCCAGAACTGTGGGTAATAAATTCTTGCTGCTTAAGTTACTCAGTCTGTAGTATTTTGTTATGACAGCACAAACTGATTAATACAATATGGGAGGGAAAAGGAGAGGGAGAGTCATCTAGTAGAGAAGGTGGGGCTGTAGATATGGATTTGGACCAGGTCAACCACATACAGCCAACAGTGGATGGATCTCAAGAGACCATATAAGTCTAAAGTTGAATAAAAATGAAGAAAAAGGGGCACTTAGGTGGGTCAGTTGGTTGAGCATCTGACTTGATTTCGGCTCAGGTCATGATCCCAGGGTTGTGGGATGGCGTCCTGTGTCAGGCTCCAAGCATGAAGCCAGCTTAAGATTCTCTCTCTCCCTCTTCCTCTGCCTCTCCCTCATGTTCTCTCACTCTCTCTCAAAAATAAATAGATTAATTAATTAATTTAAAATTTTTAATGAAGAAAAAGATGCTAAGATCAAATCCTTGAGGAACCACTAAAGTTATTAGAAGAAGAAAGATGGGACAAATAATTGCCAGCAGAAAGTGGGAGGGCGGGTAGCGTACAAGAAAATATAATGTAAAGAAGTCAAAGGAGGAAAGAGTTTCAGAATTTTGTCAACAGTTGTTTGGAGGACTGAGAGAAAGTGATTGTGCTCAATGATGGAACAATTTTTAGTCACCTTAAACAGAGTGGCTTCAGTGGATTGTTGAAGGCAGAAGTCAGGCTACAGTTATGGAGTTTCTGGATCACCCTAATTCAGAGGAAGTGAATATGGTCCTTTCAAGACTTTTGGTAGTGAACAGGAAATAACATGAGAGTAGTAAAATCAAAAGAAAAGGGTCTTTTTCCAGATAAGGAAGAGTACTATGGTTTTAGACAAATAGAAAGACTACAATGAGGAAATATTACAGATGCAAGATGTGTTCAGAGTAGAGGGAACAATGTTCTGAAAGACAGAAGAACACAAGTGCAGGAGCTAGTCTTTGAAAGACGAAAGAACACACCCTGTTTGAATCAGAAGGATCTTCAATACTAAAGTGTACAATATTAAAAACTCAGAGACCAAAGCACTAATAAAAGAAAAGAAAACTCTGTGCACTGTTGATGAAAATGTAAATTGGTGCAGCCACTATGGAAAACAGTATGGATATTTCTTAAGAAATTAAAAATGGAACTGCTACAGGGTCCAGCAATTCCACTTCTGGTATTTATCCAAAGAAAACAGAAAAACTAACTCAGAAAGATATATGCACCTTCATGTTCATTGCAGAATTATTTACAAAAGCCAAGACATGGGAACAACATAAGTGTCCATTAACAGATGAATGGATGGATAAAGAAAATGTGGTACAGAGGAGCACCTGGGTGGCTTAGTCGGTTGAGCTTCTGACTTCAGCTCAGGTCATGATCTCACAGTTCATGAGTTCAAGCCCCACACTGGGCTCACAGCTCTCAGTGCAGAGCCCACTTCGGATCCTCTGGCCCCCTTTCTCTCTGCCCCTCCCTTGCCTGTAGTCTCTCTCTCTCTCTAAAAAACTAAAAACATTAAAAGAAAAAAATGAAAGAAAATATGACATAGATATGTAGATGGATCTAGATATATAGATGGATAGATATATATAGAGAGAGATAATGAAATATTATGCAGTCATAAAAAAGAATAAAATCTTGTCATTTGTGACAACATGGATAGACCTTAAGGGCATTACTCTAAGTGAAATAAGTCACCTATTAAGTCATAGAAAGACAAATACAGATGTTCTCACTTATATGTAGAATCTTAAAAAAAAAAAAAAGCAACGCAGCTCATAGGTACAGAAAACAGATTGCTTGTTACCAGAGGCAAGGAAGAGGTGGGAAAGGGGAAAAGGCAGTCAGAGAAATGAGTGAAGGAAGTCAAAAGGTACAAACTTCCAGTTATAAAATAAATCAGTAATGAGAGATGTAATGCACAGCATCGTGACTACAGTTAATAATCCTATATTGCATAATTGAAAGTTGCTAAAAGAATAGATCTTTAAAACAAAGTATTTTTACTTTTAATGTCTTATAATGGAGTCCAATCATTAACAGAATTGATTCCCCAAATAAAGAATACAGCAGGTATTGAAGGGAAAAAATGCAAGGTTACCAAGGTAACAGGAAATCTGTTTATGGAGAGCAAAAGCAGTCATTTCCTCACATGGTTACCATATGGGCAAGGATCACCACCTACATATAGATGGAAGAAGTTGGAGATGAATTTTCTTCATCAGACCTTCTCAGTAAGGACTCAGAAAGGCTTCATTACTTAGGGACTCATGTTAGACAAAGTGTTGTTGCTTTGGTTCTGTTTTTACTGTGGTTCATGATGTGCTATTTTTGCTGCTCTCAGAATTACAGTCGTCTGCAGTCAATGAGTGTGATAAAGTGTAGACCTTGAGGAAAATGCAAAATACTTGAGCTGGACAGTGTAGGAAACATGAGAGGGAGTCAGTTTTAGACTGCATTCCAAATATTCCAAAATATCAAAGAGGGTGAAAACAGGAAAGTCATCTAATCCACACTCATCATTATATCTGGGGGTTGGGAGGGAAATGAGGCCTAGAGAAATGGTTTAATGAAAAGCAAAGTTTGGAACATAGGACTGTCAAACCATAGTCCAGTGTTCTTTATGCCTTACCATATTGCCATGTAAAATCAAAGTTTTTTGGAGCCCAATTCCTTCTTTTTGAGTTATGTAATGTGCACATAGGAATGGAATCCTAGCATGAACAGTAAAATAAGCAGTTCCCATACTTTCAGATGCATGGTAGGTGTCTTTGATTATCCTTATTCTGGTCTTTGCCAAACTCTCTGGTCTAGGAGAGAAAAAAAAAAAAAAGCACACGATACTTCTTTTTTAAATTCCAAACATAAATGATAAGTACTATAGGGATGAATTTAGAATAAAAAATTATCCAGGGACTCATGGGTGGCTCAGTCGATCGAGCATCCGACTTCGGCTCAGGTCACGATCTCACGGTTCGTGGGTTCAAGCCCCACATCGGGCTCTGTGCTGACCGCTAGCTCAGAGCCTGGAGCCTGTTTTGGATTCTGTGTCTCCCTCTCTCTCTGTCCCTCCCCTGTTCACGCTCTGTCTCTCTCTGTCTCTCAAGAATAAATAAATGTAAAAAAAACACTTTTTTAAAGAATAAAAAGTTATCCAATAATATAGGATTTTGTATAAAACTGGTATTTAAAAAAATATTGCCAATAGCTTGCTAATCTCTAAATCTAATCAAGAGCTCACTTAGAGTGAGATAAATTAACCTGAGGAACTATTAAAATAAATGTACTTATTTAATCACAAAATGTATTAAAATATTGAAAATTTATAAATCTCTTACTAATATCAAATCATATCATTAAGCTGTCGTGGAAATTACAAAAACTTTAAGTACAGCTTGAGGACAAGAATAAAAGTGTAGAGAAACACTTCGTTAATCTTCTACATTTTAATCACCCCAAAGATTAGTAAAATGTTGATGTGTGTAAAATAGCCAAATGAAGTTAATCAATTTATATAAAAATGAGAAAACCATGGAAAATGTCTTTCTATAAAACTGTGGTACTAGTTTTTAAATGATCAGTTTCTGTTTTTAATTATCTTCTAATTTGCAGAACAGCAATCTGACTATATACTCTAGGAAAAATCATAATTAGATAAGGCTCATTTTCTTAAAGTTATCCATGTTAGATCTGAATGTGAAGAGTAGTCAAAAACAATCTCAAGGCAGCTGTTTCCAATTATGCTTATTTTGACAACTGAAAATGAGTAAACAAACCAAAAATAGTTTAATATTTTGACCAATGTATTCCTTAATACTAAACAAAATAAGTATGCTTTACACTGGCATAAAATTTAAAAAGCACATTTTAGTACTTAAACAGGTAGACTTAAGAATTATTTTCTTAAGTTCTACAAAAGATAATTATTATACAAATTCAGGTAGATGATGTACAAAGCATATTTTCATAAACAAAAGAATTCCAAAGAAATCATGTCTCATCAGTAAATGAGATACTCAAATCCACTCAACACAAGCATTTATAAAAGGTTTCCACCATATTTGATATCTGAGGGATGAGTCAAGTAAAATGTCAATACCAATAATAATATAAATATGACTTGGATCTCCTAAATATTCTCCATCCTGCAAAAGTAGATTTGTACCTACCTTCATTCTTTAAAGAACAAAAAAGCACTTTCATAGGAATTTTAACTGTTAGGAAAGAATATTTTTTCATGTATGAAAACAAAGTATAAATAATACAGATGAGGCAGTAAAGGAAAAAGAGAAGAAATGTGAACAAGAGTTGTCAAGCATGCAAAAGTCCTAGAATAATACAGTGAAAACAATACAGAAATCCAGGTTTTCCTCATCTAGACTGCTATGAAATATTGGGGACACCATTTAATCTTTGTATTTTTTGGCCAAACATCTTTATATTTAATGTTTATTTATTTTTGAGAGAGAGAGTATGCAGAGAAAGAGGGAGATACAGAATCCAAAGCAGGCTCCAGGTTCTGAGCTGTCAGCACAGAGCCTGACTCGGGGCTCAAACCCACGAACTGTGAGATTATGACCTGAGCCGAAATCAGATGCTTAACCTACTGAGCTACCCAGGCGTCCCTAGCCAAACATCTTTAGAATAAGGACCCATTTTTCCTTCATTACAAATATGCATTTTTCTTTGAAGCTTACATTAAGACCTTTTTATGGAAGTAATAGGGACTTTTCTCAATAGAAAACAAGTGAGGTTTCCATGGCAGCTTTGACCTTATGCATAAAATCCTGTTAAACACTAGAAGGTCTGCCTGCCCCAGATACCTGTCCAATTATCCTGACATCATCTGAAATTTCCACTAATTTGTTATAGGAGCAGAGTTTCTTTGGGGATAAAGAATTAATTCTAAAACATTCCTATTGTAAAAGTGTAAAATGTTATATTGATGCTAATATTTTTCCAACCAGCTATCTTCCTGTACGTGGTTACGGACACAATTATTTCAGGTCAATGGATATCACATCCTTCCTGTGGATGGTAACAATGAGGAAAAGATCCAGAGCATGGGATATCTAAAAGCAAGTTTGTGAGGGTTCTGAGGGTGGGGTCCTTAAACAAAGCCCTGTGGGAACAGCAATGTTGTACCAGACACTTGGCGATAGTAGGAGAACCAAAGAACAGCATTTTCCTACTCCACCGTTTGATCTCCTAAATACTTTCTGTTGCCAGAAGTATTCACAGTATAATAGCATGTTGAACGTACCAGAAGAAAGCAACAAGCTACAGTACTGTAAGAGTTATGTCTTTCCGTATTTGGTAAAATGGGACGTTTCTTCATATATTTGTGCCTTGTTTTCTGCCTTTGAGTATTAGTCCTGTTTACCTCAAATTCTTTATCTGCCTAATCTTGCAGCAGGCCAGGCATAAAACACAGGACCAGTCAGGACCACTCTACCTTAACATTAAACCATTAAGGCTAGAGGGCAGGAGGGAGAAGCAGGAATAGCCATCCTTATATATTCCTAAAATGAAATACCATGACTTCCCTTATTGGAAATGTCAAGCCATCCCATGGACTAACATTAGGATCAAAACCAGATGATTATCCTGTTTTTCCTAAGAAAAAATTACACCCTACTTCATTTAAAAATCAGAATCTAATTTTTATCTTGGAAAAAAAAAACAGCTCTTTCAAGTAAATATTTCCCCAAAAGAAAACCAGCTAATTTACTTGGGTGGAGGGGAGGAGAGGGATAGAAGAGGAAAGAGAAATGAATTGAGGTTTGTGTGAGGCATAAGTAATTTGAACTCCGGACATGAACATGGATCTTTACGATTAGTAATTGTTCTGCTATTCCGGGGGAGAGCAGAGATGAAGCTAGGGTTGAAAACAATTCAGGATTGACCAGAGATGAAAGCACTAATTCCAGTGCGGGTGGGGGATAGGATTCAAAATGCTGGAAAGCTTTGTTTTCCTCACCCTGTGTCTTGGAACCGCCAGATCAGAAGTTGGCAACTCTATATTAAACATCATAACAGCTGGGATGAGGAAACGCTTCACAGAAGGGCCACCCCAAAAGTCAGGAATGAAAAAATGCTAGAGGAATAAACACAACAAAATCCCTAAGGAAAATATATCTGGCCACTGGGTGGGTATTAGCCTTGTGTCATACTTGGTATGCACTAGAATTTTCTTCCTTTAAAATAAAGACTACTTTTCCTTTCAGAAAGTTGCTTGTTTTTTAAGGTATTCACCCATCTTTCACAGAGAACTTCAATTCTACATATATAATACTCACAAGGCTTTATTTTTAGGGGAAATGTGAGCAAAAACCTTAATCTAGAGTTTAAAAACATTACCTGTAAGAGCCACTGGACAAGAAAAAAGAGGAAATGTTGAACAATTTCTCTTTTTGGAAGAAACAGATTGATTTTCTACAATGTCATTTACCCTGAAGGGCATATAAGACTGTAGTCAAGTCCTAGGATGCCTCTCAGTAGAAGTACAATAGTTACCCTACCTTCATTCTGTATCTTCTCTATGCTTCAGGCTACTTAAACTCCTTCCCTTAGCCTCAACATCCAAAACCCTGTCATGTTTCCCCCAAAGTGATAGCTTTTTTTTTTACCACAAAAAAAGCTATTTCTACACAAGAGAAGTTATGTACTAAACCTGGCCCTAAATGTTTATACTTTTGCTTTCACATTATTTATAGGCCCTCTTCCCACCCTCTCATGACCTCTTATGCCCATCATCTGATGTGAAAACAGAGCGTTTAAAAACTACAAGGTGAGAACGTATCCCATGAGCAGGCAGTCAGAAGATTCTGGAAAATTATGTTGAAACACGATCAAAATCAAGGAGAGAAAGAGTACCCAAATAGGCAACAAAAGATTCAGTTCCTTAACAGAGCTTTTTAACGTTAAAGAGAAATCCAGAAAAACAAAGCTTTCATAATATAATTTGTGCCTTTCTCCCACTGAACAATGAATTCTCTAAGTATATGTCAGAGAAAATACTAGAATGTATTGATTTTGGGTAGCAACAGCGGTAGATATATTTTCTTCTCTATACTAAGGAAGGAATAGATTTCAAGTGTAAAATACATGAGATTTGTGTTAGACTTTTTTTTCTAATTGACTTTAGGGGAATAAGTTACTGGAATATAGCCCCAGAAGACCTCCTCTGGAAACTTTGAAGAATCTAAGTTAGTTATTGGACAGAGCTTCCTGGAAAAACTAGGTGAGAGCTTCTTTAAGCCAGAGACAGGCTACACAGATTAATATATGTGAACACTGGCTTGGCAGTCAAGCGTATTCTGGGTGTGAATTCTGCTTCTACCAGTTACCATACTGGTGATCTCAGGCAAGGTACTTAGCCTTTTAAAGCACCAGTTTCTGGACTATTAAAGTGAAAGTAACACCAACCTCTTCAACGGGGTTGCTATAAGAATTAAATGAAATAATGTAAGTAAGTACTGGCCGATGAAATACAAATAATGATAATAATAGTAATAATAGGGGTGCCTGGGTGGCTCAATTGTTGAAGCGCCCAACTCTTGATTTTGGCTCAGGTCATGATCTATCTTGTGGTCTCAGGATTGAGCTACGATTCTCTCTCTTTCCCTCTCTCTCTCTTCCTCCCCTGCTTGCTCACTTCCTCTCCTTTTCAAAATAATAATAATAATAATAATAGAAATAATAATAATAGTAATAATAGCTAAAGTGTATCTAGTGATTAGCAAGTGCCAAGCACTATTATTCACTATGCAACTTAATACTGCTACTACCATATGTTATTTATCAATATATCCTCAGTACCTAGCACAATGCCTAGCATAATTGGCATTCAGTAACTATTTCTTGCATTGAATTAAATTTCTCAGTATTACTTAGACTCAGGCAAGAAGTGAACAATCCGGTCAACCAAATGAATTGTATTCATATTCACAATATCTCTCAAAAGCATGACTGTTATTTTTTTCATTGAATTTACTTGTTTTCATTTTTAATTTGAGTAAACTGAATGGAAATTTGGGTAGCTTATACTCTACTATCCATGAATGTTAGCAGAAGATAAAACTACAAACCAATTTTACTTATAAATATAGATATAAATATCCTCAGTCATGAGTGGCCTTGAATATATGACATGCAGCATTTTGTCACTTTTTTGAGAAACAGATTTGAACCACACACAATAGGAGACCAATATATGAGGACCAGTCATAAAGATGTGCTTGGTGTGTGCCCTGGAGGCAGGCCCACTGAGAAAGCAGCTTCGCCCTTTGCTAGATCATTATCTTTGCAGTAACTCATAAAGCTGAGGAGGAAAAGGCTTCTTTGTGGAATAATAGGCCTCCACAATCAGCCAACACACAGAGCTATAGTAGTATTCATGAATTTGGGAATTCTAAAAGGACTTGCGACAATTCCTAGTAGATATCAAGGATATATCACAAAGAATGTGATAACTGTGAGAATTAAAATCAGATCATGTAAAAGCTGCCCAGTTGGAAGACCAAATAAATTCTCAGAAATTCTGCAATAAATGCTGGTGCAGGGGCACCTGGGTGGCTCAGCCGATTAAGCATCCAACTTCAGCTCAGGTCATGATCTCACGGTTCACAAATTCAAGCCCCATGTCTGGCTCTGTACTGACAGCTCAGAGCCTGGAGCCTGCTTTGGATTCTGTGTCTCCCTCCCTCTCTGCCCCTCCCCCATTCAGGCTCTGTCTCTTCTTTCTCTCTCAAAAATAAATAAACATTAAAAAAATGCTGATGCAAACTTTCAAAATCCAGTTCATCTTTACCTTATTTTTCTAAGTGTGATATGTTCACGATTTCCTGTTTAATTATCTTCAGAAACCTTTTTTAAAAGCTTTTAGAACATTTTCACATTTTCTAAAATAGTACAAGCAATCAAAGGTCAAGCCTACCATAATAAAATGTACATGCAGAAAATATGAAATTGCTTTGCATTGTAACGTTAACTTAACCACATTACAGAGTAAATATTATGTTCTTTTAACATCATAAGAGTAAACTAATGGCTCAGAAACAACATGTGTGATCTGACTAAATTAGTGTTACTATGGAAACTTGATATTTTCAATTTCCCAACCCTTAAGGTCGATTTCAACACAGCAGTATGCTGTGTTTTCCATTTTGCTGCTATAGTTCAGTACAATAGAAGAGCATGCTGCAAATCAAAGTTTTTTGACTCTAAACTAAAACTGGGAAATAAAAGTAGGAAAAACTATATTCTTCTCTCAAAAAGTTCAGTCATATGTCATCTATGGTTCATTCCATAACCCAAGTCCTCATCTGGCTTGTCTTTATTTTTCCCAACAGTTTGCTGGCAGATTCACAAACTCAAAATAAATAGAATTTTTCCACTATCTAATTCTGAATTTGGCAGGGAAACTCAATGATGAATCTATTCCTACCTCAAAAAATGTTTTCTTTTATACATTTCACTCACTCATACTCACTCAAGGCTGTAGACTAGAGAAATAACAACTTGTGTGTGTGTGTGTGTGTGTGTGTGTGTGTGTGTGTGTGTTGGAGTTGGGAGGGAGGTTCTATCATCTGTTTCTCAGGAATAAGTCAAAATATACAAATCCAATCCTAGTATCTGAAACTTCAAATAGGAATAATCCATTTTTCCACCACTTCCCCTGTTGGAGTCCTTCCAGACCATCTGAGGAAAAATCTCATAGGTTTTATCACTATGAAGAAGATATTCCTTCATGTCCTGAATGAGTAAAGACTCCTCACAATGGCAGGTGACACTGCCAGCTCACAGCTTTACTTATCCCCCAGCTTGATTCTTTAAAATACCAATGCTTCACAGCCTACACAAACTTTTAACCAGCTAACTTGCATTGAACTTATAGTAGTAAAATCATGTAAGCAGTAATTTTTAGGGGCACCTGGCTGGCTCAGTTGGTGGAGCATACAGCTCTTGATCTTGGGGTTATGAGTTCAAGCCCCACATTGGGAATAGAGATTATTTAAAAATAAAATCTTCTATGACAGGTAATTAAAGGGTTATTTTTTACCTAAAAAGCTTTCCTTACCAATTTTTTTCTTACTTTTTCAAGTTAAACTTAGTCGCAGTCACTCTCTACCTACCAAGTCTACCTTCCTATTATGAGTCTTAAAAGCTCATTCATTCTAATTTGGAATTAATGCCAGGGAAGTGACACAACATGAACCACCCTGTTTGTTTCATGTAGGTGCCTAGAAACAACTTACAATTTCTATTTGGAAAGAGACAAACCTGAGTTATACATGGACTTTTACTGTGGAATCTGTTAGCATTTCTTTTGCAAGCATCACCTTCAGTTTATGTGAGGAAACTTGTCCCCAGGGCATTATTTTAAGGAGTTTGTGAATTTATACTGCATAATGCCTCCAAATTAATTTTACCAAAGCAATTTTGACCATTTCACTACCCTATTCAAAAATGCTCAATGATCCTCTTTCTTTCTCCATTGCCTACAGGCTAAAGTTCTAAAAGGCTCTCAACAATCTGGCAGCAATTAGTGCCTGGGACCTCACTTCCTACCCTTCCTACACAGACTCTCTCTTCCAACCAGGGCAAGGAGCTTAAAATTCCTAGCCAGTGGGTTATGATGTGTGCTGTGGACCAGGGAAAGCTATGTATTGTATTCTAGCCTCTTTTTTCCCAATGAAAGTTTTATTGAAGTTATCCTGTTCTTTCTCCACAATTCCATGTTGGCTGTGTTATAAATGGACCCCTTAGATCATAACTGTGAAGAATGGTATCCATACCTGATAGACAACCCCCAGGGATCCTGGACTTGGAGCTTGAATTGGACTTTGGATTGTCTCCCTTTAGACAGAGGCTATAAATGCATGTAACAGTGTATAGTTAGGGAGGAAGATATGTATGGATGCTGAGAGTAGCCAGAGACAGACTGTAGAGGATTCTGTGGATGCCTCCCAAACATATCACACACTCCTTTCTGTAGAGCAACTATGCTGTTTGAATGATTGCAAACCTCATCTCCCACTATAGATGGACCTTAATCTGTCTAAGCCAATCATTGTCATCCTGTCAACCTTGAGACAAACACTGGCTCATAACCCAAACCTAAGTCATTCAGTAGCTGTTATTCACCTGGCCTCTGTGATTGGCTTAAAGATGGTACAATCAGAGCAAATCTGAGAACTTTTGCTCAATGGGTAAAAGAAGTAACTCTCTTCTGGATATGAACAAGGAATCATATAGGCCAGATGTAGTAATCAAACTTTAAGGTGGCCCCCAATGATTCCAGCCTCATGATATTCACATTTTTGAATAATACCCCTTTCACAGTGTCCCTGAGTTGGTCTGTATGACCAATAGAGTGGGGAAGACATAATGGTATGTCGTTACTGAGATTACATTATAATATACTGGGTTCTCTTTCTTCCTTTTCCCTGTCCTTATCCCTTTCTCTCTCTTATCACTTACTCTGGGGGAAACCAACTGGTATATCATGAGAAACCCGTACATAGGCCCATCTAATAAGGAACTGAAGCCTCTAGCCAAAAGCCATGTGAGTAAATTTGGAAGTCGATTTTCCAGCCCCAGTGAAGCTTCAGATGACCACAGCCTGGCTGACATCTTGACTGCTACCTTGTGAGAGACTCTGAGATAGAACCACTCAGCTAAGCCATGCCTAGATTCCTGTAGCACAGAAAATGGGAGATAAGAAATGTTGATTGATTAATTCATAAATTTTGAGGTACTTTGTTATGCAGCAATAGTTAACTTATTCACTTGAGGAATCATCTTGCAACCAACAAGAACACCAACCTGAAAATAAAGAAAAGGCTATGAGGATAATGGAGAAATGGAGCTACAGCCCTAATTAATGTACCCCTACAGCCTACTTTACCTCTAGCTCTCTTTAGCTATATAAGCCCATAAATAAATGCCCTTTATTTTTTTAATCCAGTTTGAGTTAGGTTTCCAATATTTGCAAAGAAAAGTTGGCTAATGAAGAATTTGTTTGAGGGGACTCAGTACCTTCCAATGTGACTTCCAAACCACCCTGATCTATGCCCATTTGCTCATACAGCAGCCCTTTGTCTCTGCCCACTTTATTCTTACCCATTCTTCATGGGTGTCCATAGGACATAGTCTTCACCTTGATCTTCTAATACTCCCCAGTTGCTACAACCTCTTATGGAGGGTACTGGCAAGTCAGCTTAAGTCCAGCTACTTCTCATGGAGGCTTCTTGACTTCTGGGAGACCCACACATCACTGCCATGTCACAAGGTAGGTACAGGCTTCTCTGCTAGCTCACTTTTCTTTGCCCCCATTATCTCACTTTGTTTCTCTGTTCCCTCACTGATACAGCCATTGGGATCAATCATCTGATTTGATGACAAAGAAATAAGATATCATTATCTTCTGCAGCACCTGGGTGGCTCAGTTGGTTAAGCATCTGACTCTTGACTTTGGCTCAGGTCATAATCTCCCAGTTCATGGGATGGAGCCCTGTCTCAGGCTCTATGCTAACAGCACAGAGCCTTCCTGGGATTCTCTCTCTCTCCCTCTCTTTCTCTGTCCCTCCCCTGTTTTCTCTCTCTCTCTCTCTCTCTCTCCAAATAAACTTTAAAAAGATATCATTATCTTCTTTTAATCCCAATCTCTGCAGATGGTCCTTAGAGCACCTTCAAAGGGCAAGCCACAGTACTTTCCACTAGGCCAAAATTCATGACTCTAACAACATGTCCAGCTCCCCTTAACTAGTCAAAGAGTAGATAGGGCATTAGGAATTGTTCAGTCTCAGATGATGATGATGATGGGCAGTGTACAGGGAGGAGTTTCCTGGGGGGAGACAGAGTCAGTTTGTCTGACTTATTAAATCCTACAGGTAGGAGCGCCTGGGTGGCTCAGTTGGTTGAGCGGCCGACTTCAGCTCAGGTCATGATCTCACAGTCTGTGGGTTCAAGCCCCACGTCAGGCTCTGTGCTGACAGCTCAGAGCCTGGAGCCTGCTTCAGATTCTGTGTCTCCCTCTCCCTCTGCCCTTCCCCTGCTCACTCTCTGTCTCTCCCTCACTCAAAATAAAATAAAGACATAAAAAAATTTTAAATAAATAAATATATAAATCCTACAGGTAATATCTGGTCCCAGTATTCCGAATATTGTGTACTTTGTCCTTAACTTTGCTCCTAGTTGCCAGTTGCCCACTCAACACTCTGAAATACATGGCAAAGAAAGAAAACTTGATCTGTTGGGAAAAACTGGGTTCTTGCCTCTGCTTGTCAGCATGAGCTACCACAATACTATTATGGTAGTCTTAATTCTCCATATTTTCTCACCTGCAAAATGTGAATACTATTTACTTGATTGATCAGCTTCATACACAATACAAGCTAAAAAGAGAATCACGTAAATTTTATTCAATATTTTTCTTGTGTCTATGTAAGAGCATTCAGTGAAAAAAATAAATCAGTTTCTGAGCACTGATTTATAATCCCAGCTTCTCATGTATTATGTATAAGGTATTAGGACTCTTGTGAGAATTCAGTATGAACATGCATGAGGAGGGCTTGGCACAGAGGCAAGTACTCAATTAATATTAGCCATCATTATCATCATCTCTGTGACCTTATACAAGTCATTTAAGCTCTCTGAGTTTTAATTTCCTCATTTTTAATTGACGATAATAACAGAGTTCTGAAGATTCTATGAAATCATATTATCTGGAAGCAAGTGTAAATTTCTTTGTAAATGTCAGATATTATGTATGAAATAAAGACATTGGACCTTTAAAGGATTTTCCTCTTCTAAAATGCTATGCATTTACTATTTGGTACTATGAAGAAGGAAATGAAAAACATTCACCTTTCAATACGGTGTGTTGGAGGCATTAATAAATAAAAGCAGCAAACACTGCCTCATTCTATCCATGAACTCACAATTTCCACAGAGTCTAAGAGACTGCTCTTCTCTTTTATCATACTTTCAATTTTTATCTGTTCTCTGAAATATTTTACCTCCTCAATGTATACATTTCATTGTGTATGTATACACATAACTTAAAATGGAAAGAAAATTGCTTAAGGGGCAGTGGAAAACTACCAAAGAATCAGCCAATAAAATTTAGTCATGGGGTGACTTATTCCAATTTGTAACATCTAAGACATTGGTGGGAAATTTCCTTTATTCCATCCTGCCTTCAAATATGAACACTGATCCTGTCACAGAGATGTTAACTCCATTTTGGAATTTCCAAATCTTACCATATTCCTTGACTGTTGAATAAGGTATAAAGTATATTCAAAAACTAAAGCTTCTTCTTTTTAATCTATTTAATTACATTCATTGGCTAATCTGTCAGAAATATCTTGACTACATCAGCCAACTGAAATTTGAAAGAAATGTAAATCTAAGTTTCTGTTATCACAATTTACATAATTATTTTATTGCAATCTTCAAGTATGAAATTGGAACAAACTCTGCTATGTCTGCCTTTAAGGAATAAAATAGCAGTTAATGCATTTTGGCTTCTTAAGACATTCAGACTCACAATTATTTCTAATCATTAAGCTTTGAAATAGGAGATTTTCTTGGCAACAGAGTCAATTTCAAGTTTGAAAATGGAGCCTCTGTGAAAATCACAAGTGGCTCTATCAAGAAAAATATCTTTTGAATGGTCTGGACATATTTATATGGCTCTTTATAATTTGAAAAATGTCTTTATACACACTGTTTTATTTAATATATGAGTTTCCTTGAGAAAGAAATAGAGCAGAAAAAAGGAAATATGGTTCAGGGAAGGTCAGTGACTTATTCAAGACACAGGAACTGGTAAGGCAGAAAGGAAAACACTGGTCTCTTGATTCCTGGCCTAGGGATCCCTCTCACTATAACAGGCTGCTTTAGAAATCCATGGAGTGCTCTGAAATCCTAAAAGACCATCTTACCTATCACCCTGCCATGTACAAGTTAAAATCATGCCAGTTAAACCCAGACATTGAAGATCACGCCCAGGGTGGAGAAATGTTTACGACACTTTTCATTTACTCATTTGAAACCATTTGTTGAGGACACAATGTGTGTCACTTGGAATGCAGTTGTGAGTAAACCAGACATGGTTCCTACTGTCCTGGAGCTTACAGTTTAGTCATGGAGATAGACACTGCTCACATACTCACACAAGTAAATACTGTATATCACTAAGAACCAAAAGTCCAGAATGAGTATAGCATGCTTTGAAAGTGTCTAATACAGAGACCTGCCCTCAACTGAAACATCAGGGGTGGCTGCAATAGGAGGAAGGTGTGGGAAAGTAAGGAGGGAGTGACAGACCAAGAGGATCACATCTATAGAAGCCCCAAGGCAAGAAGGAAAATTGAACAAACTTTATGATAGCAATTTTATTGATGCAAAGGTAGGAAAGTCTAACAGGAAATACACCAAATCATTTATGATGTTTTCCTTTGGAGAGGAATTGGTAACGTTCATTTTCTTATTTATGTTTTATTGAAATGTTCCAAATTTTCTAAAATGAAAAATATGAGTTTTGTGATCTGGGGAGCAAGTCAACCTACAGAGGTAAGAAAGAACTGACTAGAAAATTTAGCCCAAAAGTTTCCCGTGTGAGAAGAAGGGGAAACAAGACTCTCCCAGTCACTCCAGGCCAGAAATTCAGGAGCTGAAGTGTAAAGCTGAAAAGTAAACAGTACAAGAACATAATTAGTGCCTTGGTGATTTAAAACATCCCCAAATACTCAAAATGTATAAAGCTGTGAATGAAAAGAAACAAATGTGTCCTGAGCCCTCTTATGTGCCAAGCACTATCCTATGCTCTTTATGGCATTTCCTGGGAACAGTAGTATACAGATAATGGTACTTTATTTCTACAATTTACCCACTGAGATATGTATTATAATCCCATTTTACAAATAAAAATGAAAGCAAGATTTAATGAGAGATTAAGTAATTTGCTCAAAGCCAAACAACTATTAGGTGGGAGGGCTGGAATTAAAAGAAAAGTTCTGACTCCAAAGGACCTCCTAGGACTCCTGTCACCTGTATAAATGTGATGGAGATTTTTTGCATTAAGATTTTCCCATAAGAATTGGGGAAAAGTTCAAAAAGTTAACAATAGAACTCCCCTATGACCCAGCAATAGCACGGCTAGGAATTTACCCAAGGGATACAGGAGTGCTGATGCATAGGGGCACATGTAGCCCAATGTTCATAGCGGCAATTTCAACAATAGCCAAATCATGGAAACAGCCTAAATGTCCATCAACTGACGAATGGATCAAGAAGATATGGTTTATATATACAATGGAATACTACGTGGCAATGAGAAAGAATGAAATCTGGCCATTTGTAGCAACGTGGATGGAATCCGAGGGTGTTATGCTAAGTGAAATAAGTCAGGCAGAAAAGGACAGATACCAGGGCGACTGGGTGGCTCAGTCGGTTGAGCATCCGACTTTGGCTCAAGTTGTGATCTCACGGTTTGTGAGTTCAAGCCCTGCTTCAGGGTCTGTGCTGACAGCTAGCTCAGAGCCTGGAGACTGTCTTCAGATTTTGTGTCTCCTTCTCTTTCTCTCACCCTCCCCTGCTCACGGTGTCTCTCTCTCTCTCTCTCTCTCTCTCTCTCTCTCTCTCTCTCTCTCTCAAAAATAAATAAAAACATTAAAAAAATTAAAAAAGAAAAAAGAAAAGGAAAGATACCATATCTTTTTACTCATATGTGGAATGGGAGAAACTTAACAGAGGACCATGGGGAAGGGGAAGGGGGAAAAAACAGTTGGGGAGAGGGAGGGAGGCAAACCATGAGAGACTCTTGAATAGTGAGAACAAACTGAGGGCTGATGGGGGTGGGGGAGAAGGGAAGGGGGGTGATGGGCATGGAGGAGGGCACTTGTTGGGATGAGCACTGGGTGTTATATGGAAACCAACTTGACAATAAACTATAAAAGAAAAAAAATAAACTGATAAACAATAGATGTGAAATAAAGAATGACAGTACAGTGATTGTAAAGATGAAAAAAAAAAGAATTGGGAAAAAGTATGATTATAGTTGTTTTGTTGCTGGCCAAAGGGAACAGTATTGTACTGGCAGGATGGTCAGGGATGTGTGCTGTGCAGAGCACAGTATTTCTAAACATTTACATTGTGTCAATGGTCTGTTCTAATCCCATTATAAATCTTGTCTAATTTAGTTCTCATAACAAGTGTATGACATAGGTACTATTATTGTCCCTAATATGCAGGTAAGGAAATTGAGTTCCAGAGAGGGAAAACAACAGCTTGCCCAATATCACACAGAACTGTCACAGCAGGCAAGATGGATCCAAAATCTGTAGGTCTAACCATCACACTACACTTTCTCCCTAAATTCTTAACTGACTCTCTTGGTTCCCTTTACATGTGAGTGATCTATTTCCAAAACTTCCTTCCATGGGCTGATACCTCTGCTTAGACTAGTGAAAAACAAGCTTCTTTAAAAGCTTGAAGCAGGTAGAAAACCACTTCAACACTACCTTTTGCCTAAAAGTTTGAGACCTAGCCTGGAGGAAAGTTTGCTCCTAATTCTTGGAATGAAAACTGAACAATAATGTTGAGGCTTCTATCATTCAAAAGCAGCTTGCCTTGCAAAAACAAAATGTCTAGCTTAGTGGTTCTCAAACTGTAGCATACATCAGAATCACTCAGAGAACTTGTTAAAATGCAGATTGCTGGGCCTCATCCCCAGAAGTTCTGACTCAGTAGGTCTGGGGTAGGGCCCAAATTTGCACTCTAACAAGTTCCCTGGTGGATGCTGGTGTTGCTGGTGGAGAGACTTTGAGAACACTTGACACAGCCTCAAGTAAGGCAAGACCATTCTGGAAAGGAAGCAAGACATACAGGAGTGTCAGCACCTTGTACCAAAGCCCTGAAACTGAGTTCCTCCCATCCTAGCCCCACCTCTATTTTAATAACCTAATTCCAGAGTGGGTGAATGACGTGAAGAAGGAACTGTGGGTCTCAAACCTGCAATGAACCAAGACTGGAAGTGTTGGCTGAAAAATATGTGTGTGTGTGTGTGTGTGTGTGTGTGTGTGTGTGTGTAGAGAGAGAGACAGAAGTTAATTGTTTTGTTTTGTGCTCTATAGTGGTTTTTGTTTTGATTTGGTTTAGTTTTTGGTTTCTGGTTTTTGGTTATTGGTTTTTGTTTTTTGGTTAAGGGGTTCTGATTGATCGATCATTTAGGTAATTGTCTTTAACCTGGAAGTAAAAGAAAGACCAACCCAAGCTTTAAAAGGTTAGTTACATTAATCCTAAATCTCGAAGTTCACCTACAAATGTACAAAATAAAAATTCCATTTTAATTTTTGAGTTACAAAGAAGTCCCAAAACCCAAAATGGTGACTTAAGTAACAACCGAGCGCCCTCTGGTGGGAACTGAATGAATTCTTCATTGTCCAAAGGCTACAGCAGTGTTTCTCATGCTGTACAGCAATAAATGAGATTTCCATTACTTTTTGAACTCTTTGAAGTTAGTGTATGTATTGTGTATTGAGGACTAATATAAGAAAAAAGACTGACTTGAGGAGAGATTTTGGAACTGTTATGAAAACAGAAGGAAGCTAAATTTTAGATAAGGTTGATCTAAATCAAATCTGTTACTCCTCAAATTTTTACCACTAGTTTTAGCTCCATTGATGATTCTTGCATGAATCAATTACTATGATGATGATGGAAAATATTTTTATTTACATTACAGATTCCAAAGCATCTAAATAGCATGTTAATACACAAAACTAGGATTCCGGTAAACTCTTGAAATTATCTCAAGTTATAAATGTATTCTACTGGTCTCACTTGAAAATGCCTATGACTTTTACTGAAGTCATCAGCTTTGTTTCCATTTACTTGACATTTTATAAAGCAATCTTTTGTATTTTGTAAAGTATCCTGACCCACTGCATGGATCTCTCTGAATTTACAGCACATAGCTACAGGTTCAGAGCCAGGTCTAAGGGATTCAGCTCAGGACATCTTTAAAATATTAAGTCGAAGACGTAATCTCTAGGGTTTGCATGGTTGCTAGTAAGCACCAGCTGGATTATTAATACATGACATCAATGGTTTTCCTACCAACCCTTGTGTCCCTCAGAAGAGCTGATGAAAATTTTGAACAAATTGTATTTTTGAACATAGTAAGTGAATTAGACTTCTATTGTGCATTTCCTTCCTTTCAGAATTCTAATAATAGCAGCTAGTGTTTATTGAATGTAAACTATGTGTTACTCACAAGCTTACTGGATGTCTTCCTATTTCCATGTTCCAGATCAAGAAACTCAGACTTAAAGTGCTTAGAACTCTCACCCAAGTGCACACAGCTAATAAAGAGCAGAGCAGAGATTTAAAGCCAAGAATTTCTAACTATAGTCAACCAGTATAAGGAGGCATACTACCTCCTCCCTTTTTTTAAATCTTTGCCAGTAACAAAGAAAAAGACAAGTGGGGAGACAAGTAATATTCTCTTTGAAAGTGCCCCATCATCTTTTCAAATCTGTTTCTCTATTAGAATATTAGACATCTGTTTCTCTCTCCTTTATTTCTATGGAGGCAGCACCGTGTTCTCAATCCCTTATAATCCAACCACTTATAACACTTGACCTGAGTCACACTCTCAAATGCAGCGAACTATCCAATCGTTTTCACTGCTGGTCCCATCCTCTCCATTCCTGTTTCTAGCATCGTGAATCATCTTCCTGGCTTCAATCTCTCTGCCTCTATTTTGTCTCAGGTACTACCTGAGGTCATTCTTCCCAAAGCATGACTCTTCTTGCATCTTTGCCCAATACAAAACCCAAGGTCCATTAAGCACAGAACCCGAAGGCCGTTCATGACCTGTTCCAACCCACCATGCTAGCCACATCCTCCTCCTCATGCTTAGCAAACTCTTTACTCTAGTCGCAAACAGGAAGTCTCACCTGTTCTCAAACAATATCCTGAGGGTATCCATGTCTTCTCTGGGACATTTCCACCCCATCATATCCCTAAATGCAAATCTTACTACTCCTTCAAGGCCTACTTTCTTTATGATTCCATCTTTCCTGATTCTGCAAGCTAGAAATTATTTCTGCTTCTCTGAGTTTTATTTCTACTTCCCTTGTGCCATTTATTATTTCTGGCCTTATGCTACAGGACAAATCCACAGGGGTGGTTGATAAGTACCTCAAACTTCGTATCTGACATCATCATCTCTCAAGTCTAAACATTTCAGGAACCTAGGAGTTATCCTGAATCCTCCTCCTTCCCTCAGCCTCACCCCTTACAGTAAATCAGGGTCCATATTTTGTACTCTCCAAACATCTCTTACATTTGCTCCCACTTAGTACTCTTATAATGCCCTGGTTTAGTCCCCTTTATCATTCACAGAACTATAACAATTAGTATCAACTCTGTTCTTCTATCTGATCATACTTACTTCCTCAAATGCATCCACCTCCAAGACATCTTTTGGAAATTCAAAACGCCACACCACTCCCCTGCTTAATACCATCTGTAGTTTTCTACCGTCCACAGAGCACAGTCCAAGAACCACAGGAGAGAAGCTTCCATCCTCCACTTTGCATCCTACTACTTTCTACCTTCACTTTACAGATGAGTAACAGCAAACTGATTCTAATTCCCTGAACACACTGTTAGTTTATTCTTCTCTCTCTTTCTGCTTGCCTGGATTGACATTCCCCGCAGCACTCCTTTTGCAGGACTTCTGTGTTGCAATACCCTTGGGGATACCATTCACACAGGATACAATTTGTTGTGCCAGCAATAGCCCCTGGCACCTTCAGTCCCTCTTCTCTACCTAATGAACTCATACCTATTTCTTGGTCCAGTTCAAAATTCATCTCTCCCAGAAGCTTTCCTGGAATTCTTCAGTAGTCTGTGCACATGGCTTCTATTATAGCCATCTTGCCGTATTTTAAAACAATCATCTGGTTATACTCTTGCCTCTCCCATTACAGGCTTGAGGGCAAAGACCATGACTTGTCTTTGTAGCTCTGACTCCTAGCCCAGTGCTTCACACACTCAATAAATGTTAAACTGAAATGTTATTTTCATGCCATTTCACTTGCAGGACTGTGATTTGCTAGAGAGAAGGAAGTCTGGCTTACAGCACATCTTTATATTCTCCATAGACATCATACACAAAGCTGACTGAGTATCAGCATATCCTGGAGAACTTTTGTAAAACACAAGTTACTTGGAATTGAGCATATTACAAAGGTGGCATATCACATCACTGGGGTGTGGGGGGGAAATAGCAACCATTTCTCCAACAGTGTTAATGTTCACAATATATATATGATATAATGTGATTAATAGTTTAACAATTGGATTGTGATAGGGAGCTAATGCTGAGTGAGTAGAGAAAATGTATATGAGGCATATGACACAGAACCACATTCCTGGAATGGCCAGCTATTCTGTTGGCATGTTCGATATTTATTTAGTTGAGTATATGTTTGCTTTCATGTTAACTCTGATATTCATGGGATGTGCTGCAAGCAAAATTGCCAGGTCAAGGCCAAAGACTAAAGAGGAAAATGAGGCTCTGGGGTAAGTGGAATGTAAAGAAAATGAAGTTTGTTTTGTCAGTTTTAATATAATTTATTATTTTTAGCATCTAATGACTAAATACATTTGTATTCAAAATTCCTTTATTATTGAAATCCCTGCAGCAAAAATAACTTGGTTATTGCCAATCTAAAACTCTCTAATGCCTAATTTCCTGTTGCTACTGAAACAATTGTTTTGATAACATACTTTACATTGTGAAAAGTATCTTAGGAATGATAGTATTGAATTATAGCAGAATAGATTATATTTTTTAAAATGGCATTGGGACAACTAGCTGACCAAATGGAGCTTACAGACTAGAAGAGAAGAAAAATCATTAAAAAACATCAACATGACCAAACTTGAATTCATCTTTTTTCCTAAATCTGATTTTCTTCACGCCTCTCTAACAGAGGCACAGTTGCTTACACCTCTTTAAGATGGGCATGCTATGTCATATTTAACTATTTTCATGCCCTCTACCCAGTATCCAATGTATCAGATAGTCTTATCAATTCTACCTCCTAAGCATCTTGTGAATCTATCCACTCTTCTCCAATGGACTCCCAACACCCCAGTTTAGACCTCCATATCTCATATCTGAATTTCTGCAATAGTCTCCTAGTGAGTCTGCCTCCCTATATTCTTGTGCTTTTCCAATGCATTCTTACAAAACACAGCCTGAGTGTTCTTTCTAAAAGCACATCCTTGGAACAAACTATCCTAAAATTTGTATGGAACCACAAAAAAACCCGAATAGCCAAAGTAATACTGAAGAAGAAAACCAAAACGGGAGGCATCACAATCCCAGACTTTAGACTCTACTACAAAGCTGTCATCACCAAGACAGTATGGTACTGGCACAAAAACAGACACATAGAACAGTGGAATAGATTAGAGAGCCCAGAACTGGACCCACAAATGTACGGCCAATTAATCTTTGTCAAAGGAGGAAAGAGGATCCAATGGCAAAAACATAGCCTCTTTAATAGGTGGTGCTGGGAGAACTGGACATCAACTTGCAGAAGAATGAAACTAGACCACTCTCTTACACCATACACAAAAATAAACTCCAAATGGATGAAGGACCTGAACATGAGACAGGAAACCATCAAAACCCTAGAGGAGAAAGCAGGAAACAACCTCTATGACCTCAACCGCAGCAATTTCCTACGCGACACATCCCCAAAGGCAAGGGAATCAAGAACCAAAATAAACTATTGGGACCTCATCAAGATAAAAAGCTTCTGCACTGCAAAGGAAACAATCGAAAAAACTAATAGGCAACCGACAGA